>JAZKJV010005480.1:0-52854 GCA_037367405.1 Ottelia alismoides | reverse complement strand
TCTGGACGACTCGCCATCGGTCGACATCTTGTCCGCATCCACAACAGCAGCAGCAGCAATAGCATTAGCAGCAGCACCCTCATTGGCACCTGCCACATACTTGCGCTTTCTTGCGGCCCTGCTGCGGTGCAGCTTGTTGCGCCGGTTGGCCCGAGGCCCCACCGCGCTTGCCCACTATGGGGTGTTTGTGCTTGCCGTTGCGCCACTTGCCCATGGTGTCAACAGCTCAGGTTGAAAGTCGTTACTGCTACGCCCGGGGCACCTCGGCCCACCGCCGGCGTTTCGCCAGTCGATCCTTTCCCTGGCCGTGCACTGGGGGGGGCCGCTAGGCTAAGCTACACAGCTGTCGGCCCTTCCCTCCGGAAGCGGCGCGACGTGATCCTGATGACCCAAAGCCCCTACGCCCGGACGTCTGCCGCAGTGCAGAACGCAAACCGAGCTTCGAAACCACTTGTTGTGGCTCTCCCTAATAACTAACCTTGTCGCCGCTAGGAGTCTGCTCCCGCTTGTCCATGGAGAGCCGTCGGAAGGCGCCGTTGACGTCCCGCGCCAGCGTGGAGGTAGCGCGACGACCAGAAGGGAAACCAATAGGAAACGGGAGGCGGAGGAGGTATGGGAAACGTGCGCTGCCGCACGAAAGAGCCGCTGCCCAGGGAAACGATCCCCAGCTCGTGTCTGGCCCACGAGAGACCTCTGCAACGGGATATGTAGGTGTCGCGGCCAGAGCGTGTCGCAACGGGGGACCTTGTCCCGCGCCTCCCTCCTGGAGTGCGCCCATTCCGTACGTGCCGTACGCTACAGAGGGTTCGGTTCACAACACCTGCGCGTCACCATTGACGGTAGCAGCACCTAGAACAATCTCAGCATCTTGGCGGACACGGGTGCGGATGCCTTCATCATACACAGCCGCATGTTGCCGCGCCTCCCGGGCCTTCGCCTGTCGTCACGCAACGGCGACATGAGCACCGTTGGTAATGTTGTTGTCTTCCGCTGCGTGCTCGGCGGCCTGACCCTGACCCTGGCGTTCCCCTCAGAGCGAGTGCCAGGTGACCGGTCCGGGAGCTGTCCCGCGGCAGCAGCAGTAGCTTGAGGCGGCGAATCAGCCGTTACGCCGCACAAGTGCAGCACGTGGCACCTGATAGCACTAGCACAATCGCTTGCCCGCTTCTGTTCGCCGAGAATGCGCGCGAGTGGTGATCAACTGGTGCTGCGCTGCCTGGATTGCCGGTGCCGGTTTCACTGCATCGCTGCCGCAAGCGCTGTACCACGAGCACATGCCGAATCGACGTAATGATATTGCATGGTAGTAGGTTCGTTACATGGGGTCGGTAGGCCGCTTGTGAGACGTCCAGCAGCAACCCACGAACACAAAAACGAGAGCGATGGAAGCCAAGCGAAGTGATGCAGACGTTCCGTCCGTGCGAGCGCAGGCATACACAGGCCCCTATGCGCAAAAGGCTACGATGAAAGACAACCACATGCATGGTAACTCATACATCACATGCCATGGTCTGTGCCCGTGGCTCTCGCGGTCGATCGACGCCGCTGCAGCCATTGTGCGGTCGTGTGCTGTGCGGTGAATGGAAACACGTACGCGCTTGGCACGCGAGGCTACGCACCTCCCCTGATGAGTGAGTGGATGTCGCTAGATAGTGTCGCTGCGCCGTCGGCGCTACACTAAGGCTAACGCTAGCCGAACATGAATTGCAACAGTGCAACAGTTACTGTGACTCAATATTGCCATGCATAGGGACGTCGCTGCGTCGGCCGCCGCTCATCAACAGAGGTTGCGTGAGCAGAGCGGGCAACGGGCAGCAGGATGCGGCGCTGGTGCGGCGCCTGTCGGGCAGTGCATCGTCCGATGCATGTGTGCGTGCCTCAACGTGAGCGTTCCTTAGGATAGACGTACCGTGTCGTCCCGTGCGTGATGAGCGCTGCTGAACGCGTGGGCACCTTCATGGGCGGGTAGTAGGACGCTGGCCAAGGCAGTCCCATTGTGTTACGGGATACACAAGTCGCAACTGCCTTCTGGAGGTCGTGGGATCGAACCCCACTGTGCGACTTTCCAGTGCTGACGTAGATAGGCGGGTGTGCCCAAGGGCATGTGGAAGGTCGGTAAGGCATGCATGACTGCTACCTCCCGCGCGCGGTAAACGTGGCCGTCGCCCCATTGAGAACGGGGACCTCGTGGGGTTTGCCCTTGATTCCCGCCGAGTTGGTGATTGTTCACTGTATCTTTCCTGGAATCCACTGGCCGTTGCTGGTAGATCTAGGCTCTGCAGGCAGCCCCCCTAGCCCAGACGCTAAAGCGTGTGGCGCTGCGCGAACCGGTTGAGCTGGTGGTCGCTTGTAGGAGTGCGTGTCGTCGCAATGGCTTGAAACCACGCGGGCGGGCTTGGTCCCAGCGTAATGTGATATCAATGATGGGCGGGTGCTGCAGATACCAACACTTGGTTGGTTCAATACATGAGTTGTGCGCCGTACAATGCTAGGCCGGCTAGGCTGGCGGGTCAGGCAGGCAGGCGCTTGGCCAAACTGCCAAACTGCTGACCAATAACGCGCCTGGTGCATTCACCGCCACCGAAGGAGTGCACACCCTTCCAGCACAGCCTTGCAGCCATGCAACGACGTGTAATAAAGCAAAAGCCGGTCGCCCATAACATGAAGCAGCGGCTCGAGTTCCAGACGTGTACGGAAGCACAGCATTAGGACAGCCACGAAGCGTTTAGCATACACCTGGTATACATACATAGGACGGCGGCCCGCCATGTTCCCGACCCTGGTGGCTGGGTAGATACCCTTTGGGTGTCGTCGTAAGAGGAGCACTACGTGCGAGTCCATCGTGCCCAGCCCCCTTAACACACGCGGGTTTGACCATGCGTAACATTGTTATTGTTACATAGGACCACCACCAAGAGCTAGCATGCCGACTTGTTCCTGCCCGATCATGGGTTATCATCAATCGGAAACTTCCCAACGTGTTCTCTTCACTTCGGCGACAATCCCTTTCTGGCTTTCCCTGTCCGAGTGGGGGCACCGGTACTACTGGGTTTTCGGGGCTTTGGATCCGAGGATTTGGGCGCTGGATTCCACAGCGGCAGTACAGTTCACACTTATCCCTAAACCCAGAAACTCATCCCTAAACCAGTTCTTCCCAAATCCCCGCATCCCTGTGCCTCCTTGCACCTAAACCTGCTCAACTCATCCCTAAACCAGTGCAACTCGTCCCTAAACCAGTTCAACTTGTGGACCAACCGTTTCCCGTACACGGCCAAAGCCCCGGATCCAAAGCCCCGAAAACCCAGTAGCGGCACCGGTCTTTCATCCACACCGCTCCAACCGCATAGGCGCGCCCGCACCAGGGTCTGTTACCATCACGTCAGGAACCGTACGCACATCATCATGTTGCGGCGGTATCGTCCGGTCTCGCGACGCCGTATGACCACATTCAGACGGTCAGACTGGCGACCACGACGCAGCGGCGGGGTGGGGGCCGACCAGCCACTGAGCTGCATGCACCACCATCGGCACCATCCAGCATCGCCACCTTGCACGATGCCTACACCGCAAAAAACTGCGCCACGCCCTTCGGCATGTTGTTCATCGGACGTTGGCTATTCTTCTGTTTGGGGTTGCCTGGTGGCTGGGTAGTTCGTAAGGCTGCTCCGTGCGGTGCTAGCCCATCGTGCCTAGCCCCCTTAACACACGCGGGTCTGACCCAGCGTATTATTATTATTATTATTATTATTATTATTATTATTATTACTATTATTATTATTATTATTATTATTATTATTATTATTATTATTATTATTATTATTATTACTATTATTATTATTATTATTATTATTATTATATTTGGGGTTGCTCACAGGGAAAAGCTGCACCTTTGAAAGCGCACCCCAAGACTCGTTCCTCGGTGCACCGGTTGCAGCCGCGCTCAAAAGGCGCAGTGGCGCTCCGCCCGTGCATTCAGCATTCAGCATTCATCCGTGCTGCAACATCAGCGTCATCAATAACAGCCCTAGCCACGCCTAGCCTCCTCCCCGCACACAGGACTAATCACTGGGTCCTAACAAAGACTGCTGCCCGCACATACACAACGGCAAGCGGCACACAAGCTGGCATGAACGAACGTGCATATGGCGTGTTGTATAGATAACACATGACGACCGGTGGTGGTGTGGTCAAGAAACAACTGGGATGCGTCACTGCAAACATCTCGCTATGCGTATAGCATGCTATGGTGCAATCAATGATCAGGAGATGCCTGCCTGCCAAGGTTAGAAGGCCTTATGCCACCCTCCCGGTTCGCGGTTACCGTCGCCCGTCACACGTTGTGCTGTCCTGGTCCATCAATGGTGCTTGCAACGTCGCGCTCCTGAACCAACTTGCGGGCGGAACATGCGATGATGGCATGCTCGCCTACGCGCCCCTCCGTACAGCTAGATCATCACCTCGAGGCAGACGGCTCGCCGAGCGCCCTAAGGCGCTTCGGCGGCTTGACGATCTTGCACCACTGCGCCTCGCACCGCCGCTTGTCGTCACTGTCCAACGGCTGCCGCACATCCCCAGGCTGCGCGCCGGTGTTGTTAAGGATGCTGTGGAACCACGGCTGCTGCGCCGTTGCCGGCTCCACGACACGGCTTGCCGTCGTTGCAGTTGCCGCCGGCACCGCAGCTGCGCCGGGGCTGATCGTGTCGGGCCGGGCGCGCGCCATCACAGCGTTTGCAGCCGTGGCGGCAGCGCGCCGCAGGCCGCGGTGTCGCACGGCCAGCACCACGGCCAGCGCGGCAGGGAACAGGCGCAGCAGGCCGCGGAGGCCCCGCCGGCCGCGCTGCACGGCGACTTTGCTTTGTTCGGCCGGCTGCGGGTGCAGCGGTGTCAACACCGCGGCCGCGGCGGCAGCGACGGCATCTGCAGGCGGGGCCGCCACGCCGCTGTGCGCTGCATCGCGCACGAGCGAAGGTAACTTGGGCTCGCCGCGCTGCCTTCCCTTCCTGTCCCTGCTGCTTCTGCTGCTCCTGCCGCTGCTTTTCCTCCTGCTGCTTCTGCTTTCGTTGCTGTTGCTGCTGCTGCTTCGCGTCCTCGGCCTGCTGCGCCAGCAGCCGCTCCTGCTCCTTGAGCTGCTCCTGCTGCGCAAGCAGCTCCTGCTTCTGCTGCTGCTGCGCCTGGTATGTCTGCTGCAGGCCGGCCAGCACGCGCATGAGCCGCTCTGTGAGAAGCTCCAGCTCCTTTTCCTTGTCCTGCAGTCAGCGGGAAGCCAGCAGAGGCCGGCGCAAGGGTTGTCGTCTATGGAGCAGAGGCCAACGCAAAGCCACAACACAACCAACAAAGTGTTCACAGCGCACTCTCCGGTTCAGCTGCGTCAGCGCAGGTCTACAGCTGTGTAGAGCAGCACACACAAGGGACGGCAGTGCAGCCCGCTGCTGCGAAAACGCTGATGCCATCGGTGCAACGTGCATCCGCCACTGCAGCATCACCTCATAAGTCATGATGGGTTATGACCAACATGCGACCACTGCACTGTCTTCAGCGCAGCAGGCAGAGGGGGGGGGGGCTACTAGTAGATGTGGGCACGTGTGTTAGTGCTTTAGCCTGCAACCCTGCGTGCGAAGCACTCCCTGTTAACTCTGCACCGTTCCTACGATAACTATGTACCTAACCCCTATGGGGGTAAACGCGGCTGCCCTGGGGACTGTCCTTACTGACTAAGAGCCCCTGGCGGCTCTGCGCCCACTGCGCTGGGACCCAGCCCCGGCCCACCCTTCGCACCACCCAGCCCACCTGCAGCTCCGTTTTAGCCTGATCAAGGGCCATATTCTTGGTCGACAACTGCCGCGACATCTCCTTCATATCACGGTCATGCGTTTGCACCTGCAGCGCAGCGCAGCCGCAGGACGGACAGTGGGCACAGGCCTGCCGGCTTGCGGAAGGTGCCAACAACACGCGTACGGCGAGAAACGGAATCCAGAAAAACCTGCACGCCAGGCCGCAAGCCCACGGGCAAGGAGGGCAGGCAGGGCAAGTGCAATTGCAGGGTTCGTGCGCCGAGCTGCGCACCGTCCAACGCCCGTCGCCGCGCGGTTGCCGCAGCGCCGCGAGCAATGCAGCCATTGGCGCCAAATCCAGCGCATGTACTATTGCACATGCTTCAGAGATAGACTGCTGCCAAACCTATACATTGCTATCGCACCTGGCCGGCGCTGGCGCTGGTGCTGCGGTATTCCTGCGCCGTTGGTACGGCAACAGCTGGCGCCTCAGCTCCGCCGCCCGGAGTCCTGTTACTGGAGGCTTGCGCCCCGTCGCACCGTGGCCGCCGACGCCGTCCTGGGCTGAAGCAGCGGCGCTGTCCTCAGCGGCCGGCGCCCCAGCTGTAGGTGGCGCAGGCGCAGGCGAGGCGCCGCTGTCACCGGTGCCTTGAAGGCTCTGCGCCGAGGCCGACGTCGTGACGCTACTCCGCATTCCTGCGAAATGTGACGGCGGTAGGTCACCGCGCGCACCAGGCTGCCTTGTGCTCTGAGGCGCTCAGACATGATCGTGGCGCATATCGCCAAGAGCTGTGCAGCGGTGCGCCTGAATACATGTACGCAGGACCAACATCTTGTACGGCCGGGCACGGCTGCGCCACCCGTCCGTCGTCGCGGTGCAGCATGATGCGTTCGCCCGCTTCATACACGTCGGTGGTGCATGCCGAGCGGAGCGGGGCGCCACGACCCAACACGTACAAGCAGCCAGTACCAAGGCCGCTCGCGCCATTTGGGCACTAGCACGGTGGCCCGGGTGAACTGCGGCTGCGCCTGAGAAGCTGCTAGGACCATGGCCAACACCTCGCCGACCAGTGCGGCGGGCGGGTGCGCCCACAGGACCTTTCCTGCCAGGTCTGCGCTGCGGCCGAGCACGGAGTTGGTGGGGCTGTAGAAGCTGCGTGTTGCAGCCGGGTTGCCGGTTGCTGCCCTGATCGTCGCAGCATCAGTCAACTGTGGGCTGGTACAAGTCGGCGCGCAGGCGCCTGTGCCCCATTGAGCTGAGGATGAAGGCCGCAGTGGGCGGGGGTGGTGACGGCTGCAATGGCGCCTCTAGATCCTGCACTGCCGGCGCAATAGGATGGCCATGCGTGCATGCCTGTGTACACAAAAAGGCATCAGCAACGTGTCCCATGCATGTCGTGCCCATCCAACAAGTCCAATAATGCATGCCGCACCAAACACATGCCACATCCAACGCATGCCGGGCCGTGCCCAGCACACGCCGCGCCCAACGCATGCCACGCTGCGTTCAGCGCACATCCCGGCCGCTGCGCACCACACCGAATGCGTGCCGCGTCCGATGCACTATGCCGTGCCGCTCCCAACGCACAACGCACCCAGTGCATGCAGTGCTCAATTAATACATGCCGCGCCATGCCGCGCCTAACGCATGTCATGCTGCACTCAACGCAAGCCATGCTATGCGCATCCAACCCGGCGCTGTCCCTCGGACGCGGGATACTGCCTGCTGTAGTAGGTTCGTTCCATCCGTGTTCCGTGTTTCCCGTGGGGGCGGTAGGCCGCTTGCACGTGCAGGCTCGTGGACAGCGGCCGCACCCGGCGCGCCTGCTGCTGCTGCAGTCTCTATCCTGTTCCATGCATGCTGGTCCCGGGATGAATCCTCCCAAAACTCCGTGAGGGCCGTCACGTGAGCTCGTCAGCAATCAGTATAGTCCCCGATTAAACAACCTCAGCAACTACAGCAGCACGGCCTTCCGTTCTTCGGCGTTTGCGGTTATTTGCTGATGATTTGCAGTCACGTGAATAACAGCAGGGCTGTAACAGGTTGAGGGTGGATAAAGGCCTTTCCATCTAGCTGCCGCACGGCAGGAGTAGCAGGAGCGATTCACGTCTTACTGGGTCACAAACGAGCTCGAGCGAGTCGGGGCGACAGAAATGGTGGATAAATGTGCGCCCTTGCTAGCTTAACTGCCCGGTGTTATTGAGGCCCTTCCCGCACCTGCACGTTGACTTCGTTTGTACGTGATCCTGCCGATGATCTATCAACCCGTGAACATGATAGATCCTCATCAAACACCCTCTGATTGGCTCTGGTGTCGCAGGCCCCTGTACACTTGCGTTCACGTGCCCGTAAACCATAAACCTACTAGGCTCTATGAGCTATTCCCCGCAAACATAGGATTCATTGTACCATCTAGCCCTACTCGAAAGCCGCGGCACAGCCGAGCGGACTGAAGCAGCACTTCGCGAGGTTGGCTGGGCCCCCCTCCTCTGGCTACTCTGGCCCTCTGACTCTTGCCTTTCTCCAGCAGCGTCAGGGCATTGAAAACAATGTACAGAGCTCCAAGCGCCGAGGTGCTTGAAAGGACAACAAGCTCAGCTCCAGCAGGTGCGTGGGCCTCGTTGAAGCTGTGCGGGGCCCGCCATGGCTCCGCTAGCTGCGAAAAAAAATGCAAGACCTGGAGCAGGTCCCACGCCACGGGGCGACCAAACAGCGCTGGCAAGTGGTGGTCAAGCCCGAGGGGTGTCTGTTTTGCAGGCCCTAAGATCTGGGTGCCACCAGCCTGCAGTAGGTCCGCGGTCGGTATCAATGTCCCAGTTTTGTACCGCCGGCGGTCTGGTGGACGTCATCATGGACGTGACGGCAGCATAGAGTTCCATCCTCATGCTGTTAGATATGTAGTCCAGCCTAAGACGTTCTTCCACTTTGAGGTCACTGTTGCTGCATGTTGAACGAAGTTCAATCCGGCTTCCCGCCCGCGCCGGACGCCGCGATTGCAAGGCCGATCCTTTCCAAGTAATAGCTATGGCACTGCCAAAAGTAGTTTACAACCCGGTACACGAGAGCAGCCGGCTTGCCGCTACTACCACCACTACCACGATTGTTCGTAGTCCTAACCTACCGTCGGTTATTAGCACAGAGCGAGGCCGCTGGCATCGGTCCAAACCAGCGCCGCCGCCGGCAACGGTCCAACCTAGCGCTGGCTGCGATGAGTCCATACATATCAACACATTCAAAAGGCTCGCTTGCGTGTGCTGGCCCTGTGCTGCTGGGTATGCCGGGTCCTATGAATGCATGTATGTGCAGACGGCGCTCATGGCGCAGAGGACGATATCAACCTATGCACATACGGTATCTGCTGCTGCTGCTCTGGCGCATGTGAAGGTATGCATCCCTCGCTCATGCCATGCGGTGTCGGCCCTGCAGCGGCTGCTGCTAACGTGCCTCATCACCGGCGGCGGTGCTGATACGAAGCCGGCCCCGCAGACAGGCACACACGCACGCACGCACCTGCCTGCAGCACGCCGACAGGCTTCCCCATACCCCACAGGAGTATAGGGACGTAGTAACGGCCGTAGGGGGTAAGTCTCTTGAGCTGTTGTTACCCTACCTCGACACCATACCCTCACAGGGCACCCCGCCCACCCGTGAAATATTGGGTCCCTTCTTAGCCCTATCCCCGTTGCCGGCGCCACGAGAGTATGGAAAAGGATGGTTCCAGGAGAGGGTGTCGTTCCAGGCGGAATTGTAAAGCCGCAGAGCCCTGCTGACGGCTCATCACCTCTGGCCCCTTAACACATGCGGGTATGACGTGACGTTTCCTTTTTTCGACGTATTCAACGCATCCTTCCCCCCGCTGCGCACATGCCTTGGATGGGCCAGGATGGGCCCCTCCGCTGAACTCACTAAACCCATGTTGCCGCGCTTTGGCGGTTCTGCTGCGCCCTTGATGCGCGTGGAACAGCCGCAGGCACGGTCATACGCAGCAACGGTTTAACACTACCACTGTTCCACTGCCCCCTGCATGTACCGGGGATAGTCCGATCAGTTACATCAATAGGATTCACAGATTGTACTCGAAGAGCGAGCGAGATGAGAGTCGCTGTCACCGTTTCCAACTTTGTGCCCGCATCCGTATGCAGTTCCTACCGAGGACCAGGTCAATCCCGTGTCTCCCGAGGGTCGTGATGTGAGGACGTGGCTGATGGACCAGCCGCCAGGTAAATCATTTCCCTCTGGTAGCCTTAACCCATTGCACTCACTACACCCTGCATACCCTGCAATGGCGAATGTCACTCACGATCGAGCGAGTGCATGCAGGACTTGCTCAGCGTAGTCGTTGTTGCTGCCGTTGCCAGTCTGGGCCGCTGAACCGTACCTGCAGGCAACACAACGTTCAGCCTCTGGGAGAACTTCATGCTGCTGGTCGACCTCGTGCTGGCGGCTTTGGCGGTCTACGGCACGGTGAACGACACGCTGCTGGCCGCCAAACTCAAGGATCAGGTGCAACGACAAGTGGACGCTCTGGCGCCCGCCCATTCCTCCCGTTGCACGGCGAACGTGTACCACGAGACAAACATGGTCATCGCCTACGCTGTATTTGAAGGCCTCACGTCGCTCTTTGCCGTTGGTGCCTGGGTTGTCAATGCGGAGCTGCGTATCAGGTGCGTGAGCCGCAGGATTGTACGTGGCTGTACAAGAGTATGGCAAGACTACATACAGGAGCGCTCAGTCACTGACATCGTAGGGCTATGCTGCCTCCTTGTTGCCTTCCTTAGCCCGTTAGGAACGTTCCTTGTTTACCGTTTTTCCTTACGGGGATTCCTTAGGTTGTCTGTTAGGAAAGGCAATGAAGCATTCTTTAGCATTCCTTAATGTAAGGATTCCTTACCACCCTTTCCTTCCGGCGCCTAAGGAACTTCCTTAGCCTTCCTTAGCCCCTTCCTAAGAAGAGGGGCTAAGGAAGGCTAAGGAACGATAAGGAATCCTTGTTGTTCTCATAGTGGTGTGCGCACAACGCTAGAGCCGTCCTGACCCGTATCGTCGTGCATCCATGCGCCGAGCTGATGCCCCCATACATCGTATGGTATAAACATACAAAGTACTGGCCAGATTGCGGGTTGCAACAGCTTGTGGGGTGTGTGTATGCTTCACTGCACTGTGGTGATTCGACACGAATTATACAGTGCTCAATGCCGCGTGATTGCATGCAGTAAATGTGGCTGTATGTACAGGGCCGGATTACGACATAACAGGCTCGAATGGGTGAGGGGACGTGTTGGGCTGTAGTAGCGCTAATAGGCGGCTAATTGCGCTTGAAACAGGGGTTGGCTGTAACTGAGTCTGATAGCGCTCGTTGGCCTGAGCCTCAGGTTCTCACGGTGAGAAATTCTATCTAGACCTGCAATCGTCTGTAAGAGATTAGGCCCGTGTTGATACCGTGTTAACATGGCCATGTCAACATGGATGTGTCACACGGCACCGTGTGCGTCCGTCCGTGTTGGCACGGTGCGGTGTTGACATGGGCCGCCGCCGTGTTAACACGGCCGTGTTAACACGGTGGACGGCCATGTTAGTTGCAACACGGTATCGTGTTGAACACCGACTGTTACCGTGTTGCACATGGCGCAATGTCAACACGGTGGCTGGCCGTGTTTGAACATGCCACCTTGCTAACACGGACCCCAAAACATGGTGCCATGTTGACATCGTGTGTCACACGGTGCCGTGTGCAAACACGGGGCTCTTCGTGTCAACATGGCCCGAGTGTTTTACAGACGATAGCCCGTAATACGTACCAAGGGGCCTAGTAGGTCAGGAGTCGTAACAGGTTCCAATAGGCCAGGAGACGTAACAGGATGTGATACTTCTAAAGTGCGTCTATCTGGGTCTAATAACGCTTGTTGGTCTGAGTGAGAAGCTTTAGACCCTACCCTGCAATAGCCACTAATGATACACGCCTATTTAGCTCTTAGTCCCACAGGCGCAGCTAGCTCTATAGAGCGCTAACTGGCCTCAAATAGCACCGGTTACGCTGGGGGGGCAGTTCGTAGGGATAGGTAACTGCGTCGCTTTGCGCTTTACCATATCGCTGGCAGACAGAGGGCTGCGGGGAGGACTGCGTGCAGGACGATAGCTACAGCGTCACGGTTTGTCTTTACTTGCGAATGTTCCCGTTTCCTCCGGCTCCGGCACTCATGTACATGTTGTACTTGCTCACACAAACCCATACATGGTGTATATGTTTCACGGTGCCTGCACAAGCTCGTTAAGCTCATCATAGTGTCTTTGGATGCGCTGGCAGCACAGGAGAAGGCCCCTCGTGGCACCAAGAGGCGGCGCCCGGGAGATGCCGCCGTTTAGGCGGCCCGCCATGTTCCCGACCCTGGTGGCTGGGTAGATACCCTTTGGGTGTCGTCGTAAGATGGGCACTACGTGCGAGTCCATCGTGCCCAGCCCCCTTAACACACGCGGGTTTGACCATGCGTAGCATTATTGTTGTTTTTATTGGATGCGCTGCCCTTAGTCGCGCTGACACGCACTCCAGCGGCAAGGTCTTGCGGGTTGCCGCCGTTCCTTGCACACACATCTGCAGGGGTTGGATCCGCGCATACGCCTACCACATGGCCATGTGGCTTATCAACGTCCAGTACAGCGTCTTCACCTGCTGCTGTGGGTGCTGCAATTCAGCTGTGGTGGCTGCGGTGAACTGGCTGCTGCAGTCTGAGAAGATCGCCGTCGATTTTGTCTATATGCACGCCTCAATTGTGGTCAAAGGCCTTGATATCATCTTTTCGCTGTGCAAGCTCCTACTCCTGGTGGTGTACGCCAGCATCCTAAACAAACTGCAAGGCGTGGGGCTGTGGGACAGCACTGATGAAGGTCAGTAACCACTGGTAACCACTTTGATAACCTACCACTGACCCACCGTAATCAACGTACGGCATCCCCACTGCTGCTATCCGGCCTGAACGGGCGACACCTCATCATGAAACGGTTCGGCAGCGCCGTAGCGTCGTCACCTGATGATGCGGTCTCCTCCGTCCGTGAGTGTAGTGCCTACATCCTGCGCCTGCATGATATGAGATGCATACTCATGCACAAGCGTCACTGAGTACACAGAGTACGTAAACGTTCCAAGCGCCACAGTACCTACTCGTGTGCTCTCCAGGGCTGACGCCGAAGGTCTCGGACTTCCTCAGCCTGCTCTTTATCGAATCCACGGAGGAGGAGTCGGGTATCGCGCAGGAGCTGCGCACCGCTGTCATCCTAGGCCTGATCTCGCCCGTCCTAAGTATCACGGTCTTCCTGGCTGAAATGGCGCGCAGCAGCCCCTCCACTACTACGGCAGACACCCGCTTCCGGAACATGTTCGCGGCGGGGGTACCCGCGTCCTTGCTGGCCTGCCTGCTGACTGCCAAGGGCCTGGCGGTGGTTGTCTCCTTCGCCGCTGTGCAGCGCTACCACATCCGTGCAGGGGACTTCTGCATGACCACCCTCATGAACATCACCACCGCCTACTTTGCCTGGGCGTTTCTCCTGCAATGCGGCGCCGTAGTTTTCTTGGGGTACTGCTACAATCTGTGCTCGCGCTTTGCAGCACTTCTTTGCGGTGTGGAGAGCCCTGCGGGCAACGCCGAGCTTGCCGAGCCTCTACGTGCAAGGACCTCAAACTGCATTTGCGCCAGCAATACCCGACAGCCGGATGCCGTGGTCATCCACGACATCATCGCGTACGTGCACTACGCCCGACTGCGCAGCGATTACGATAAGCTCAAGGACAAGACGTATTATGTCTGGGCTATTATCATCGCCGTCCTCTGCTTTGTGATCGGATATGGCGCCGTCAGTCTCACCACCGCCCTGGGCTTCGCGGTGTACGGCAAGGCGGGCGCAGCGGGCATGGAGCAGACCGGCTGGATGAAGTACGACCTTGCCGCCAACATCCTCATCTGCCTTATTGGCACAGTTGCAGCGCCCTGCTGGTTCTACGCAGTTGTGATGGGCTACTTCCGCTCTGCAGAGCAACCCACCACCTCGCCTCGCGCTGCCTTTGGACGCTTATGGGGCGCTACCGTTGGACGGTTGTGGGGCGCTACTGTTGGGCGGTTATGGGCGAACGTCCGTCACCTTTGGGGCCGGTACAGGGTGCAGCCCGCTGAAGTCGTCGCCGTGAAGCCGCAAAAGCCCTCCCTGCCAGCGAGGCCAGCGGCGTAAACATGAAGCAGTTACCGAGGCCCACTGCTGGGGCAGCCGGGCAGTTATAGCGGGGCCTGCACATACAGATGATGACGGTTCAGCGGCCGATGCAAGCAGTTGGCGGTCTGCACCCCGGTCAGGATGAGCTTGATTGCCCCATACATGCACGGCATACGGCAGAAAAGTGTCGAGGAACTCTATCCAGTACCGCGGTCCGTTATCGTTTACATGGTCGAGCGTGTAGAGCGTGCTCTTTGGCATCTGATAATGTTCGTTCCGTCCAGGTGTCGCCGCCGGTGCAATAATAGTAATAATAATAGTACGCAAGGGTAACCTCGCGTCGATTAAGGGGGCTGGGTACGCTGGGCCTCATTCCCCGTAGTGCGGGGGCAAGGCCTTACGAGTTACCCAACCACCGCCATCCACCAAATGTAGGGGGGACCACCGCCGGTGCAACGGCGGATGTAGCCTGCCAGTACCGCCCGCCGTGCACCGGTGCGGTGCAGCAGCAGGCGGGCGGGGCGGGTACGGGGCGGGGCGGAGGCGGAGGCGGAGGCCAGACGGCAGAGGGTGGACAACCCGCCCCAAAAGCAGGTAGGAGAAGGCCGACTGCGGGACGCATGCATATGGCCAAGGGCGGGCCCAGGCTTTGCAAGCAATGAATTGCTGGGCAGATCGCCGTTAGTTGGCGCTGAGCCGCGCGGAGCAAGCGCCAGAAAGTCTAGGACGTCGCAGCAGGTAGACACTGTGGTGGAAGCCCGTCCGCATCGTGTATTGCTGATGCGATTACTGACGACGGCGCGGCAGGAGTTCGGCGCAGTTCAACGGCGTATAGATTGTGCAGGTGCCGCCAACGGTGCGATTGTTGTGTTCTGCGTATTCTACGTACACTGCAACCAGAGCAGCACGTCTTTCTGCACTGCATCAATGTACGACATAACTTGCCCACCTGATCGCACCGACTAGCAAAATCGCTTGCCCGCTTCTGTTCGCCGCGAATGCGCGCGAGTGGTGATCAACTGGTGCTGCTCTGCCTGCATTGCCGGCGCCGGTTTCACTGCATCGTTGCCGCAAGCACTGCACCACGAGCACATGCCGAATCGCCGTAATGGCATTGCATGGTACCTCATACACCACATGCCATGGTTTGTGTCCGTGGCTCTCGCGGTCGATCGACGCCGCTGCAGCCGTTGTGCGGTCGTGTGGTGTATGTGCTGTGAATGGGGACACGTACGCGCTTGGCATGTGAGGCTGCGCACCTACCACTGATGAGGCTGCGCACCTACCACTGATGAGTGAGGGGGGTCGCTCAGCGACACTACCTAGGCTAGGTAGTGTCGCTGCGCCGTCGGCGCTGCACCAAGGCTAAAGCTAGCCGAACATGCAGTGCATTGCAACAGTGCAGCAGTTACTGTGCGTGGCTCATTGTTGCCATGCGCATGCAAGGGACGTCGCTGCGTCGGCCGCCGCTCGTCAGCACAGGTCCACAGGTTGATGAGCAGAGCGGGCAGCGGGCAGCAGAATGCGGCGCTGGTGCGGCGCCTGTCGGGCTGTGCGTCGGCCGATGCATGTGCGTGCCTCAACGTGAGCATTCCTGAGGATAAACGTACCGTGTCGTCCCATGCGTGATGAGCGCTGCTGAACGCGTGGGCACCTTGATGAGCGGGTAGTAGTAGGACGCTGGCCAAGGCAATCCCGTTGTGTTATGGGATGCATAAGCGGCAAAGCAACTGCCTTCTGGAGGTCGTGGGTTCGAACGCCACTGTGCGACTTTCCAGCGCTGGCGGGTGTGCCCAGGGGCATGTGGGAGGTCGGAAAGGCAGGACTGCTACCTCCCTCGCTAAAAGTGGTCGTCGCCCCATTGGAACGGGGACCCTCGTGAGGTTTGCCCTTGCCGCCGAGTTGGTGATTGTTCACTGTATCTTTCCTGGAATCCACTGGCCATTGGTGGTAGATCTAGGCTCTGCAGGCAGCCCCCCTAGCCCAGACGCTAAAGCGTGTGGCGCTGCACGAACTGGTTAAGCTGGTGGTCGCTTGTAGGAATGCGTGCCGTCGCAATGGCTTGAAACCACGCGGGTGGGCTTGGTCCCAGCGTACTGTGATAACAATGATGGGCGGGGTGCTGCAGATACCAACACTTGGTTGGTTCATTACATGAGAAGTGCGCCGTATGCCAGGCTGGGTCAGGCAGGCGCTGAGTCAAACATGCTGACCAATGACGCGCCTGGTGCATTCACCGCCACCGGAGGAGTGCGCACCCTACCAGCAAAGCCTTGCAGCCATGCAACAACGGGTAATAAACGGGTAATAAAGCAAAAGGCAAAAGCCGGTCGCTCGCCAATAGCATGGGGCAGCGGCTCGAGTTCCAGACGTGTACGGAAGCACAGCATTAGGACAGCCATGAACCGTTTAGCACGCACCCAGTAGACATAGGACCAGCTGGCATGCCGGCTTGTTCCTGCCCGATTATGGGTTATCATGGGTTATCATCGATCGGCAAAGCCCCTCCTCTTCACTTCGGCGACACTCCATGTCTGGCTTCCCCGCGCTCGGGGCCTGTCCGAGTGGGGGCACCGGTCTTTCATCTACACCGCTCCAACCGCATACGCGCGCCGGCACGAGGCCCTGTATGTTACCGAACTCATCACGTAAGGTGCCGTACGCACATCATCGTTTGCGCCGGCGGTATCATCGTCCGGTCTCGCAACGCCGAATTACGTCCAGGGTGGCGCAGGGGCAAGTGAAACCGCACTCTGACTGGCAACCACGACGCAGCGGCGGGGTGGGGGCCGACCAGCCACTGAGCTGCATGCACCACCATCGGCACCATCCAGCATCGCCACCTTGCACGATGCCTACACCGCAAATACACTGCGCCACTCCCCTCGGCATGTTGTTCATAAGACGTTGGCTATTCTTCCGTTTGGGGTTGCGTGCAGAGGTAGGTCCGGGAAAAGCTGCACCCTTGAAGTCGCACCCAACGACTCGTTCCCCGGTGAACCGGCGGTCGCAGCCGCGCTCAAAAGGCGCAGTGGCGCTGCGCCCGTGCATTCAGCATTCAGCATTCATCCATGCTGCAACATCAGCGTCATCAATAACAGCCCTAGCCACGCCTAGCCTCCTCCCCGCACACATGACTAATCACTGGGTCCTAACAAAGGCTGCTGCCCGCACATACACAACGGCAAGCGGCACACAAGCTGGCATGAACGAGCGTGCATATGGCGTGTTGTATAGACCCACATGACGACCGGTGGTGGTGTGGTCAAGAAATAATTGGGATGCGTCACTGCAAACATCTCGCTATGCTATGCAATCAATGATCAGGAGATGCCTGCCTGCCAAGGTCAGAAGGCCTTATGCCACCCTCCCGGTTCGTGCTTACCGTCACCCATCACACGTTGTGCTGTCCTGGTTCGTCAAAGGTGCTTGCAACGTCGCGCTCCTGAACCAGCTTGCAGGCGGAACATGCGATGATGGCATGCTCGCCTACGCGCCCCTCCGTACAGCTAGATCATCACCTCGAGGCAGACGGCTCGCCGAGCGCCCTAAGGCGCTTTGGCGGCTTGACGATCTTGCACCACTGCGCCTCGCACCGCCGCTTGTCGTCACTGTCCAACGGCTGCCGCACATCCCCAGGCTGCGCGCCGGTGTTGTTAAGGATGCTGTGGAACCACGGCTGCTGCGCCGTTGCCGGCTCCACGGCACGGCTTGCCGTCGTTGCAGTTGCCGCCGGCACCGCAGCTGCGCCGGGGCTGATCGTGTCGGGCCGGGCGCGCGCCATCACAGCGTTTGCAGCCGTGGCGGCGGCGCGCCGCAGGCCGCGGTGTCGCACGGCCAGCACCACGGCCAGCGCGGCAGGGAACAGGCGCAGCAGGCCGCGGAGGCCCCGCCGGCCGCGCTGCACGGCGACTTTGCTTTGTTCGGCCGGCTGCGGGTGCAGCGGTGTCAACACCGCGGCCGCGGCGGCAGCGACGGCATCTGCAGGCGGGGCCGCCACGCCGCTGTGCGCTGCATCGCGCACGAGCGAAGGTAACTTGGGCTCGCCGCGCTGCCTTCCCTTCCTGTCCTGCTGCTTCTGCTGCTCCTGCCGCGGCTTTTCCTCCTGCTGCTTCTGCTTTCGTTCCTGTTGCTGCTGCTGCTGCTTCGCGGCCTCGGCCTGCTGCGCCAGCAGCCGCTCCTGCTCCTTGAGCCGCTCCTGCTGCGCAAGCAGCTCCTGCTTCTGCTGCTGCTGCTGCGCCTGGTATGTCTGCAGGCCGGCCAGCACGCGCGTGAGCCGCTCTGTGAGAAGCTCCAGCTCCTTTTCCTTGTCCTGCAGTCAGTCAGCGGGAAGCCAGCCAGCAGAGGCCGGCGCAAGGGTTGTCGTTCTATGGAGCAGAGGCCAACGCAAAGCCACAACACAACCAACAAAGTGTTCACAGCGCACTCTCCGGCTCAGCTGCGTCAGCGCAGGTCTACAGCTGTGTAGAGCAGCACACACAAGGGACGGCAGTGCAGCCCGCTGCTGCGAAAACGCTGATGCCATCGGTGCAACGTGCATCCGCCACCGCAGCATCACCTCATAAGTCATGATGGGTTATGGCCAACATGCGACCACTGCACTGTCTTCAGCGCAGGCAGGCAGAGGGGGGGGGGGCTACTAGTAGATGTGGGCATGTGTGTTAGTGCTTTAGCCTGCAACCCTGCGTGCGAAGCACTCCCTGTTAACTCTGCACCGTTCCGACGATAACTATGTACCTAACCCCTATGGAGGTAAACGCGGCTGCTCTGGGGATTGTCCTTACTGACTAAAAGCCCCTGGCGGCTCTGCGCCCACTGCGCTGGGACCAGCCCCGGCCCACCCTTCGCACCACCCAGCCCACCTGCAGCTCCGTTTTAGCCTGATCAAGGGCCATATTCTTGGTCGACAGCTGCCGCGACATCTCCTTCATATCACGGTCATGCGTTTGCACCTGCAGCGCAGCGCAGCCGCAGGACGGACAGTGGGCACAGGCCCGCCGGCTTGCGGAAGGTGCCAACAACACGCGTACGGCGAGAAACGGAATCCAGAAAAACCTGCACGCCAGGCCGCAAGCCCACGGGCAAGGAGGGCAGGTAGGGCAAGTGCAATTGCAGGGTTCGTGCGCCGAGCTGCGCACCGTCCAGCGCCCGTCGCCGCGCGGTTGCCGCAGCGCCGCGAGCAATGCAGCCATTGGCGCCAAATCCAGCGCATGTACTATTGCACATGCTTCAGAGATAGACTGCTGCCAAACCTATACATTGCTATCGCACCTGGCTGCGCAACGTCCATAGCTCCCTCAGCAGCTCCGGCTGGGCCTCCTCCGCCACAACGCCCGAAGAGGCGGGCGCGGCGCCGCTGAGGGACACGCCGCGGCTAGGCGGCGCCGGCGCCGCGCCGCCCTGATGGGACAGGCGCGACGGCGGCAACGACGCGCTGCGCGGAACGCCAGAGGTGGCGGCTGGCTCAGCGGTGGCGGCGCCGCCGGCGCTGGTGCTGCGGTATTCCTGCGCCGTTGGTACGGCAACAGCTGGCGCCTCAGCTCCGCCGCCCGAAGTCCTGTTACAGGAGGCTTGCGCCCCCGTCGCACCGTGGCCGCCGACGCCGTCCTGGGCTGAAGCAGCGGCGCTGTCCTCAGCGGCCGGCGCCCCAGCTGTAGGTGGCGCAGGCGCAGGCGAGGCGCCGCTGTCACCGGTGCCTTGAAGGCTCTGCGCCGAGGCCGACGTCGTGACGCTACTCCGCATTCCTGCGAAATGTGACGGCGGTAGGTCACCGCGCGCACCAGGCTGCCTTGTGCTCTGAGGCGCTCAGACATGATCGTGGCGCATATCGCCAAGAGCTGTGCAGCGGTGCGCCTGAACCACCATCATGCCTGTGTCACCAGTCAAGTGGTGCGGACTCCTCAAGAGTCACACCACCTACCAACCGGGCGCCGCCTTTCAGCGCACTGTGAGTGCGCAGCTGCCGTACGCAATTGGCTGGGACGGCCCGTACATGGGTCGTGGTTTGCAGCAATGCAATGCACTCCTCCCTCCCCCCTCCGTGTTCCAGTGCGTACTTGACAGGGCAAAGTTGCCCGAGCGCCGAGACCCGTACCTGAGATGCCGACAGGCGGCGTCGCGTACCATGACACATCAGATGCGCTGATACGGCGCGGGTCCCGTACGTCCGCGGTCCCCGCCTCCGAGGTGCGCGCCCCTGGGGGGGAAGGCGCTGGGGCCTCGTCGGTCGCCGTACCGGTCGTGGCGGACACCTGGCGTGCGCTGGCCTGCACGCCCGCGCTGGCGCTCTGTGGCTTCGGCTGAGTGGAGGATGAAGACGTGCTTTTAAGCTGGTCGCGCACGTTGGTTATGATGTTCTGCGGCTCGTCCAGGCTCTGCGCTACCTCCCGCACCGCCTGCGCGACGCAGGAAGTACGGCGCGTTGCGCTAGGGTGCGCGTAGAAAGACTATACATGCGGCAGCGAGTTCAGGAGTGCAGGAACGGGCGTACGGACGCATGAAGCCCACGTACGCAATTGCCGTGCCGCGGACGGGTTGGCGGCCGCGCGGCGCGGCGGAGGAGCGCCTTGCCTGTACGACGGTTTGCAAGCGCCCCCGCAGCTGTTGGAAATGCTCCGAAAAGCTTTCTGAGCTCTGCACGGCTGACACATTGAGTTCGTCTGCTTGTAGCGCCAGGGCCTCTGCAGCCGCAACTGCTTCTTGCTGCTGCTTGACGGCCTGCGGTGTGCAGATAAGCAAGTTGAAGGATGCAACACCCCGCAAGCCGCGCCGGTGAAAGGGCACAGGAGTTTTCTAAGAATGTGGTTTCCAAAGGCATTGGGCAGTCGCAAACGCACCTTGGAGTCCAAGTTGTTGCTTTCTTTCTGCGTGGCTGCAGCTTCTGTAGCCTCAACGGTTGGGCTGGGCTCACGTGTCCTGCGCTGCTTTCCAGCGGCTTTGCCAGGCGTACTGACCGACGCTTTGACGTCCCTTGAGGTGCCAGCCGGTGACGCAACGGCTGGTGCCTGCATGATACCTGCCGGAGTGATATGCCCTGGCAGAAGGATGTTGCTATTGGTGCGGTTTTTGGAAACTCTCCGGCTCCGGGCTGTGCTCGGTGTTGCGCGCCACAACGGACTGCCGGACTCGCGCTCGCGCAAACCCAGGCGACGCCGGGTGGTTTTGGACCGTATCCAAGAGGGTTTGCTTCAACAACAGCTGGTAGTTGCCTATGCGCAAGTAGAACCGGGGAAGCTAGCCGTGCAACCAGCAAAGTTCACCTCGTGGGCAGGACGTAGAGCCTGATGCCAATTGCGAGCACCACCAAGGAACACAAAGCCAACAACACAAAGCGAGCTTGGCGCCAGTGCGGCCAGATCACGGCCAATTTCATGAAACACGGCCGATTCATGAAACAAGATACAAGGTACAGCGGCTTGCCTTGTTTCTGACAGGCCCTGTCTCCGCGGTCACCAGCCGCTCCAGCACCTCAAGACCCGATACCTCCGTTGAATCCGCACGTTAGTCGCTTTTCTCATCGGATGCAAGTAGCACCGCTCGCTTCAGCCACTCCATACCACCGCGCACCGCAGGTACGACACGGCGGCGTACACGTACAGCGCTTCCGTCATCTTCCGTCATCATTCACCTGATACTTCTTCAAGGGCAACGACATGCAGGCCGAGCCCTTTGCATGCAGCATGCGTTCTTCGTTCATCGTGTTGGCCACTGATCCACGTGCTTTAGTACATCCCGTGCATATCCTTGCATTCGCCGATTCCGGTTCTTGCTCAAGCAGGTGCAACCGCCGTCCATACACGTGACGACCGGCTGGGCTCAAGCGACCACTCCGATCGCAGCTCCGAGACAAGCGCTGCACAGTTGATCAGCCCCGTGTGATCTGAGGCTGCGTAGCCTTGAACTCTCCGCGTGTGTCGTACATCCATCCCATGCAGGCACGGGTCATCGAATCAAGGTAGGAACTTTAATCAGCATCGACAGCGCACCGACCGTTGTTGTCGCCGCCACTGCCATACAGCACTGCCACCAACAAGCAAGAGCCCTCATGCAACACGCACTGTGCGCCCGCGGCCACGTCTCGCAGGCCACGCACCATGGCCAGCCTGCACCGCGCGCGCTCTTGGACGTCTCGGTACATGCCACACGGAGCAGGTGCGCACATGGTTTGCAGTGCCAACCTGCAGCATCTGCAGCAGCGCCGGACCGTCGCCACGGACACACACACACACACTTAAGAAGAAGACACACACACACTCTTAAGAAGAAGAAGATACGCTGTTCACACACACACACACACACACACACACACACACACACACACACACACACACACACACACACACACACACACACACACACACACACGCAAACACGCACATACGCGCGCGCGCACACACGCGCGCACACGTGCGACACGGTCACCCAGAAAGCCGCGCGCTGTAGACGCCGCGGCGCTCCCGGCCCACCCGCTCGCCGTCCTACAGCAGCCTTCCCGAGTTGCTGTAACGCTGCGCAAGGTACGTGTGCGTGTGGTTGGGTGAGGCCACGTTGACCACGGAACGGGAGGCAAAGTTAGCGTGGTCCGAGTTGGCTAACTTGTTGTAGCACTCGACGTACTGTACGGCAGCTGTACCGCCTGCGCCAGCAGCGCCGGCACGCACACGCGCTGCCATCGCAGCCCATTCGGCTTCCAGGTACTCGCGCAGCGCAGCCAGACCTGGAGGCGGCGCCGCCGCGGCCGCCGCCGCGGCCACTGGCGCTGCCTGCTGCGATGCGCCAGCAACACCGCCCGTAACTGCCGCTGCCGCTGGCCCGGCGGACGTTGCGCCTGGCAGCGAGGCTACCGAGCCCCCCGCCCCCTGCGCTGCTGCCGGCGCCGCCACTGCCCTTCCTGTCGGCGCTGCCGCTGCTGCTGCCGCTGCCGCTGCCGCAGCTGCCTTGTTGTCGCCAGCCGAAGACATGGCGGTGATCGCATCCGCGACCTGCGGCAGGCCCTGGCGCGCCAGCGCCATCTGCATGTGCAGCAGCTCCAGCTTGGACCGGGGCTGTGCAACGACTTCAGGGAGGGCTTCAGCAACCAGGGCGCCCCACGGCACCATCGGCGTACCCCACATCCAGGCCTGGTGCAGGCCGACCCGGTGGTACGGCTGATACGTCAGCCTGACCCATGGATCGACCAGAACGCGGTGGTGGCCCAGCCTGCGGCACACGGCACGGTACGGCACGGTACGGCACGGTACGGCACGGTACGGCACGGCGCGTGCGCGCAACCATCTTTCTGGCGACACCAGGACCGTGTAGAGGTATGTTCAGGGGGTGCCGCATACATGGAATATGACAGGGCTGATTCCCCCGGCCCTATACACGTCGGCCAGGCCCTTTGGCCGCCAGTCTTAGTTCCTCCACGATGTAATCCCTTTCGTGGGCCTGGCTTACTGTGATGCTGAGCAAAGCAGAGCGCCCACCAACAGCATGCATATGCACGCAGCGAACGGAGCTGCAGCGCAAAGCATGCTGAGCCATGCTTCCGTTGCTTTGCGTTGGTGTGCTCCGACGTGACACGGTCGTACACCTGTGTAGGTCGTACCTGTGTAGGTCGTCACAGATCAAGCTGCACTCGCTCGCGTCGCACTCTCCGGGGAGGCCGCGCCGGAAGCGCAGCTGCAGGTAGGGGCCCGCCGCAGCAGCAGCCGCTGGCGGAGGGGATGATGTTAACAATGCGTTCGACGCCTGGGTGCCAGCTGCTGGCGCTGAAGGCACTGCTGACGGCGCTGCTGCCCCAGTCAGCTGCTGCACCAGTGGCCCTGACGGCGGCGGGGATGGTGACGGCGGCGGGGCCGGCGGCGGGGCCGGCGGCGGCGGCGTCAGCGGCGACAGGAAGGGCGCCGCTTTGAACACGGCGGCACCGTTCCAGCAGCTGTACGCCGCCGTCGGCAGGCCGTGCGCCAGGCGCGCCGCGCTGGGCGCGTGGGCGATGACAGGCGCCTGCTTCAAGAACTGTATCGGGTCAAGGGGTACATGCAGCATGGATTCAGCCTGATGGCTGCGGGCAATGCAGGAGGGGGGCAGGGTGGCTGCATCTACGGCATTGCGCAGCGGCGCGTCCGTGCCACAGCGGATGCGGGTGGGGCGGAGGAAGTCTCCTGAAGCCCTCCCTGTATGCCGAAGCTATCGGCGATGCCTGGATGGGACAAGGTGGGAGTGCCGGAGGCGTGGGTCAAGTTTGAAGGCATGGGCCACGTACGGTACACCACTGATGCTGGTACCAGACGTACGGAGTACGTGGGCGCCAGGTGCCTACCCAGAGGGTGCCAATAGTTGTCGTCATATCATTTCGTTTGATGTAATAGGCGTTTACCAATACATGTAGATAGACGTGAAGCCCAGAGGGGGCCCGGGCACCCTCTGGCTCACCTTGCGGCCCTCCACGTCGCGCGCCACCCAGAAGTCGTAGAAGCCGTACTGCCGGCTGTCGTCCCACCGTTGGCTTGCCCCGCCGCGCCGCTGCGCCGCCAGGACGTTGGCCAGGGCTGCTTCGTGGCCCCGCAGCGCCGCAGCAAGGGGCTGTGCTGCGACCTTGGGGTCGAGGTCGCCGCTGAACTCACTGCTGCTGCTGCTGCTGCTGGTGCTGCTGCTGCTATTGTTGCTGGTGTTAGCGTGGCCATCGGCGTCATCGTTGGCCCGACTGCCTTGCGGCTGATCAGTGCGCGCCCCATGCGCCGAGCTCGAACGGACCTCCGTTGCGCTCCCACCGCCCTCACCGTCCAGCAGCAGCGACCGAGCGCGGCGCAGCTGCCGCCGCCGCCGCCGGTCGCCTGGCCGGTCAAAGTCAAGACCGCAGGCCAGATCGGCATTGGTGACCTCCGATACCAGCAGCAGCCTGCGCGCGCCGCGTATGCGCACAGTTCAGCCGGCAGCCAGCGCACACACAGCAGGTACGACGGCGCGCGACGGTTGTCGGAGGCGCACAGTGGCTGGCCGATAAGTTGCCTCGGTCCTTTAGCGAGCCCCAAAGATGCACAACAGTACGGCGCACCTTGCTGCTGGACAAACTGCATGAAAGGGACGAACGCACTCCCTACGGCCCTCTGTGCCCCGGACAGTTCTGTCATGGCGACTGATTGCGTCCGACAGTGTTCGTTAGATGGCCACATGCACCGCCCTGTGCTAGGCCCGCCCATATGCACCGCCCTGTGGCCTACTGCCGTGGATGGACGTGTACGGTGCTTTCGCTTCCCGTACCTGGCGAGGTCCGCGGCGCAAAAGTAGACGTCATTAACGAAAAAGATCCGCTGCGGCCGGAGCATGACCCACGCACCAGCAGGCTGCTGCACACCTTGCTGCTGCTGCTGCTTGCGATTCTTAGGTGCATAGCCCAGCTCTGCAGCTGCTTTTGCTGTTCCTGCGGCAGCTGGCTCAACCGGGGTGGCAAAGCGAGCTCGGCCACGGAACGGAGAAGACGGCTGCAACGCGTCGTACGGCAGCTCCTGCAGCAGCGCTTGGTCGAGCACCTGGTTTCGGAGCTGCGCCAGGTACTCTATACGGTGCTGGCCTGCCGCGCTCGGTGAGGAGCAGTAGAGGGCAGCCCGCCGGGGCAAGGCGGGGGCCAAGATGGGTGCAATGGACGATGGGGCGAGGTGGGCGTACGGCGGACAGCCAAATGGGGTGACGCCCTAAGCCCCAAGCCAGCCCAGGTGGCCGCCGATCGACGAACGCCAATGCGTATAAGATGCATCGTCACGATTGATTGACATTGTTAAGCGTCGGGGAAACGTGACTGGAGAGGTGTTACCTTCCATCCATACGCCCTGTCTGTCTGCCTGTCTGCCTGCCTGCCTGCCCCAGTCGCTTATGGGCTTTCCTTTCTGCCTTCCTTACCCTAGCAAGCTGTTGACCATCCCTGCCCTAAACGCGTTCCTTCCAACGGTATGCCCGCACTCCGCAGCCGTCAGGCCCCCCCCCCACCCCCCACGCACCTGGGACGCGCCGCAACAACCCACGGGTCGTCATGACGTTTGGCACGCCCAGCACATCGAGCAGGCAAGCCAGAGCCTCCAGCCACAGCGGCGTGGAGTCACGGCTGCCGGATTCGTACACAGATACTGCTACAGCCGCGCCGCTGGCAGCGGCTCCTCGGGTGGCGAGGTCTGGGTCGCTGGAGTCGCTGCTGCTGCTGCTGCTACTATTGTCCTTGTCCCGGCCTCCTGCGTCGCCACCGGCGGCCGTTGCATTGCTTGCAGCAACATCATCCACTGTGGTACGGTCCATTTGCGTGGCCCATACGGCAGGGTCGGCGGCGGCGCCGGCGGAGGCCATGGCGGCAAAGCGCAAGAGCTCAAGGCTGTAGTACGGCAGCAGCAGCTCGGCGTCGCGCAGGTTCGCCGCCACCAGCACGCGCGGCTCACGAAGCCCGCCCATCATGCCAGCATCCGTGGGCATCCGTGCTGCGTGCATCGCGCCTGGTGCGGCGCTGCCGGCACCCGAAGCCGCCGCCGCCGCTGCCGGCGGCGGCGGTGGCCTACCCGCGTCCCCCGCGGCCGCTGCATGCGGCACGGCCTGCTGGCCTGACGCACAGCTGCCGTACGTTGTGCTGGAGCTCAGGCCGCCACGCTGGATTGGCGGCATCACCCACCACGGGGTTGATGCTACAGGGTGGGTAGGGTCCGCCTTGCACTCCACGGAGGCACCCTGGGCCCGCATGACCGTTACTAGCTCCAGGCAGGCGGGCAGCAGTGCAACCGCTGCAGGCGGCATCCCGGCCACGACCGCCTCCAGGGGTGGCGGATCCGGCGGCAGCAGTGCAAGCGCCGCCACCAGCGCCGCCGCAAGCGCCGCGCGAGGGCTGGGCGTACCGGCCGCTCCAGGGCCGCCTCCGAGTTCGGCGGCGCGGACGCAAGGCTGCGCCGCTGGCTGCGCATCTCGGCCGGGTACTGAGACGGGAGCACGGGCATATGCCCGCAGCTGCCGCGCGCGCAGCAGCACGGCAGTTGCCGCTTGCTGCATGGTGCTGTTGAGCGGCACCGCCGGCCACCGAGGCAGCGGCGGCAGCGGTGGCGGCGCCAGCCCCGCCTTCTTGGCGACGGTGGGCGTCGGACAGGAGCGCCAGAAGGGTGTCATCCCGCCTGCGCTGGCTGGCGAGTGTCATGTTGGCCCACAACAATGCCTCTGAGTCCATTGGGGCGCCTGAGTGTGGGGCGAGGGGCCGCGCCACATCGGCATGTTAGATGAACGTACATGCAGTTTCAACGTAATAATAATAATTATAATCTTACGCATCGGTCAAACCGGCGTGTTGTTTAGCTGCCGGGTCGCACGAGCATGTCCGTGAGATTACCGGTTCTTAACGTCTGCAGCAGGGGGGCTGCGCCTGATGACAGACAGCAACCACCAACAGACGTGCCAGAAATCTCTCGACCCCTATGGGGATCGAACCCGAGACCTCTCGCATGCCAGCCACCTCCACGGACTTATGTCGTGGCAAGGCCTCGTCCAGTTTTCCTTCCACTGGCGGGAGATAGTTTCAACGTAAGTTAGGCCTGACAGGTGTGTACGGTGGGTGGGGCACGATTGGTCGTCGTGGGGCTCTTTGGGCTTGGCTAGGCAAGCGCGCACCGGCCGCGTCGCTTGCCTTGGCAGTGGGTGTGACTGGTTCCAGCCAATGCAATCAATTCGGGCTGCAACTGCTTGACTGCATCCAGTCTGTAACATGGAAATGCAGTGCTGTAAGGTGACATCCGGTGGCCTGCGAGCTGCCGGACCGTCTGGGACGGGAAGTCGGTAGGTAGGTATCATGCAAGGTATGGCCTGCTGAGCCTTCGCAGCGTTAACAGCCGTGTGTGGGCCGGCGGCATGCAGCCTGCTTGTACAGCATTGGTACGAGCATGTGTGCCGTGACACGGACGTACCGCGCACAGCTGCTGCAGCTGCCGCCTCCGCCGCCAGCTGCGCCGCCACTGCGCGCACGGCGCCGAGCTGCGCCTGGTACGCCGCCCATGCAATCTCCCCAGGGTCGGTCACGCCCACGGGCTGCGTGCCGCTGCTCCCTGGAGCCCGGTTCATGTCCAGTGGCAGCACATCCAGGGAGGCAGGCAGCGGCCATGCACGTTACAGATGCGCAAACAGCATGACGGGCTATTCCCGCGCCCGCAGAGACTGGAATGGCTCGGCGCGCCGGCGGTGCCGGCCGCCTGGCGCCCCGCTGGGCCATCGGCAGCGGACAGAGGACGGGACACAGCAATGCACGGGTCCGCGTCGATCGCCAAAGAAATGAAGACCCAGGTGATGTGGGCAGAACAGCACGCGCTGTGCATCGCAGGCCATTCACATCAGTCACCGATGCACAACATTGCGTTGCTCTGACTTACTGGCTGACACGTCGACACGCGCGCCTGGCGCGTTGCACACGTTTGGCTGTGTGTGGGACCCCAGCAAGGCACCAGTAAAACGCAAAGCCTGGTGCGCTGTGTGTGATGGGCACGCCGCATACGCCTCCACTGCTCACCTGGGCGTACGGAGACTGATGACGCACGGCCAGACAATGGCGCTGACGCAGCCGTACTTCCTACCGGGCCCTGCAGCTGAGATTGCGCGCGTGCTGCCTCGACGGCCGCTTGGCCGGCAACAGGCGCTCCAGCCGGTACTGGCGCTGCTGGCGGCGCTGATGCTGCCAGCGGCCCGTTAGCCTGCGCGGCGGGCTGCGCCGCCGGCGCGCGTCCTGGTACAGCGCCACCGGCCTGCGCAGTGGATCCGCTTGGCGGCATTGCCGCCGCCACTGCTGCTGGGTGCATGGCACCCGCTGACGACACGTCGACGGCATCCGGACGGTGGTCCTTGGCCATTATTGCGGTCACGGAAGCGGCGGGTACGGCGGGCGAGCTCTGCGCCGCCGGGTCCGCCTCCTCCTGTACAGCTGCTGGAAGCACCTCCGGTGCACCTGCCGGCCGTACAGGTGATGGGCTCAGCTGAGCGCCCTGGGCCTCGCCACTCGGATGCAAGGCGTGTGCTGCATGAGCCGAAGCCGCAACCGGCGGCGCTGCTTGGCCCCCATCCGGGTGTCGTCGCTCATCCTGCTGCTTCAATGCGCTTGACAGTCGTTCCGTTGCTGACGCCTTTAACGTATCCGTCGCCGCCGTCACGAGCGCTGACACACCCGCGCGCCCGCCATGACCAGCACAAGCCCTGGATTAATGCGGTGCCGCGCTGGCCGTTGTGGTGTGAATCCCTCAGCGAGAACGGCGCTGCGGCGCCAGCTGCCGATTGCACCTGCAGTTCGGCGCGGACGGACTCTGGTCGGCGGTCTCAGCGGGGTGGCCATTCCTGCTTGTATACTGCAAACACCCCTACCCACGAATCCAAAATGCCGGGGGGGGTAGCGAGAGAGTGCGGTGGCATGTGTTTCGGAGGCCGTCATGTGAGAAAGAGGTGAAGTGAGAATGCGGCGATGGCTTCATGCGCGCGCAAAACCCCCGAGCGACGCCGGGGCCATGCGCGGTACGACGCCACCTACAAATCCCACAGCGGCAGCTGTCAAGTTGTTCATGTAATCATGTGCGCAGCATAGCTGATTTGCCGTAACCACCGTACCTGCCGGCCGCACGCCGAACCGGGTGCCGGCCCATGCCCACTCCAACAGCATCAAGCCCGCAAAGACTCCGACGGTTACCAGTAAGCACAAGGAGATGCCCGTGACGGGGTTGCGCCGCGCCGGTGTAGGCTGTGACCATTGTGCTGCCGCCGTTGCCGCATATGCAGCAGGTGGTGCATCGGCCGGAGCAGAGCTCCCAGCAGCGCCCGGCGCCGCTGCGGTGGCTGCCCCGTTGCTGCTGCTCAGCCTCATCCCGGCGGCCATGGCACCGTCAGTTGTGTAAGGCGGCTACAGTGCGCCGGGCAGGGCTGGGTGGTCTGCTAACCTGTGGCCTGAGTACGACTCTACGAGCCCCTTTCACCGGCGCCGCAGTTGCAAGAAGAGGCCAAGCAGCAGACGCTTGGGAGGCAAGTTTGACTTTTGCAAGAGGAGCTGCAAAGCGATTTGCGCGCTTACTTTCTGCTTGTTGGTTGGCCTGGAGAAAAGGTTCTTTCTTTGATCGATGATTGAAGCTGTTGCAGAGCAAATCGGTGGCACAGCGTTCTTCCGCAAGGGGATGGTTGCTGCGACGGCATCAGCCATGGGCTCAGACTATTGCATCTGCTCTGCTTTCCTGCCGCGCGGCCGCGGTGTTCCTTCCTGGTGTTGTTGTACCGTCCAAGGACCACAGCCCTGCCAAGGGCCGGTCGCGTGGCCTGTGAGGCAGGGGCAGGATAGATAGCTGTAATGTGCCAGCCTGCAGCTTCGTATCTGAGCTGGAGGCATATATATGCAGGGTAGAGAGGAGAAGAAGACTGAGGTCCTCAGTTAGGACCTTAGAACCTGGCAATCCCACCGCCTGGCGACCCGTGGGTCACTTCACGCCTGCCAGTTTGCGCGAAGCACATGGGCAACAGCACGCCTTGCAAGTGCAACTGAAACGGCGACTTCAGACGACTGCACCGTCTCACAGCTCGGAAGAGCCGTGTAGGTATGTGTGTTGTGTGACCGCGCTACTGTTTAGGCAGTAGAGGACTGGTGCAGCGGTGGGGTAGCAACGCCCATAAACTGTGCATTCTGCTGTATTTGCTGGGCGTCGGGCGCTCTGATGTATGTTTTCAGTTATCTTGAAGGCCACAGCGCCGCACCGCCCAGGTGTCAGTTTGTGGTTTGGTGCCGCCACGGCGGCGCGATGACGACGCGATTCTGTCGCGTGCCGCAGTGTGCTGCACTAGACGGCCCTTGCGTGCATGATGCGTCGTGGCCCCGCCTTGCGCCCCAGCTAGCGCCGCACCGAACCGCCGTTTGTCCTGCAAAGGGAGCTCGCAAACCTCAGCCCTGTGCCACAAGGGCTACCTTTGCCCCGGCGCAAAAAGGTGAAAAAAAAGGGGAAACGTTACGCTTGGGTCATACCCGCGTGTGTTAAGGGGCCAGAGGTGATGAGCCGTCAGCAGGGCTCCGCCTGGCACCATCCTTTTCCATGCTCTCGGTCATGGCGCCGGCATGTTCGGCTTGATCCGGCTGCGGGCATGCTCCGCCCACTCGCTCTGCCAACCAGGGTGGTCAACTATTGCCCAGGACGGCATTTCCCCCCGCAAGTAGAAAGTTGCAGGTTCAAGGATTTGAACTCGCAACCGCCCGATCCTTAGCGATGTCACGCGCAGGTAATCACAGCGCTTCTGCTTGACATGCACTTGTTCGGCAAGCTCGGCCCTCGTGCTTACACCAGGCGCGGGTGGCTCGCCTCGCACGTTACCAAGCTGCGTCCTTTTGCTGCTGGCAGTGGTGCTTGCTGCCTCGTTGTGTGCACTGCGGTTGGGTGCATACCTCTCCGTCGGTTGGTTTTGGCTGTAACAGTGTCACCCATTCCACACAACCAGTTAAAAACTTAAGCAGCATGTTTAGCTCTGCTGTGCGGCGCCGCTTTCCTTTCTGGTGGGCGGATTTCACGGTTCGTTTGCATGGGCTTCCACACGATCGTCCAAGGGCAAAGGCGCCGATGAGCGAGTGGTGCCCTTATGATAATAATAATAATAATAACAATAATAATAATGATAACAATAATAATAATGATAACAAAATAATAATAATAATAACAACAATAATAATAATAATACGCTGGGTCAAACCCGCGTGTGTTAAGGGGGCTGGGCACGATGGGCTAGCACGGAGCAGCCTTACGAACTACCCAGCCACCAGGGAAACCAGGAAGATGGGGGCGCCTAGCCGGCGTCCCCTGGGGTGCCCTTGTGCCCTTGTGTGCTACGGAGGGGCGAACGCGCCCGATACTGCTCGAAGGATTGGTACTTAACGCTTTTGATTTCCTTGCTGGCTTGACACCCCAGAAACGCGTGTGTAGCACAACATCTCGTTGTTGCTCGCTTTGCCCTGTTGTTTCCCCTGACAAATCGGCTGAAGCCCAATGGCTGCCGCAGTGCACTCAGGCGCAAGTGAGGCGCTCACCAGCCGACACGTAGAAGCAGCAATCAAGAAGCTGGGCCAAGCCAAGGGTGACATTCGGCCTTGCGAGGCCGTGAGGACGAGTCGCCGGCCCACGCTTTGACCCGTGGGTCTTCCCAGCCTGTGCGCGGCCCCCCAGCTCCTCTTCAACCCTTACACGAACCTTGGTAAGCCACACCTGCCCGCTGCCCTCTCGAAATAGTGGCCAATCCCATTATAGGGGGTGAGTGGCGACCGGCGTGCTGCGTCACTTCATGTTGCCGGGGCGGTATGCGACGGGCGTACGCCCGGAGCACACATCGCTGCTGGCAGGCGAGCGTCGCTTGCGACCGTGCAAACACAGCCATGCGCCGCCGAGAGGCTGACCGGTGCGCTGCATCACGCGCCTTCCAGGGCAGGGCACCACAAGCTTGCGCCAGCCCGGCCCGGCAATCACAACGTATGCCCGGTTGCGATGCCAAGGCTCCTGTCAGAGCGCTCGCTCGTGCGTTGGCAATCCGCACGCAGTCGAGAGGCACAAACTGATGCAAAACGCCCCCGGCAACGGCCGTGACGACCCCTCTCGTGCGGCGCGCTGTGAGGTGCTTGCTTGCACATACCGCCAGGCGCATGGATTGCGTACAAACGCTGCCGCAGTGCCGCCAAGCACATTGCCCCGGGAGGGGTGTCAGCCCTTTGGCTTTGCTTGCATGGGACAGAGGTGTTTGCTGACTTTGACAGCACATTAGACTTCTGTATATCATGTACCGTACATGAAAGCTGGTCAATGTTACCGCTCTGCAAACCGATCATTTTGCTGCTGTCGCCTTGGTCTTAGCCGTACTGCCCTTGCACTGCTCCCTTGCCTGGCGGACGGACGCCACACGGCCTGAGTGCCATGCCCTCGCTCGGCCTCTACTTCCCCCATTTCCTCCTCCACCGCGAAACAATCGGGCCTGCTCCGGACGCCTGTGGCGCCACACGCGACATTCATTCGTGCCACCTCCTGCCGTACATATGCCGTACTACCGCAGCTACCGTCTTCACCGAGAGCCAAAGACGTGCCTTGGGGTGAGCGACCAGATCATACGAGGGCGTGCCTGAGATGCATGGCGCGTGACGGTAATGGCGTCTGCGGCACGCAGCACGCAGCTAATAAGGCCCCTGCGCGATGACCCTGATGCGTTTCGCAGCACATGGTGCATGCAACTCGTTGGCTTTCTTTTGGCACTCCTACCCAGCGAGTCCAGACGCGTGCGCTTGTGTGTGTGGGTCGAGCCTCAGCCCTTCGTTGAAAGCGCACACCTCTACGCGCGAGCAGCGACCCGTCACATGCAACACCGCGTCGGCGCGCAGGAACGTGACGAAACGCACGCGCTTTGCTTGCTGAGCAAAAGGATGGCATGCCGAGGGCGCTGCACCTCGAACCGAACCCATGCAGAATCTGTGGCCTGCTGCCGCCTGCGGAGGAGCCGTTGGAGAAGCTGGCGGACAGGTGGGCCGTTCCCATCCCTGGCCCGCCCATCGGCGCGCGCCAGGCCCCAGGCGCCGGTTGCCGTGCTGGCCAACAGCTGCCGTACAAATAGATGTACAGTGTGTGCGGGGAGCAACCGCGCGGAGCCCAAGTGCTCATCACTTGTTGTGATTGTAATGAAAACCACGATTCTGCACAGTGGACAGTTGACGACGCCGCTCTGTGATGTCTTCGCGAACGGCGGCGCGCAACGTGCCATACTGCCGTACTGCCGTACCGCCCATCCACTGCCCCCGCGCCGCGCCGCGCAGGGCGCGCTGCGCGCTGTCGCGCTGTGCCGACGACTTTGCGGGGTAGGAGGCCCTCAACGCGCTGGCGGCCACCTGCCCCGCCGCCTTCTACCGGCTGCTGCTGGACGACCTTGAGGCCACGCTACACCTGGTGTACACGGTGGGTTGGATCGCAACAACATGACTGATACTGGCCGAGCTTGACCGCTGTCAACCACACTTGACCACTGCGGACAACGCCTCGAGAGGCCCTCCGCGCTGCCCTGGGCTGGTGGTGTGCAAACGATTCGGCGAACGCAGTTTTGACCGCTGATGACGACGACGGCTGCGCCTCACCCTGCCCTGCATGCTGTGGCTGCAGCGTGATTTCCGTGGTCGTGTTGTTGTTGTCAGATGGGTAAGATTTGATGGTAACCATTCTACGTGCCCGGGCGGGTTGAGGCACAGCATGGGCTCAGCTTCAAAGCATCAGCCCTCTTCGGCTTTGCGCGCGCGTGTACACAGGCACAGGCACAGGCAAAAGCCAATCGACCGCAGCACATAAACAAGCATGTAACGGCTCAGTGAATCCTCTTGGGGCCGTACGGCAGCAATACGGCACCTTGCAGCAGGGAGGGAAAGCGGCGCAACAGCAACAGCAGGGCGGGCACAGCGCATCGCGCCAAGGCGCAGCGAGCTTCAACCTCCAGGGCGCGCTGCAGGGCCCCGCATGCACACGGCTATGTGGGGTTGGGCGCGCACTGCAGCATGGCACGACACGATGGGTCACAACACAGCGCAGCGGCACGGCACGCCGCGGCCTGCCGCATGCCACGCGTGCATATCTCTGCATTTTTGGCGCAAGCGTAGGCGGCGGGCGCTGCCACCGCCTCACTCCATATGCGCCATCCACACCCAGCCATTCAAGTGGCACGTGGCATAAAGGCGCATCACTCCGTCGGTGGTGAGGCGGGAGACGTCTGCCAGGGAGGGGGTCACTCTGGCCGACTTGCCACCGTCCCATGGCATCCTCCGCGCAGCACTGCATGCATGCACACATGTGCGCGCGTCGCACGTTCGGTCCTTAGGGATGCAAAGGCCACGGCGCGTCAGCCAGGTGAGGGCGGCTGTGTACTGGTACGCAAGCGCCAAGCGCCGGAGATTGGTGTGGGGCCGAAGGCGTGCTGCCCTTTGGTCCTCCTCCCTTCTCACTCAGTACCACCCCGCCCCGTGCGTCTCGGCAGCCACATTGGCCGCTTTAGCCGCGGTAGATGCGCCTCTCTCCGCCGCTTGGCCCGCTTGTCAGTCACCGCACCGTGCTAAGGCCCCCCCCAAAAAAAAAACAACAACAAACACCCGTCCTGCTAGTAACGTCCATCCCGCCTTCCGCACGAACCGGGAAATCAGCCGCCCTTGCCACCGCCACCTGCCCGCTCCGACCGCAGCCCACTGTTGGGCGCGGCTGTCAGCAGTACCATGAGCTGGCCGTCAAGCCGCCGGGGCTGTACATCTCCGCCTTCAAGCTCAAGGCGAGCCAACGGAGCGGGCCGGGGGGGGGGAGAGCTTACCTCACTCACGGGGGCTCGAAGTGCCGTCCTGCAGCACCACGGGATAGCGGCATCCGGCATTGCACATATGGCCCTACGCAGCGCATGCTGCGCATGTCAAAAGCATCGCCCCGAGAGGAACAGAACCTCAACACGTGTGTAGTGTGTTGCGCGTGTACAAGCGTGCCTGGAGGCGGCGGGGGCAGGATGCGCGCGGCTGCCTGCGAGCGAGCGTTTTGCAAACGTGTGTGCGTCCACGTGTCGCCTATCCCCTTGCTCCTGCCTGCCGTATTGCAGGGCCTTATGGCGGAGATGCTGCGCAGCTGGCCCGCCGACCCGCGGGTCGTCCGGCTGGCCGTCGCCACCGACGGCGGCCGTATCCTGGGCCTGGGCGACCTGGGGGCCAACGGGATGGGCATCAGCGTCGGCAAGGCGGCGCTGTACGTTGCAGGTACGGCATGCAAAATGTGCGCACACGCTGCACACACGCGTGCAAGTCACGATTGCGTGCCAGAGCGCGTGTCGTCGGAGCGTTCGCGCCGAGGCCGGAAGGAAGGAGCACTGCGGTGCCAGCTGCGGTACCATAGTGTGCCATACTGACGTTGCACGATCTGTGCTCAGCGAGGAAGGCAAGCCGTATACATGACATGCGCGGCACCTCTACCTGGTCGGCATGTGAACAGGCTGCGGCGACCGTACGGCATCGTACGGCGCGCCACCAGCCGTGCGCCGCCGCGCTGCGCCCCGCCCGCGTGCCGTGCATCTCCTCCTAAACTCTCCACAGGCGGCGGCTTCGCGCCCGGCTCTGTTGTGCGCATCGTGCTCGACGTCGGCACCGACAACATGGCGCTGCGGGAGGACCCGCTGTACCAGGTGAGGGGAGCGGCGCGAGAGCAAGGCCCTTGGGAGCAGTTCGGCCGGATCGTTGGCTGGGGTGCAGTGGTGCCGTACAAGGTGCGGAGGAGGCGTAAGCCGACAGGCCATTACTTCTGTGGTGGGTTGACAGGCCATCGACGTGCTGCGACGGGCTGCGCGTACGACTGTGGCTGCTGTGGCCTGGATTTGCCGGGCCCATTGGACGCACTGCCGTGCGAAGCGGCAGGGCCTGTGCGTGTGCGTGCCTGTACGAGGCCTGCTGTGCATCGTGCATCCGGTGGTGCGCGCATGCAGGGCGAGCGCGGGGCGCGGCTGCACGGCCCCGACCATGCGGCGGCGGTGGACGAGCTGGTGGTGGCTGTACGGCAGGAACGGTGCCGTCCTGCAGTTCGAGGACTGGCAGAGCGACGCGGCAGATCGCATAAGTCACAGGTACGACACGGTACGGCACCGCAAAGACGGGCACGGATCCCAGCAGCAGGCGTGCGTACTCGACTCGAGGTACGGCCCCCACACCCCACCCCGCGCGACTGCGGTGCGCGACCACACCCGCAGCCGGTCCAACGGGCGCATTGTTTGGAGGGGGGAGAGGAGCGCGGTTGCGCTCGCTGCAGAAAAGGTCGTGCTGGTGCACCCGTGTTTGTCCGTTGAGGTGCTTGTCCGCCGGCTGATGTGGCACACCCGCGCCCGCGCGTACGGCGTGGCGCAGCTGGTGTCGCTCACCATGCACAGTGAGTCGGCGCGCCACATGAGGGCGATGCACGCGGCTGCTCGCGGTTGCTCGTACGGCGGTCGCGCACGACTGTCGTACATACGGACGCAGGGGACCTGGTAGGTTTGGCGATTCGCGGGAGCCTCCACGGCGGCGCCCGTTCCGGCCGTGTGCCCTCCCTGTTGCGGGTACCGGCCCAGCCCCTCGCCGCTCCTCCCTGTCTTCCTCCCCGCCCCGGTTCTCATGCACGCCAAGAGCCCCCAATGCACCTTCAACGACGATATACAAGGCACTGGGGCGGTGGTGCTGGCGGGCATCATCAACGCAGTCAAGGTGTGCAGCGCTGCGGGGCAGTGTGTGTGGCACGTGCGCACGCGCCACATGCATATGTATATGCCTATATGCCTATACATGCCCTTTTCAGCTGCCGTGGCACCGGTCACGTAGCGGAGCAGTTCGGGCAACAAGAAGAGCAACGAAAACTCTCTTTTCTCCCTTGGGCTGCCCAACCGTGACAACAACTGGGTGCTGGTTATGTGGCATATGATGGTATGCATGATGGTGGTTGCCGGCTTAACCAATGTGGGCGCGGCGGCGGCGGCGCGCAGGTCCAGAGGCAGACGGGCGGTGAGGGTGGTACGGCGACGGCTGCCGCCGACGCGGTCTCCGCCGCTGCCGGCGGCGCCGCTGCGGCCTCCTCGCCGCCGGTGGCGGCGCACCACCTGGCCGACCTGCGCGTGGTCATCTACGGCGCTGGCAGCAGCGCGGTGGGCGTGGGCCACCAGCTGGTGCACTGGATGGTGCGCGACGGCGGCCTGAGCCAGGAGGAGGCGCGCAAGGTGAGGAGCGTCATCAGGAACGGGGTTCCGTTCGGCAAAAGCATGCCGTTGCCCGTACCGTTACCGGCACCGTTGCATGGCCGTCGCCGTTATGCCTTGCACGCGTTGGGAGCTTGTGGTCTGATGGTGTGCATGTGCGTCACACAGCCACAGCGGCAGCAGAGTCACCGGGGATCTTGCGCCCATGAAGCCTGCAAGTACCTGTGCCAAAGCTCCGACACAAGGATACCATGTATCAGACCACTAGCTCCCAACGCGTGCACACATCCATTGACGGGTGTCAATGCGTCCAGCCGTTGCATCTGAATTGACGTAAGTGGCCGTTCCGCTACATGCAATCACCTGCAAAGCGAGCGACGGTTGGCTGCCTCTGCATCCAGATTAGCACTACGTAAAGCTGCTCAGAGAAAGGCATGCAATCCGCGCCGGCTCGTCGCACAGGTCACTTCTTTTCAGCACCGCATTTGTGATCGTGTGTTCAAGCACCAGACCCTGTGCAGCCTTCTGTGGCCCCTCCCTGCTGCATCTTTTTCTCGCTCCCTGCAGTCCCTGTACCTGGTGGACACGCAGGGCCTTGTGGCCAAGAACCGGCCCTGGAGCAAGAGGCCGCTTGCGCCGCACAAGGAACCCTTTGCGCGCGACGACGTTTACGAAGCGTACGCGGCGGCGGGAGCCGCGCCGGCGGTGCCGGCGGTGGCGGCGGCGACAGGTGCAGCTGGAGCAGACGGTGGCTTCGCTGCGGCGCGTACCTACAGCGATTTCAGCGACTACGCCGCCAGTACGGTCGCTGACGGGGGCGGCAGCGGCAGCGGCAACGGCGGCGGCGGCCACCATGCTCTGAGCTCGCTTGCCGAGGTGGTGGCAGCTGCGCGTCCCCACGTGCTCATTGGTCTGGCCGGCTCGGGCCCTGCCTTCACGGAGCCCATGGTCCGGTACATGGCGACGTACTGCGACAGGTACGGCATGTACGGTGCGGCTGGGACGGGAGGCTGCGGCGGCATTGGCTAGGCCATCCCTTGCCCATTGCCTTGTTTCTCTGCTGGCTGAACCGGATGACGTATGGCTGGCATATGGTGCTGCGGCGTCTGGCACGCGAGAAGGTGCAAGCTGGCGTTGCTGCCAAACCTGGGCGGATGCTGCTGCTGCTGCCGTTGCTGCTGCTGGCCCTGCCGCCTGTTGGATCTTACCTGCCTGTCTGCAGGCCAGTGGTGTTTGCGCTGTCCAACCCTCCAGAGCGGCAGGAGGCAACGGCGAAGGATGTGCTGCGCTGGAGCGGCGGCAGGTGCGGGGAGGCCACGCCGTGGGGGCGTGTGTGTGTGTGTGTGTGTGTGTGTGTGTGTGTGTGTGTGTGTGTGTGTGCGTGCGTGTGCGCGTGTACGCGTGCGCGTGTGTGCGTGCGCGTGCGCGCGTGTTTGTGCGCCGGCTGGGATGACGGCATCGGGGCAGAAGCTTCGTTCGGAGGTCAAGATTGCAGCTGCCGCACAGGCCGTACGGTCCCCCCTGGGCCCGCAACGCCCTCGCCACCGCGCGGCCCACAGGATCATACCCTTGCTTGTGTGGATCACAACGAGGTCTTCAACTGGGCAGCACGGAGGGTCGGCGGGGGTCGGCGGGAAACAGGTCCCTTGGCTTGCCCTCTGTCAACATGTGACGGTGTGGGCACCCAAGCAAGCAAGGCGATCCTAAACCCAACACACGTGCCCTCCCTCCTTTGTCCGGGTGGTGCCGCCTGTTGTGCGCGTCCCTGCTATGTGCTGCTCCGGCCTCTGCGCCGGCCGCCGTGCAATCTGGCAGGGTGCCCGCCACACCCTCCCTGACGTACGGGCGCGGCTACGCCTGCACGCATTTAACGGCGGGGGAGGGGAGCCACGCGTCGTTGCTACGCCGACTGTAACGTCTGGAACCAAGCACCGTATGACGCCCCGCACCCCGCCCGGGGCCTGCGAACAAGTACATGCGGGTTAGCCGCACAGCGCAACTCTTTGTGTGTTCTACGATTCATGTGTTTTTGCCTGCAGCGCCATCTTCGCCTCCGGCAGCCCCTCCCAGTCCGTACGGCTCGGAGCGGACGGCCAGCCGCTGCCAGCCCTGGAGCCGCATCGCGGAACAGACGGTGGTGTTGGAGTGGAGGGTGGCGGCGGCGGTGGGGAGCGGTTGTACGTGGTGGGGCAGGCCAACGTCTTCACGTTCCCTGGAGTGAGGCCGGGCCGGCAGGCAGGGGGTGACGGCCAACCTTGACTTTGCATGCAATTTGATGATTTGGAAGTACCTCGAGTACACCAATTCACATGTAATGGCTGGGACCTCTGGCACTGGTCAAGGCGCGGCTCGGCTGGCCTCTCCGCCCTGCAAGCCGCACCGCTCGATGCTGCGCACATCCAGCCCTCCGTCCTCTGCCACACCAACCCCTCACCCTTGCATCGAGTGCCGCCTGCCACTGCCGCCCCGCTGCTACTGCAAGGGCTTGATAGCTGTCACGCCAGGCACTGCTACTGCCACTGCGCGCTGCTACTGCTCACTGCTGCTGCCACTGCGCGCTGCCGTGCGCCTCGCAGATCGGCTTCGGCGCAAGCCTGGTGCGCTGCAAGCGGCAGGTGGGTCGGTGGGTCGGGAGGGGGCTGTGGATGGTGTGACCAGAGGTCCAGGCGCCTGGCCTGGCCCAGAGGGCGCCAGTGGGTTCAGCCAGTGCGTTGCTGTTACTGATGCAGTGGGCTGTTTGCAATACACGCAATTACGCACATCGCCGTGCCATTTGCGCGCGCGCGGCGCTGCTGCTGCGCGCACTGCGGCGGCGGGGTGGCGCAGGTGAGCCAAGGCATGCTGCTGCGGCTGCGCGCGCCCTGGCTGGGTGCGTGCCCCAGGAGCTGCTGGATCAGGGGCAGGTCTACCCGCACGTGCAGGTATGTGCGTGCGCGCGCGCATGCAGGCGTTCCACACGACTTGTTACGTCGCCGGCTCATATCGTCGCGGCGCGCGGCGCAAATGCGGCCTGCTCCATGATGCGGCTTGGAGGTCCGATCCATGCACAGTGGGCACAACATGGTGTACGCTGACCGGATGGGAGCAATCGCCATGCGCTCAGGCTTGCGGGGTTCAGGGGTGTATGCGCCGCTTGCTGCAGTGATACTACTTCCATGCTCCCACACCTCCAGTAGCGATGCGAGCTGCTACACGTTTCTTTGGATGTGCCGTACCTGACCAGCGTCACCCGTTGGTCCTGTGCCCGTGCGTCCGCGCGCTGGGCGCAGAGGGTGCTAGCCGCCTTTGGCATTTTGTGAAATCACATGCATTGTAAGTAGGCCAATACGTCAATTTTGGTATAGATACCGGAGCCATCGGCGCCCTCTGCTGGCTGTGTGCTCGCGCTGCTGCCGACAGCACCTGCGCTGCTGCTCTATCACGGTCGCCGCTGCCGTGGCGCGCGCCGCCGTCGCCGAGGGGCTGGCAGGGGAGCACACAGCGGACGGCACAAGCGGCGGCGCGGCGGAGGGGGGGCTGGATGACCCACGGGTCGCCTTCGCTGCAGACAGGTGCGGCAAACCGCGCACCGTCATCCTGGAAGACTGCCAGCTGAGTGTGGTGCGGCCCCTCGAGGCGGCCGACCAACGAGTGGGAGCGAACACCCCATCCCCAATCCAGCCGCGGTGTATCCGACTCGTGAATGTGCAGTGAATGGCACAAACGAATCACCTTTTTTGCGCGTGTGCATGTGTGCGTATGTGCTGCGTGTGTGCGCGTGTGTGTGCGTGTTTGTGCGTGCGTGCGTGTGTGTTCGTGCGTGCGTGTGTGTGCGTGTGTGTGTGTGTTTGTGAGTGTGTGTGCTGTGTGCGTGTGTGCGTGCGCGTGTGTGTGCATGCGTGTGTGTGTGTGTGTTTGTAAGAAAGGAGACCGTAGGAAGAACAAACGAATCCGACTGTACCGAAAGGCGCCAGCGAGGATGGACGCGCAAAGTCCACACCAGCTGGCTGAGCGGGGGTGGTTGACAAAGGCTGTATGTGGCGTAGACAAAGCGCTGGGCTGGCTGAGACGACACCGCCCACACGATGCGCGCAACGAACGGCACAGCTAAACAATTGCGCAGGCAAATGCAAACAGGCAGGCAGTGCGGCAACCCAGGACGGCACACCCACAACACACTATGCACCCAGCGCAAACGACGCGTGTGTGTGCGTGTGTGTGCTGTGTGCTGTGTGTGTGTGCTGTGTGTGTGTGCGTACGTGTGTGTGTGCGTACGTGTGTCTGTGTGTGTGTGCATGTGTGTCTGTGCGTGTGTGCATGTGTCTGTGCGTGCGTGCGTATGCGCTGTGTGTGCGTGCGTGCTGTGTGTGGAACGACATTATGCGACGGGTGCGTTCTGTTGCTGCCCTGTCTCCGCGCCTGTGATTGGGCGCACGTGTAGCGCCGGTAGTAGTGTGTTGTAAAGGATGTTGTAAAGGATGCGTCCGTGCAGTGCCTATAGGCGTGCATGACACGACTGAATGCGGCGCTGCGCCTCTGCACGCACGCAATGCCCATGGAATGCCAAAAAGGCTGTTGCGCGTACTTTGCGTTGCCTCCCGCGTGCCTACAGGCCGCCGGGGGGTTCAATGGCGGCAGTGGAGGCGGCGATGTGGTGGCCGGAGCAGGGCACAGTGGCGCAGCAGGCGGAGCGGCTGGTGGAGCAGGCGGCAGCTGCGTCCGCCGCGCCGTGTGCGCCGGTCAGGGACGGACGGGCTGAGGCAGCGCAGCCGGCCGCGCCCACCGCGGAGGCGCGCGGTGCCGTACTAGCGGCAGAGCCCAGCGGGCCTGTGGAGTGAGGCATCAGCCCGCGGATGCTGCCGTACGGGTACGGGTGCATGACCGGGTGCGTGACCGCGACGTCAGCGCAACGTATGTAGTATTGGTAAGGCTTGGCTGGTGTTGCTCCGCCCTCCCTGGTGTATGGCTTTGACTCGCTCCCCATACGGTGATGCACCGTGGTGGAGTCAGGCGCGGGCGCATGCATCATGCATGCATACGGGCCAAGATGCCGTCTGATTTGCATCCATACGGTACGGTGGCCAGCGCGTGCATGTATCCCCGTGCCGGCGGTGCCAGAAAAGTGCCATGGCGCAGGTACGCAGGTGCGCCCGGGGAGCATGCAGCAGCCGCACAAAAAAAGCCATGCTGGGCAGCAGGTTAAGCACGGGCGCCCGGGGAGCATGCAGCAGCCGCACAAAAAAAGATGTATGGTGGCGGCCATGGTCGTTGCTCTTGTATGAAGTATGTCATCATCCGCTTGTCTGGGGCAGCCCTCGGGGCCCGGCTGTTGTGAGTCGCCCTTGCATGACGTCAGTGGAGCCATACATGCATAGGACGGCATTGCGTGGGCTGCAGAACACGTCCTAAACGCGTACGGCATCGCCGTCTAGAACATATAAGGTCCCTAGGATGTGAAGGAGTGCCACGCATGCACTTGTCCAATCAACCAGGCTTGTGCCTCTTCCGAGGGATCGCCATGCCTCACAGCAGGTCACCCCCAAAGGGGCAAGGGCAGCTTGCCCTACACACGTTCGAAGCTTGGCATATCACCACTTCGGCATGGCAGTATCATGCTGGGACTTAACTGTAAGCCAATACCTGCAAATGGCTTCGCCGCTTTCTCACTCACCTTTCCGTCCTTGACGATAAGGAAGGTGAGCTACGTCTCGTACTATACACGCGACCTAACGCGATGGACCCGTTCCCACAGTGCATGCCGCCAACCCGTCACGATATAATCGCCCACTACGCCACGCTGCTCGCTCGAGATGTGTGATCGCAGTGCAACCTGGCCGTGCTGCATGACATGACACCAAGCAACACACCGTACCATGCCCCATGGTAAGCAACGGACGTCTGCAGGTATGAACTAAGGCAAGCGCACGTGAAGCCGCTGCGCCAAGATGGCAGACTGCACCCCCAACCCATGTATGATCTTCCCAATCTTTTGTCACCCGTTCAAAAGAACCCGCCCACCCGGAAAGAGACAGCTGCAAAACCGGAAGCCTGCCGGTTACAGCAACAACCGACGACGACGACGACGAAAAACCCAGAAAGCCTGACTGCCACGCCCAAACCCGCGCAGAAAACAGCCGCGCAAGCAGCCAAACAGACGCAGCAAGTGCGCGTGCATGCTGTGCTATGCGAGCCACCCGCCTGGTGTACGCTAGCGTGCCGAGCGTCCATGCTGAACAGGCGCACGCCAGGCAGAAGTGCCGCAATCACCTGCAACGCAACGGAACAAGACCCCGAGTCAGTACGATGCACCCCGCCAGCGTGCCACCCCGCCTACCCATGTATATGTTTTGCAGCGAAGTCTCCGCTCATCCGTTACATGCAGGAGAGGGCGTGCGTTATGCCCACCGAGCACGAGGCAAAAACGAGGCTCCCAAGCCAACAACAGCCCCGCACTCAGCAGACCCTAGCGCTAGGAAGGAAACGACACGCGAAATTGCCTACAACACCGCAGCAGCCACACTATCACCAGCGCTACCCGCGCCAACTGGCGCCAGCAGCACCAAACTCCTTTACGTCAAATTCGCAGAAAACCTTAGCTTTCATCATCGCTTCACTCAAGACAACAACTGACGACCGGTTGGCGCTTGCCGATGGGCGTCAATACAGCAAACACACAAGCCAAGGGTAGGCAGCGAGCTGCAGTGTGCGCACGGCTTGTGGACGAGGTGCTGCCTCCAGTCGACCATCAAATGATAACCCTGGCGAGCGGCTGCCAGTGACTAGGAGGATAGAAAACACGGCGCAGCGGGGTTAGGATGCAGTGTCCCCACAACCCAAAAGAATTGCACTACTGATGTAAAACACTACAGAAATCAATGAGGCCGAAACATCTACCAATCGCCGTAGGGCGACACATTTACTGTGCCATGTGCAATAACAATGTTTCTGTGCGTTCACGCACAAGGGAAAGCTGCTCCGTGCTTGAACCCAGCCATTGGCACCAATCCTGCCTAACCACCAATTCATCCGTAACCGCAGCCACACCAAAATCTTTCCTGCATCTTCAATGATTGACTTACAGCCATCTCACCAGCTCCTGCCCAGATGCTTTGAAGTCGAGCGACCCCGAAACCGCAAGTTTTGACGGACGGCTGGCCCGACCATGTGGCCCTTCTCTTCTCTTGGTCACCTCAAGACTCTCGGCGCCGGAGGGTGCCCATGATCGCCACAATTGCATAAGCAATGTACACAATTTCGTAGCAATGTACACAATTTCGTTATCGTATAGAGGAGGAGAAGAAACGCTGTTCTGAATACTGGGATGCATGCAGGGGAGCGCGCATACCTGTGCGAGTGGAGTGCATGTGCGTTTGTAGCCGTGGGTGTATTATTGCATGTACAGCCAAAGATGACTGACACCTTCTGCCCGGCGACGAAATAACCACCAGCTGTAGAGCCCACCATGAAAGCACGCACCATGCGTGCCAACATAGAACGGGCCGATACTTGCGATGTCAGTACAACGTCAGCAGTCGTGCGCCATGGCGGCTCGCGGTCGCAGTACTGGGTCCTTCCGCCTGCAACGTGCCTAGCTAGCATGTCACGCAAAAACCCGGCAGGCATCACGTCGCACAGCCACTGCGCAGCATGCCATGGCCTTGTGTGTGCTGCCATGGCCTTGTGTGTGCGGCCTGCCGACACGTGTTACAACCATGTCAACGCTGATACATGGAACGCAAGCTATCTGTCCAATCCTGTGGTAACATCTGATGAAGCGGCCTTTCCAGCGGCCGGTGCAGCACGGTGCCAGTCGCAAACCCGCAGTGCCTACAGCAGCAGACCTGCTGCACGCCCTCACCACACCGCCGCCGCCTCCTAGCTCCTAGCAGGTAGCAGCTCTCGGTACTTCTCCAGTACAAGGGCCTCGAGCCGCAGTTCCTGCCGCAGCTGCACATTCCCTGCCAGGATGTCCAGTGCACCTGTGACAAGCGTATCAAGCGCCCGCATGTCCTGCGGGTGCACCGTCAAGTTTCGACCACCAACCAGGTCATCTGCAGCTTTTGGGGATATCCCCAGCACCGTCAGGACCCTCCTCACGCCCGGCGCCGTCGAGCTGCTGAACCTGGTGCTGAACCTGGTCGAGGTGCTCGCCCTCAGCACCTGGAAGTCGCAGGCAACGAGCAGCACCTGCGCGGCAGCGTTCATGACGAACAGCCGCCACCCCGGCATGCTCGCGGCCTCCACCCGCGCAGTGTGGGCCTCCGCCGCCGCGGCCTGGGCCTCCGCTGCCGTAGCCTGGGCCTTCGCTGCCGCGGCCTCGGCCTTCGCCGCCGCGACCTTGCCCTCCAACGCCGTAGCCTGGGTCTTCAATGCCGCGGCCTCGCCCTCCACTGCCGCGACCTTGCCCTCTGCCGCCGCGGCCTGGGCCTCCGCCGCCGCGGCCTGGGCCTCCGCTGCCGTAGCCTGGGCCTTCGCTGCCGCGGCCTGGGCCTCCGCTGCCGTAGCCTGGGCCTTCGCTGCCGCGGCCTCGGCCGTCGCCTCTAAAGACTGGGCCATCGCCGCCGTGGCAACGTCCGACGCCTGGCGCACTAGCTGGACCATGTCGCTTAATCGGCATGGCGGCTGGCGGCTGCGCCACCACATCAATCTGGTCACCGGTAGCAGCTATGGTCGACCCCAGAGCTGCAGAGGAGACCTCCGCGCCGTTCATGCGCACGCTGCGCACGTCTGAAAGGGCGTGCTTCACGCCCGTTGTGGCGCTTGCTGTGATCAAAGCAAGCTCCACGGCTGCCTGCGCAGTGTCAGCGCTGGCGTGCACGCGCACCTCAGCCACCACAACGTCCACCGACCGCCACTTCACCACAACCTGCGCGCATGAAAGCAGGTGTCCGTTCGGTGACACCTTCAAGCGCGGCATGCCCGAATCGCGCACATCTCACGCAGTGCAAGTTGGCCCCGTGCACGGACGTCCCCAGGGTCGCCGCGCCTGACCTTCACATGTCCCTTGGACGCCATTCCACTCGGAGCAGACGTCCGCTGTGCAGCTGTGGTGGTACGCGGCGTTCGCTGCGCCGGCACTCGCAGCGGCGCGGGTGCAGCTTGCCGCAGTGCTGCGCAGGCCACCGCAGGCCGCATCCTGACGCCCCCGCCCCGCAGCCGAGCTAGCCCCGGTCCAGGACCAGACCTTCCCGTGCCGCAGAGAGCAGGCCCCACACACAACTGCATCTGAGGTCTGAGGCACACCTGCTGGCAGGCTGCAGGCTGCGCGCTACCCGGGCCAAGCACGCTTGCTAAACCAGATGACGCTGTGGTGGTCTGGCGGATCGAGTTGGCACCCTATGGTGGTGCTAGCGTCTAGTCTAGTCTCGGCGGAAAGGCCCAAGACGCAAATGACACAAAGACACCTGTTGCCGAGAACGCGAATATCCGTGGATGCTTTATGCGGCCATCTCGCGTGCAAGATCTGTCTGGTGCTGCAACCTAGAGCCCGCGCGCGCGGAGAGTCGGCGTTGCGGGATAGTGCAGTGATTTCGGCACTATACCTGAAGCGGACTTCGGTTCATCATGTACCGCGCCGACTTTAGTGCCGCGCTGCGGCTCGTGAGCGCGGAGTGAGGACAAGGCTTGCCGTTCTGTACGGCGCACGTACACGACACGTCGCATCGTTGCCGTAAGTCTCATGCTTCGTGCGCCCAACAGAATGCAATGCACGCATGCTCTACCCGGATGTTGTGTAACGCCAAAACTCCAAGGCCATGGGGCAGGCATTGCTATGTAGCGGTGTGTTGGCCAGGGCAGCGTGCTCTACGCGTGCGTGTGCGCCACAACGCAATGCTTTCAACGCCGACTTTTCGATCATCTCCAGCCGGTGCGGCGACAGCAGTCAGCAAATTGATGTGGACGTGGCATTGGTGGCGCCAGCTGCGCTGCAGTTGGCCGCTGGTAAAGGGGCAGGGTCGCCGAGCTGATGATGTTGAAGGCAGGAAGGGGGCAGAGCTGGCCCTCGTCCTTTCGTGATTGCTGCTCGCTGCATGCAATGGCAGTCGCGCTGCCGCCTGCCGTTGCTAGCATGCAGGGCGGGTCAGCCCGCGCCGCCGGGCTGAACCGCTGTCAGCAGCAGCTGAGCAGCACACCGTATCGTAGCCACATGCAGCAACAACATGGCTGAGCAACGGTGTGTTGAAGGAGTTTACGATGTGCGCAGCAGCACGGGGCACGCGGGCAGGCTGCGCGGTGTAGCCGGCCAACACCATCTGCGATGCCTGCGGCGGCGCACCACCCCTGTGCACCCGGCAAGATGACGAAGGACTACGTGCTGGGCAAGTGGTCCCAACTTGGTAGGAAAGCGGTGCATGCGGATTTCGGCGATCGCACCTGGCGTGCATGTGCGCCCCGACTGGCGGCGGCACGGCCGTGCCGCCGCGCAGCTGCACGGCGTGGCCACCGCAGGCATGCATACGAGTTTGTACGGGCGCTGGCGCATGGCGGTGCTGGTCGGACGCGGCGCGTTCAGCATGTTCGGCACGGCCGACAAGGGCCATTGGTGCAACGTGCGCATGGGCACAGCACCGGCCTTCTTCTCAATGAGCAGCATCAGGCGGGGGCACTGCCCGCCTGGCGCAGCGCATAACGAGGCTGCGCGGCGGTGGCTTACGTTGCGGTGCGCTGTTAGGGGCGTGGCATGCTATGTAGCAGGGGTAGCGCGTTGCGATTCTCTGCGCATGCATGCATACACCCACAGCGGTACCCGATTGCCCTCCGCCGTTCCGCTGCTCTCTGCGGATCCCAGCAGCCACTGCTACCTTAGCATGGTAGCATGATAGCATGCTGCGCGCGGCCGAGGAACTGTTGGCCAACATGGCGTCCGAACAGTGCGCCGTTGGCTATTGCGACCTTGAGCCGCACGTGCAGCGCATGATGATGCTGCGCACAACCACCGAGGCGCTGTTCGAAGTGCATGGGTGGGGTCTTGGGGACTTTGGTACGCATAGGCAGAGGACGGGATGCCCCGGGACTTGACAAACCTGACAGAGTGGTGAAGGCGGCAGCCGGCAACGAATGGCCTGCCGGTGTCCATGCGGCACACATTTGCCGTACACCTGTTGCTGCGGGGTTTTGAGTGATGAAGTGATGGCTTGTGTTGACAAGCGCTTTGGCCGATCGCCTCACCGTGCCGGTCAAGATGTCAGCTGTACGCGCGCCACCCTTGCACCAGCCCCAAAGCTTGTTGCGTACGCATGCGCCCGCCTGTGCGCGCTTTGGCTTAACAGGTTCCGGACGCGACGGTGATCCCCGCCCGGCATCGACGGGCTGGGCTGCACACACGCGTGCAAGTCACGATTGCGCGCCAGAGCGCCAGAGCGCGTGTCGTCGGAGCGTTCGCGCCGAGGCCGGAAGGAAGAAGCACTGCGGTGCCAGCTGCGGCACCATAGTGTGCCATACTAACGTTGCACGATCTGTGCTCAGCGAGGAAGGCAAGCCGTATACATGACATGCGCGGCACCTCTACCTGGTCGGCATGTGAACAGGCTGCGGCGACCGTACGGCATCGTACGGCGCGCCACCAGCCGTGCGCCGCCGCGCTGCGCCCCGCCCGCGTGCCGTGCATCTCCTCCTAAACTCTCCACAGGCGGCGGCTTCGCGCCCGGCTCTGTTGTGCCCATCGTGCTCGACGTCGGCACCGATAACATGGCGCTGCGGGAGGACCCGCTGTACCAGGTGAGGGGAGCGGCGCGAGAGCAAGGCCCTTGGGAGCAGTTCGGCCGGATCGTTGGCTGGGGTGCAGCGGTGCCGTACAAGGTGCGGAGGAGGCGTAAGCCGACAGGCCATACTTCTGTGGTGGGTTGACAGGCCATCGACGTGCTGCGACGGGCTGCGCGTACGACTGTGGCTGCTGTGGCCTGGCTTTGCCGGGCCCATTGGACGCACTGCCGTGCGAAGCGGCAGGGCCTGTGCGTGTGCGTGCCTGAATGAGGCCTGCTGTGCATCGTGCATCCGGTGGTGCGCGCATGCAGGGCGAGCGCGGGGCGCGGCTGCACGGCCCCGACCATGCGGCGGCGGTGGACGAGCTGGTGGTGGCTGTACGGCAGGAATGGCCCGGCGCCGTCCTGCAGTTCGAGGACTGGCAGAGCGACGCGGCAGTTTGCATAATTCACAGGTACGACACGGTACGGCACCGCAAAGACGGGCACGGATCCCAGCAGCAGGCGTGCGTACTCGACTCGAGGTACGGCCCCCACACCCCCACCCCGCGCGACTGCGGTGCGCGACCACACCCGCAGCCGGTCCAACGGGCGCATTGTTTGGGGGGGGGGGAGAGGAGCGCGGTTGCGCTCGCTGCAGAAAAGGTCGTGCTGGTGCACCCGTGTTTGTCCGTCGAGGTGCTTGTCGCCGGCTGATATGGCACGCCCGCGCCCGCGCCTACGGCGTGGCGCAGCTGATGTCGCTCACCATGCACAGTGAGTCGGCGCGCCACATATGAGGGGGATGCACGCGGTTGCTCGCGGTTGCTCGTACGGCGGTCGCGCACGACTGTCGTACATACGGACGCAGGGGACCTGGTAGGTTTGGCGATTCGCGGGAGCCTCCACGGCGGCGCCCGTTCCGGCCGTGTGCCCTCCCTGTTGCGGGTACCGGCCCAGCCCCTCGCCGCTCCTCCCTGTCTTCCTCCCCGCCCCGGTTCTCATGCACGCCAAGAGGCCCCATTGCACCTTCAACGACGATATACAAGGCACTGGGGCGGTGGTGCTGGCGGGCATCATCAACGCAGTCAAGGTGTGCAGCGCTGCGGGGCAGTGTGTGTGGCACGTGCGCACGCGCCACATGCATATGTATATGCCTATATGCCTATACATGCCCTTTTCAGCTGCCGTGGCACCGGTCACGTAGCGGAGCAGTTCGGGCAACAAGAAGAGCAACGAAAACTCTCTTTTCTCCCTTGGGCTGCCCAACCGTGACAACAACTGGGTGCTGGTTATGTGGCATATGATGGTATGCATGATGGTGGTTGCCGGCTGGACCGATTGGGGCGCGGCGGCGGCGGCGCGCAGGTCCAGAGGCAGACGGGCGGTGAGGGTGGTACGGCGACGGCTGCCGCCGACGCGGTCTCCGCCGCTGCCGCGGCGCCGCCGCGGCCTCCTCGCCGCCGGTGGCGGCGCACCACCTGGCCGACCTGCGCGTGGTCATCTACGGCGCTGGCAGCAGCGCGGTGGGCGTGGGCCACCAGCTGGTGCACTGGATGGTGCGCGACGGCGGCCTGAGCCAGGAGGAGGCGCGCAAGGTGAGGAGCGTCATCAGGAACGGGGTTCCGTTCGGCAAAAGCATGCCGTTGCTCGTACCGTTTCCTGCACCGTTGCATGGCCGTCGCCGTTATGCCTTGCACGCGTTGGGAGCTTGTGGTCTGATGGTGTGCATGTGCGTCACACAGCCACAGCGGCAGCAGAGTCACCGGGGATCTTGCGCCCATGAAGCCTGCAAGTACCTGTGCCAAAGCTCCGACACAAGGATACCATGTATCAGACCACTAGCTCCCAACGCGTGCACACATCCATTGACGGGTGTCAATGCGTCCAGCCGTTGCATCTGAATTGACGTAAGTGGCCGTTCCGCTACATGCAATCACCTGCAAAGCGAGCGACGGTTGGCTGCCTCTGCATCCAGATTAGCACTACGTAAAGCTGCTCAGAGAAAGGCATGCAATCCGCGCCGGCTCGTCGCACAGGTCACTTCTTTTCAGCACCGCATTTGTGATCGTGTGTTCAAGCACCAGACCCTGTGCAGCCTTCTGTGGCCCCTCCCTGCTGCATCTTTTTCTCGCTCCCTGCAGTCCCTGTACCTGGTGGACACGCAGGGCCTTGTGGCCAAGAACCGGCCCTGGAGCAAGAGGCCGCTTGCGCCGCACAAGGAACCCTTTGCACGCGACGACGTTTACGAAGCGTACGCGGCGGCGGGAGCCGCGCCGGCGGTGCCGGCGGTGGCGGCGGCGACAGGTGCAGCTGGAGCAGACGGTGGCTTCGCTGCGGCGCGTACCTACAGCGATTTCAGCGACTACGCCGCAAGTACGGTCGCTGACGGGGGCGGCAGCGGCAGCGGCAACGGCGGCGGCGGCCACCATGCTCTGAGCTCGCTTGCCGAGGTGGTGGCAGCTGCGCGTCCCCACGTGCTCATTGGTCTGGCCGGCTCGGGCCCTGCCTTCACGGAGCCCATGGTCCGGTACATGGCGACGTACTGCGACAGGTACGGCATGTACGGTGCGGCTGGGACGGGAGGCTGCGGCGGCATTGGCTAGGCCATCCCTTGCCCATTGCCTTGTTTCTCTGCTGGCTGAACCGGATGACGTATGGCTGGCATATGGTGCTGCGGCGTCTGGCACGCGAGAAGGTGCAAGCTGGCGTTGCTGCCAAACCTGGGCGGATGCTGCTGCTGCTGCCGTTGCTGCTGCTGGCCCTGCCGCCTGTTGGATCTTACCTGCCTGTCTGCAGGCCAGTGGTGTTTGCGCTGTCCAACCCTCCAGAGCGGCAGGAGGCAACGGCGAAGGATGTGCTGCGCTGGAGCGGCGGCAGGTGCGGGGAGGCCACGCCGTGGGGGCGTGTGTGTGTGTGTGTGTGTGTGCGTGCGTGCGTGTGCGCGTGTGCGCGTGTACGCGTGCGCGTGTGTGCGTGCGCGTGCGCGCGTGTTTGTGCGCCGGCTGGGATGACGGCATCGGGGCAGAAGCTTCGTTCGGAGGTCAAGATTGCAGCTGCCGCACAGGCCGTACGGTCCCCCCTGGGCCCGCAACGCCCTCGCCACCGCGCGGCCCACAGGATCATACCCTTGCTTGTGTGGATCACAACGAGGTCTTCAACTGGGCAGCACGGAGGGTCGGCGGGGGTCGGCGGGAAACAGGTCCCTTGGCTTGCCCTCTGTCAACATGTGACGGTGTGGGCACCCAAGCAAGCAAGGCGATCCTAAACCCAACACAAGTGCCCTCCCTATTTTGTCCGGGTGGTGCCGCCTGTTGTGCGCGTCCCTGCTATGTGCTGCTCCGGCCTCTGCGCCGGCCGCCGTGCAATCTGGCAGGGTGCCCGCCACACCCTCCCTGACGTACGGGCGCGGCTACGCCTGCACGCATTTAACGGTGGGGGAGGGGAGCCACGCGTCGTTGCTACGCCGACTGTAACGTCTGGAACCAAGCACCGTATGACGCCCCGCACCCCGCCCGGGGCCTGA
>JAZKJV010005479.1:0-76578 GCA_037367405.1 Ottelia alismoides | reverse complement strand
TGATATATCCGTATCCGATCCGCATCACCGTATCCGTTTTATACAGATTTTGACATCTGTATCCGTATTCGTTTTAAAATGGATACGGATATGGATATCATTTTGATATCCGTATCCGTATATCTGTTTTCGTATATAAATATAGTAATAGATTTACTTTTTATCCCCATATAACATAATTGTATACCTTCTTTTACCATATTTGTATAATTCTTATGATACGAACACATTTAGTAAGATTATATCATGTGTTTTTCCATCCAATTCATATATATTTAAATCGATTCTATAGAGTATTTCTAACATTACTTGTATGCGAACAGTATCCGTTTAACATCCGTATCCGTTTTTTAAGGATATGGTAAGATAATTTTAATATCCGTCAAAATCTGTACCCGCATCCATATTTGTATTTGAAAACGGATAAGGATACTGTAATACCTATATCCGTATCCGTCTGTTTGCATCCCTAAAATCACATGATCCAAGAATGATTCTCGGATCGTTTCATCTAAACCACATCAAAGTATATAAGAATACCTCTTGTAGCGTTGTTGATCGAGTCTATACGAAAAAATACCTCCTGTCTCAAGTCCGATCTTCGGAGAAGACGCTTGCGAGCGCGGGGATGAACCGCGTGATCTTCGCAATCCAAGATGTTGAATCCAAGCGTGGGAACTCCTGATCTCGTCGCACGAGATCAAACGCCTTCTTCGTAAGCGAAGCACACCAAAGAAGATGGAGAACCGAGAGTCGTCGAAGCGGCGTTACAATGGCAAAGCGACTATGAGATACCTCCTCTAAGATATGGTGGACGGCCACCAATGGAGAGAGGAGAGATGGCATGTGAAATATGAGAGAGGAGAGAGCTTGTGATGTTTCTTCTTCTTGTAACCCTAGAGAGCATGAGGTGCCTCTTTTTTTATAGGGTTTGGGAGTCCGTGAATCACAATCCATGGGACACACAAAATCAATAGATAAGATTGAGTTGTGTTTCTTTCAATGGTCAAGATTGTTGTTGGTAAAAACACAACAAGTAATTTAATTTTGATTAAATATATTTGATAAATCAAATATAATTCAATCCCAAATTAAATCAAGCAAATATGGAGACATATGCATGGAGATTACATCTCACCATGGAGATTGGTAGGACGGCTACCAATTTCCTTATAGGAGATGGTAGCCGTCCACCATATCTCATGGTGGAGGCAATCTCATGCAATCTCATGAGATTGCATTACTCCATGAAAATCTCCAAGATTTTTACAACTTTTATTGTAAATTATTCTACAAAAATAATTTAAAATTAATTTTGAGAATATTGCAATCTTGTCATTGGAAATTTGTGAATCGCATTCACAACCCAAAACAAAAAGTAATTTACATTTTCAATTAATTATACAATGTGAATCCAATTTACACCAATAATTAATCAACAAATATAAATCATAATAAGCTCTCTTTAAGACATTATAAATCACATTTATACTATATTATGAATAATTAGACATTGCTATCTACACTATTCTTATCCACAATAATTAAATCACATTAATTATATTGGATCATCATTCACATACATCCATTAATGTGAATCAAATTCACATTATTCAAGATAATTAAATCACATTTAATTATCCATTTCTCAATACTTAGATATAATTCAACTATGGAATTTTTTTTGACACTCCAAAAAAGGGGAGACACCCGTAGGTGTTCGCCCCAGTTTATTAAGGCTTATGAAAAGAAAATACTTACAGAGGGAACAGAAAATGGAGGAAAGGGGAATGATATCAATAATGATACCAATCGCCCCCTAAAAGAAAAGGTTACACAGATGACCAGTCCATACAAAAGCGATTCGCATCAATGCTGATATTTTCAATATAGAATCTCTGTCCCGCGAAGATAGCTTTGTTTCTTCCCAGCCAGATACTCCAAATGCGCGCGATGGGGATCAGTTTCTCCGACCTCGGACGATTTGCAGCAGTCGCAAGGCTATCCCAGAAACACTCCATCGACGAATGATTCAACCAGGCCACGTCATTCCATATGGGCCGCACAAGGTCGCAGTGAAGAAATAGATGGTCGGCCGTCTCCACCGCCGAGTCGCACAACCCGCAAAGATTGGGAAGGTTTGGGAAGAGAGATACCATCGATCGCGAGTAAGAAGACGACCACGCCTAAGGATCCACAGAAATTACCAATCCTTTCCGGAAGCCTGAGACCCCATATGAGATTGCAGTGACCAATAAAAGATGCCTCCGTATGTACAGCGATGGGGAGAAGAGCAGAATATGCCTTCTTCGAAGAAAAGGACCCCTCACCCCACGTGAAGTGATCACGACCCCCCGATGGAGTAGGGGCGTCGACGAGTAAGGTCATCAGAGAGCTGAAGTCCATAAGTCGCTGAGTAGAGAGAGAGTCGACCAAGATCGGGCACCAAGATCCATTGGTCCAGCATGAATCCACCGAAGCATATTTGTCCCTTGCCAGCGCAAAAAGTCTCGGAAAAAGGTTCATGAAGATGCCCTTACCAGACCAATCCGTAGTCCAAAAGCGGAAGGAGGTCCCATCGCCGAGAGACGGCCGAAACAAGGACCGATTGCGGTTGAAGATAGCGAAGGCCTCGCGCCAAAAGAGGGGAGAATGATCGTGAGAGCGGCCGTCGAAAGCGGAAAGAAAGGCATTACCCGCCGCCGTGCGAAGGCATCGCACAAGGAAACCATCATCCCTGCTAACAAGCCTCGACGCCCATTTGAGAAGAAACGCGTCACGTATGACCTCCAGCCGCCGAACACCCAGACCCCCGTCGCGTTTAGGACGCGTAATGTCATCCCAAGCGACCAAATGGATCCCTCTTCTTGCATAACCGTTCTTACCGCAAAGGAATCCCCTCATATATTTCTCCAGGCTAACCCTAATCCCCTTTGGCAGACTGCGCGCCGATAAGAAATAAATAGGTATAGCCGAAAGGACGTATTTAAGAAGTACCAATCGCCCCCCGCGAGAGAGAAATGAAGATCGCCAGCCAGCCAGCCGAGTCTCAACCTTCGCCACCACCCTTTGATAATCGCGCAATCGCGCCCTTCCCACCGAGAGAGGTAATCCCAAATAATCCAGCGGTAATGCCCCGGGGACAGCTCCCAAAATGGAGGAGCATTCCCCAACGTCCGGAGGCGAAAGAGCAAAGGGCACAAATTTCGATTTGTCCTCATTGATGCGGAGGCCCGACATTTCACAAAATAGTTGGACCGTAGTAGCCATTCCTGCATATTGAGGGTTGTCCCCCTCAATAAAACATAAGGTGTTGTCCGCATATTGTAGGAGCGGGATATGGAGGTCACCCATGGAGCATCCGCGAGTAAGACCAGCGTTGGTTACACCTTGAATCATCCGTGGCAGCACGTCCGCCGCCAAAACAAAAAGAAGAGGGGCAAGGGGACATCCCTGACGAACCCCCCTTCTAGGTTGGAAGAGTCCCCCAGACGGCCGACCATTAATAGATAGGGAGAAGGAAACCGTAGTTACACAGCGACGGATCCATGAGATCCACAGCGGGGGGAAGCCCCGAGATTTCAAAACTGACCATAGGAATCGCCAGTCCAAGGAGTCGTAAGCCTTAGCGAAATCAATTTTCCATAAAATCCCCTTCGTTCCATTTCTGTGCCAACCGTCGATGATAGCTGAGGCAAGAGCATAGCAATCAGCGATTTGCCTCCCTTGGACAAAGGCAGCTTGGCAGGGAGAGATGAGAGAGCCAAGGAAAGGCGCCATTCGACGGGCCAAAGCCTTCGCAATGATCAAGTAAATGCCATTGGAAATTGCAATAGGGCGGAAATCCTCAATACGACGAGCACTGTGGGATTTCGGAATGAGAACCATAGAAGCTCGATTTATTCTGTTGAATCCCTTATTCCCCTCGCAGAATTCGAGGGCCACCTCCAATACGTCGTTGCCGATAACGTCCCAGAAGTCCCTATAGAAGGCTATAGGGAACCCATCTGGCCCAGGAGAAGCGTCGGCGTTAAGGTCCCACGTCGCACCCTTAAGCTCGTCCATAGAGAAAGGCCGAGAAAGAATAGCAGCATCCGATGAAGAGAGCGAGGAGATACCGGGAGCCATCCACTGCCATGGCGAAGAGGGGAGACGATTGAAAAAATTCTTGAAGTAATTAACCAAGGCCGAGCTCATGTCGCGGTCAGATCGATATATAGCGTCCCCAATCTCAATGGAAGTAATAGCATTAGCGCGTTTACGGGCACTAGCGACCCGGTGGAAATAAGCTGTATTAGCATCCCCGTCCTTGATCCAACGAATACGCGAGCGTTGTCTCCATTCGATGGTTCTTTTCCTGTCATCCTCCGAAACGATGTGGGCAGCCGATGATCTCTCGGTTAATTCTTCCGGGGATAGCTCCCTGACATTCTCCACGCGATCCAATCTAATAATAGTCGCCTCGGCCTCGTTACGAACGGACATCCGAGCCTGACGCGTAGAAAATTTAAAGGAGGCAAGAACTCGTCGCAGGGATGATAGTTTAAGAGCAAAGCGATGAGCCGCATTACCCATAAAGGACGTCTGAGACCAATGATGTCGCACCATCTCCTTGAAATTAGGCTCCAAAAGCCAGCTCTTCTCGTAACGAAAAATACCACGCGGCCGGGACGATTCGCCCGAATCCCACATAATGGGGCTGTGGTCCGAAAAAGACTGAGGACGAGAGGAAACCGAGCACAAGGGAAAAGCATCCATCCAACGCGAATTAGCCAAAAACCGGTCGAGCCGAGATCGAGATGAGTTATTACGCCAAGTGTATATGATATCCGCGGCCACCAAATCTTCCAGAGCCAAATGATTGATGAAGTCCAAAAAATCGACAGAACCTGGATCCCTTCCCCCCCTACCACGAGGACGGTCGGTTGAAAGCAAGGTAACATTAAAATCCCCCCCCCAAAATCCACGGAATATCCCCAAAAGCCGCAGCATCACCAAGTAAGTCCTCCCATAAATCACGACGAGCAGTGTGGCATAAAGGCGCATAGACACAAGAGAAAGCCAAAGGTACGTTAGTGGCCACGTGCACAAGGATTACAGAGATAGAGTGAAGTCCCATGCGAGAGCAGGATAAAGAGAAGTTTGAAGATCTCCAAGCCACAATAGCGCCGCCAGAAGAACCGATCGCGTCCAAAGAACAGAAGGCATCCACCGGCCCCGCCCCAAAAGATCTCCAAAGCACGTCATCAACTCCAGCGAGCTTTGATTCCTGTAGCAGAGCGACATCACAATCCCAATCAACCAATCGCGAGCCCAAAGCCCTGCGACGAATAGGGTCACCCAGACCACGGACATTCCAAGAGAGAAGCTTCATTAAATATTACAAAAATTGTCCGAAAAAGTGACCGAGGATACGCTAAACTTAAGCACGGCGATGGTTCAACCGGCGAAGTCCAGCCGCTTCCGCCACCGCCTCCCGAGATAATAGAATCGGCGGAGGAGATATCCCCTCGAGTGAGAGGTCCAGGCGCCGAGCATAAACCACTCCATATCTAGTCGGGGAAGCAATCGAAGCGTTCCAAGAGTTCCATGAGGCTGCACTTCGGGTTGTAGAAAGCGGCGTAGCATTTGAAGAAGAATCCCCTTGATCGGCAGAAGACCTATAGAGCCCAAAAGCAGAAGGAGACTGTCCATAAAGATTAGGGATAGCGTCATTACCGTGCTCGGGGGCCACCTCCGAGGAGCCCGGCTCGATCGCCAACAGAGAAGGCGAAGATAGAGTGGAAGAAGGACTACAGTCTTCATAGCACGGCGATTGATAGAAGGGGATCGTTGAAATAGGATTAGGGCAAGGAATTTCTTCGTAGTACATAAGAGATTCTCCAAACATATCCGGGTCAGACCCGACCCACGAGATGGTTCGAATAGGAACCGATCCGGATGGAGGAATTGGAAACGCCACCTCGAAGCACGGGGTGTAGCCGCATCTCTTCGAAAAGGGACTGTCAGATAAATCCACCGTCCGCGGATCGTCCTCGAAAAAGCCCCTAGGCACGTGAGAGGGCGCCCGTCCAAGAGCACATGCGAATCTAGGCACAGGCGGCGAAGTCGAAGGGTCGCCATGCATCAGCGACGCATCGGAAACCACCGAGGATGACACGTGGGCCTTCGAAGATGAACCGCCGTCGTGGAACCCGGGGGCGTCGCTCCCAGCGGAGAAGAGCGCTGACGAAGCCACCGGCGGCGGAAAGAAGAACTCGAGCTCGAAGGACCATCTGCCAAGATCCAATATCTCCGAAAAAGTCTTGCCAGACATGGAGCGGCATAGGTTGGAAGAACATTCCACCAGAATCCTTGTGCAAGACCAATCCGACCCGGGTGACAGGCCATCGTCCAAGATAGCCACCACCTGGCCCCAGCTGCGAATAACCTTGGAGAGGCAATGAGCCGAACGAGATAGGAATGGTACTCCACGTACCTCCACCACACATCTCTCGGAGGCTAAAGAAGCACCATCAGCGACCCGAGGTCGACGCCATTTAACCACCGACGAATCCGAGCGATAAAGGAGGATTTCCCGTTGCTCCGGGGAAAGTCTTCTTCTTGGACACTAGATGCTGTGTGCGGGAACTATGGAATTATTCTTGAACCCTTTCAAGAATAATGCGCTTTCTCCGCAGATACTTAGAGATAAGAACGGGGCGATTGTATTGTTCCACATATAGCGACTTGGATGTTGAGATCACATCTCAAATCTAGATCTCACGGACCTCTCATAGATGCTTCATTAAATCAAGACCGCATATCTAATCTTCTCATTGCATCTGAATCTCATTCAGACCAATATCCAATACTTGGATCAAGATCAGATTACTTCTCTACTGAGAGGAGTCACTAAAATCCAAACATGTTCCATCACTACCTCGGAATGGAAGCGCCATGGTTATATAATCGTTTATGATCAAATCACCCTCAGGTATTCCTAACACATGTACATCCTGCATACTGGAAGACTTATGATAAACCCAAAGATATAGATCAAATTTACACTGTCATTTCTTCCACGCCAGACCGCCTATAGAACAGCCATGGGGAACAGCCGCTCCCTTCTAGGTCTCGCCCTATTCGCGTAGATCGAATTCCAGAAAGCCTGAAACTCCTCGAAGCGGCACCAATCAATATCAGCCTCCTGCCAAATTTGAGATACCACGGGGCATGTAAAAAAAGGTGTTCCACAGATTCAATTGCATTGTCACAAATTAAGCACTTGTCTGCAATGATGCCCAGGAGCCTGACGCACCGATCACGTATCATCAACCTCTTTCGCCTGAGAAGCAACAGGAAGATCCCGACTTGCTCAGGAAGACTATGGGCCCAAATAGATGCACAATCCCTGTTCAGTACTTCCGAGCTCGCCGACGGCGGTCTGGAGATGGTCCTGTAAGCCCCTTTAACCGAGAATTGTCCTTCCTTCCAGCACCAATGATCTCTTCCCCCTCTTAGGGCCCCCACCTTCCTCACGACGTTAAGCATTCCAAGAAATCATCAAAACTCTGATCCGAGAAATTAGCGGCGTCCAATTTTTTTTGAACATATATATATATATATATATATATATATTTATAAGTCGTTTGAACAATATTTTTTCCGGCTTTTGCAACATTTTTCTTTCTCTCTCTCTCTCTCTTTTTTGAAATTGCGTACGGTTTTTTTTAATTGTACACGCCCCTTTTTTTTTACGCTCGCCCCCTTTTTTTAAACATAAACATCCTCTCTCTCTCTTTTAACAGCCTAGCCCACTTGGGCCTTTACAAGACAAAAAAACCTTTTTTTATAAAAATGGGTCATCTTAGGGTTCCCAACCCTCTCTCAAAGGCGTCGCCCCCCCATGCCGGGGTCTCGTCTCGTTCCGCAAGATGGGAGAACGTCTGCGCGAGTAGCACCGCAGCCAAGGGAGAGTTTGCGTGAGACTCGATCTCCGCCTTGAAGTCACCGCGAGGGAGGAGAAGCGGCCTGGTGGATTATCGCCTCTTGCGGGAGGATGGCAGGAGACACACGGGGTCGGAGAGCGGGGGGCGTCGCTGCCTTGAAGTCGCGCGCGGGAAAGAGGCGTCGCCTGGGCTTCGTGTTGCCTGGACCGGGAGCCCCGCCTGGGCTTCGCGTGCTTTGGAGGAGATGCCGCCAGGAGAAAGGGTCTCGCCAGGAGGCGTCGGCGCCGCCAGGAGGAAGGCGGCTCCACGATTGCTGAGGGTTACTAGGGCCGGTTGGAGGAAGGCGCCGAGGGTTGCTGGGGGAGGCGATGCGTGACCTGAAGGGGGATGCACGATGGCGATGTTGTTGGGGCTCGGCACTAGAGATGGAGTTGTGCGAGACCTTCTCCAGATCGAGATGGAGTTGCGCGACCTCGATGTGTGCCTTTGGGAGGATCTGGAGATGTGCGAAGATGTTGCGAGGCTGACAAGGAGCCCCATGGAGGAAGGAGACCGGCAAGGGCTCGATCTTGCAGAGACCAGTCACACTGGATTAGGGGACTATTTCGCAGATCTCTAGGAAACTTGTTGATTAATTCGTCGTGACATGAAAGCATGCAACATACTGGAGCCCTGGATCCCCAGAAATCCAAACATAGTGGCTGCTTCAATCTTCAGAACATTAAACTCAAGATTTAGGGTCTCACTAAAACTCTAGAAAATTGATCTCGAACTTGAATGAACAACAATACTAATTTTTAAGATCAAAATACCAAAATCGGCTCTCGAACAAAATATAAAAGAAACAAACTCCTCGATAATCGACCCGCTCTGATACCATGTTAGAAAATAAACGTGTGGAAGCGAACATGGAAAAAGATAATAGAAACAATAAGAACAACGGGATTTAACGTGGAGCGGGATGAAACCACGGGAGAAGCCCTCAATGGGGCATATGTTTCATTGCTTTTTCTCAATAGATACAGGAGGTCTGGAGCTCCTTATATAGCCTCCACAGAGCCTCCAAGTCCCACCACTGGACGATGTGGGACTAAACATGTGGATGGGGTAAATGGATCTTCTGCAGGATCCATTTACCCGCCTATTACATAAGTGATGCATGCTCCAAATACTCTAACAGTTGTAGAACCTCATCCTTGATTTGGGCAGGACTGAGATACAGTGACTCAAGATTGATAACAGCACTTCTGTTTGGAGTTTTGTTAGAACGGTTTGCGGTAACTCTCACGAGGGTACTCTATCAGCATTTGCATTTTCTTTGCTCTTGGCCATTTAGCGCGTGAGAAACGATCATATTTATAATGGTTAAGGCTTTTATAATGAGAATGTACTTGCACAATACAAGGCCCTTACTATTGCCTGGGCTTTTGTATGATCGTTAATGTAATGTTTCTACTGCAGTGAGTCCCAACTCAAGACCTCATCCTTTTCTTTCGAAAAAAATCAAGAAATTAAACTAAATAATTAGTAAGTACCCACAAGGGGAATTTGAACCCTAGTCTTTTATGTGGTAGGCACACCACCAGACCATTGTGTTGGGTAGTCGACAATCGGCGTAAAAAATAGTCGAATCTTTCAATAAGAATTTGAGCAACAATCCACGTAGCCAGCCCAACTATAGCGGGAGAAGGCATTGCCATTTTAAGTAGTTGAGACTAGTATCTACTGTAGCTAGCGTTTAGGCTAGCGATTTTTTGGTAGTAACTTTTTCATGCAAACAAAGTTATATGTTGTTTTGAAAGGAACATAAAGTTGTATAAATATCATTCCTTGAGAGCTATGTAGTATGTTAGATTGGTATAGGTTGCCGGTCAAATCCAATTACTCTTTGGGCTCTTCTTTAGTTCCATATCATTTAAAATTTAGAACTAGGACTTGTGTGAGTTTGTGAGAGGTAAAATTGCAAAAAATGCAAGGAAAAGTTGCCTGTAATACACCTAAAGTCGTCTGACCTTTAGTGAATTCCATTGGAATAACTATTGTCTTGGACATCAACAATTATAGATTTGAATATTCACTTGGCTTACAAAATTTGAAAGTGATCCACATCCTTCTCTTAGAAAACAGAGATCAAAATATCAAACAAAAAGAAACAAATGTGCATTATCTCCTTTTAATCAACCTTCGATTTTGTTAAAACAAGGTACTCTGTAGAAAAACTTTATGAGAGAACTAGTTGCATTTCCTCTCAAGTTTAATTATGATTGGGGCCTGGGATTATGTGGTTATAGGTTTTGGCACAGTTATATGCAATCCTTAATTTTTATAATATAAATACATAGACTAGTGGTGGGTCTTTTCTTAGGACTCCACCCTCTTTTCCCCTAAAAAAAGGTTAATTACGATGATTACTTATCAAAAGAAAAGAAAAACTAAAGCATGAATAGCTACATAAAGATAACGAAGATCGATGTGGAATCCAAAGTGCGGAAAATATTTTGAGTCATTAAAAAGTCACACCATCAAACATGCATATAAAACTTAGCAGCATGAACCATGACGACCTATTTATCAAGGCTGTGTAGGCAAGGAGCAGAACATTCAATTTTATATTCCATGTTGCATAAAATAATAACGAGAACTCCATTGCACTGCATGGAAACATAGCAATATATTTTTCAGCTGCTTACCTGTCGTCTCTATCACAATATGATCAAATTTCCCTTTTTTCTTATTGACCAATTCAGCTATCATTCGAACAAGGTCACCCCTCACTGTACAACACAAGCATCCATTGTTGAGCATTACTATGTCCTCAGCTCCTGTGGTTTTGGCAGCTACTAGCGAGCCATCTATATCAACTTCCCCGTACTGCACACGACAGATGAAATGTAAATGACAAATAAAAACTTACTACAAAATAGAAGTCAAAAAATGAACAGAAAATGCATAATGCCGAAGATTAGTCAGATTACAGCATCCTAGAAAGGTGGGAAATCTTTGCTCCTAGACGGACACCCAAAAAGAAAGTAACGGTTGTGATACTTCATATGCCACACAAATGAAAGGTGAAACCTTGCAAAGGCAATTTTAAAATGTACATATATTAGGAAATCAGAATAGGCACAATGCTCAAAATAGTTGTTTCTTATCTACTGCACCTCCTAAACTGCGATAACGAGCCAACGGGTCATGGAGTATTGCTTGCGTCCGCATTTCTTGATTTTGAGCTCCCTAGGATTCCGTTTTATATAAGGATCTCTATACCTCTTGAATAAAACAACGAATTGTTCTCTCTCATTATTCTCCACATGGTATCAGGGGTCCTAAACTGGTATCTTGACCTAAACCCGCTGCCGCCACCAGCCCTAAATCCGCGCAAGACCCCTTTGGCATCTTCCTCGCACACTGCACCCCTGCTTGCTCAACCACGCGATCAACGAAGCCCTTGGAGGGCTTCTTCGTGCAACCCCGCCACCTGTGGCACCCATAGCCACAGCCAGATCACCAGCGGCGGCTCTTTGGGCCCCCAGCTGCCAACTGCGGTGCTTGTAGCCGCCTCCAACCCACCAACGGCGCCCCCTTGGGCCCCCAGCTGCTACCTGCGACACTTTTAGCCGCCTCTAACCCACCGGTGGTGGCCTTTGGAGCTGCAAACAGCTATTTAATGGCACCTGTAGCCGCCACCAAATCAACAACGGTGGTCTTTTGGGGTCCGCAGCCATCCGGCGGCAGCCCAAATGGCCCTAAATCCCGCTGCCAAACCACCTGCAGCGCCTCTAAAGGCCGTTATTGCCCAGCCAGCGGGTGTGCGACCCCTTACGGACTCTCTCAAGCCCCTGTAAGCACTCGCCAAAGTTGGCGGGACCTCCAGAACATTGACCAGCACCGCTGGCCTTCATCTTCTTAGCTCTAATATCCTGAATTGGTGATTTAGGTCACCTCTATGCTTGATTAAGACAACGAAAATTTTCTAGGTAATTTTTTCCTACCTGTGTGATCACAATAGCATCCAAGGAGACCAAGCTCGTGTACCCGACCGCTTCTATGATGGCACAGGGCACTTCTATCAAGTTGAAGGACTCCGAAAACTGTGTACTCTGGTCTCGATCGTTAAAGGTGTTCATTGTTGGTCAACACAAGAACTGACTTCTTACCAAGGATCCACAAAAGGAGACGGACAAGGACTACAATACCTGGTACGTTGACAACTACCAAGTCGTTACTTGAAATACCAAGAGCGTCGATCCAAATATTGCATCAAATCTACTCTGTAAGGGAACAACGAAGGCGATGTGGGAGAGTCTTGAGCATACCTACTCCCAGAAGACTACAAATTCCTCGCTCTCATATATATACACACGGATCTGGTATGCAACTCAGGGAGATTCCAACCTTGTTGAGTACTACAGGGTTCTCACGAGCATGTTCGAGGAGCTCCTCATTTTTAAACCAGCTTGTTGTGATAAGCAGATATGAGAACATACTGAATGGCAGGTCTATAGATTTCTGTCTAGATTGCATCCACGATACAAGACTGTGGAGGACCAATTTCTGACAGATGATTTACTGCCCACCATTGAGACCATCTTTGGTCGCCTGCAGGAACTTGATTCTCCTACAGAAGGTCCTCCTACTATCCATCTGCAGAGTCTACAGCTCATTATGCATCATCTGGGAACAGAGGACAGCACTGCTACCAAGAAGGACGAGGTCGTGCTTCTGGTTATGGTAGTGGGTGTGGCCCTATTATTGCTCGCTATCCAGCGTGTATACATTGTGGACGCTTGGAATCATCCATATGAACATTGTTGGACGAAGTTTGGCATACAGCTTAATGCCAACAGTGCGTATGAGACAGCTTCATACAAGGCACCCTATGATACTGCTAAGGTATCACGCGATCAACCTTCTGATGGCATACAGACACCCTTTACGACATCTGAATATGCCCGTCTACGGCGGCTTCTGCAAAACTCTTCCGCTAGCGACCATACCACTTCTGCTCCCACTGTTAGTTTGGCTACTACCTCATGTATGATTGCCAACTCTGTCTCTGCATCTAGCCTTACTTGGATTATTGATTCAGGAGCATCTACGCATCTGACGGAAGAAAGTAGTCTACTCACCTTCTCATAGCCTTCTTCTTCCATGAAGATTGTTAAGGTTGCTAATGGGACCCATTCACCTGTTACTGTCGTGGGCACTATGGAGTTTTCACCCAAACTCCGCTTGACAGCACTTCATTGTTCCCATGCTACTCCACTTAGTCTTTTAATTATTCAGAAGCTATGCACTAAGCCTGATTGTAGAATTATTTTTTATGAGTGTTATTATTTCAAGACATCCTGATGAGACAGGTTTTTGGTGGGGACATGAGAAGAACAGCCTCTATTACCTTGATGTCCAATTTGATTCTAGTTTGGCCGGTGCTTCTTCCATTTCCGAAAATCCTCTTCTCTGACACCTTTGCATTGGTCATCCTTCTGCCAAAGCCATATCCTTGATATTCTTGAACTTTCTACGCTCAAGCCATTTGAGTGTGAGGCATGCCAGTTCGGGAAACAACATCGAATGTCTTTTTCTACACGAACTGAGCCTTATCGTGAATTACCATTTTCTTTAGTCCATTGTGATATGTGGGGGTCATGTCTAGTCCCTACTCTGAGTGGGCAAAAATATTTTATTGCCTTTGTTGATGACTACAATCGATCCTTTTGGGTCTATTTGTTAAAGGAACGTTCGGAGATTTAATAGTAATGTTAAGAATTTATTTCATTATATCAAGAATATTTTCTCCACTAGTGTTCAAGTTTTCCATTCTAATAATGCCTCGGATTCACTCAACATGATTTGACATCCTTCTTTACTTCCCAGAGTATCAATCCATCAAACCTCTTGTCTGTATACCTCCCAGCAAAATGAGGTAGCAGAAAGGAAACTTAGACATCTATTAAACATTGCTCACTCCCTCCTCACACAGATGAAAGTTCCTAAAACCTACTCGGGAGATGTTGTACTTGTTGTCGTCCACCTGATCAACAGAGTCCCCTCTGCATCTCTACATAGGTCCACCATATCTTCATTGCATTATCCAACTAAGTCACCCTTTCCTGTACCTCTAACTATCTTTGGATGTGTGGTTTTTGTCCATAATTTTCACACTGCTGACAAATTGTCTCTTCATGCAATTAAATGTGTTTTTCTTGGTTATTCTCGAATATAGAAAGGTTACATGTGCTATGATCCTACTGGGCATCGCTATTATATCTCTGCAGATGTAACATTTTTTGAATAAACCAGCTTTTTCACTCAGTTTGTCACAGGTACTCCTCTGGACCTTCCTCCTCCTTCATTGTGTAAAAGCGTAAACATATGTCTACACAACCAACTGTTGCATTACTTGTCCCTTTATTGCATAATGATATGCCTTCTTCAAGTGCCCCCCTACTGATGTCCCAGAAGATTCTCAAGAACTTCTCATCGCTCTACGAAGAACTAAGAGGTAGTGTACTCGTTCCACTTATATCGATAGCTTATCATCCACTGACAGAACATATGCAGATGATCTCATGACTATTTCCAGAGACCATCATTATGCATTGCAGGATTCTAGATGGCGACAGGCAATGAATGAGGAGAGGGATGCTCTCACTTCCAGAGGGACATGGGATCTCGTACAGTGTCCCAAGGGGACTAGATATGTGCCTTGCATATGGGTCTTCACAACTAAGCAATCGCCAGATGGGTTCATTAATAGATTGAAAGCTCGACTTGTTGCTAAAGGCTTTGTGCAGATATATGGAGTTAATTACTTTGAGAATTTATCTTATATTACACTGATGGACTTTGTACGAACTATTCTTTTAGTGGTAGCAAACAAGGCTTGGCATATCTTTCAACTTGATGTGAAAAATGCATGATTGTATAGCGACCTCGAGGAGGAGGTTTACATGATGCAACCTCTTTGGTTACGAAGTCGAGGAGAAGTGGGTGTCGACTTCGTAGGGCAATCTATGGTTTGAAGCAAAGCCCAAGGGCATGGCTTCCAGAGAACAACCTCTAACTACTATGTGTTCGTCAAAGGACGACCAATTGGTATTGTTGGGAGGAAAATGAATCATACATTAGAATAGACTGAGGGCTCTCTTATATAGGAGAATAGCCCTTGGGTTAATTCTATGATAAGTACCTAGAGAAAATACAATTACATGAAATAGACAGAGAAATATATTTATCTCAACATTCCCCCTCAAGCTGGAGCATATATATCTATCATGCTCATCTTGGAACAACACTTCTGAAATGGACTTCGAGATAGAGCCTTGGTGAAGATGTCAGCCGTCTGATCTCCTGTTGAAACATGAGAGGTGGATATGAGCCCTTTCTGTATCATGTCTGGAGTGTAATGACAATCCACCTCAATATGCTCCGTTCGTTCATGAAATGCGGGATTATTGGCAATAAATAATGCACCTTGATTATCACATAAAAGTTGCACAGGAAGAGGAACTTCAACGGTAACATCAGTCAACACCAATCTAACCCACATCATCTCTGCACTCCCTTGTGCCATAGCCCTGTATTCAGACTCTACACTTGATCTAGCTACCAATGTCTGCTTCTTGCTTTTCCATGAGACAAGTGAGTTCCCGACAAAAACAGCAAAGCCCGAAGTAGACTTTCTGTCCATGGGACATCCTGCATAGTCAGCATCTGCACAAGTTGTCACATCAAGAGATGCATCCCTACTGAATAAGAGACCTGAACCAGGTGAGTTCTTCAAATATCTCAAAATCATATAGACAGCATCCATATGTACCTTTCTGGGTTGCTCCATGAACTAGCTAACTTTGCTTACTGCAAACATAATATTTGGCCTAGTGATGGTGGCATATAAAAGCTTCCCAACCAGTTCTCTATATCTCCTACTATCTACCTCCTCGGTATCATTATCATACAATTTCATACTTGGATCCATAGGAGTAGTTGCAGGCTTACATCCTGTCATACATGCCTCAGAAAGGAGATCCATTACAAACTTCCTCTGGGTCATCACTAGACCACATTGGTTCCTAACAAACCCTAACCCCAGGAAGTAACGAAGAGTACCAAAGTCCTTAGTCACAAACTGTTGACCTAGGAACTCCTTGGCTATCTGAATGCCTTGGGCATCGTCCCCTGTAACAATAATATCATCTACATAAACAAGAATGGCGACCATACCTTTCTGTGTCCTCTGAACAAAAAGTGAGTGGTCTGCAATAGACCTCACAAACCCGTGGTGCTCAATCAACTCTGATATCTTTCGGTACCAAGCTCTTGGACTCTGCTTCAGGCCATAAATTGCCTTGTAAAGCCTGCACACCTTCTAGGACCCCCCCCAACAGCAAACTCAGGTGGTTGTTGCATGTAAACTTCCTCCTGAAGATCCCCGTATAGAAAGGCATTTTTCACATCAAGATGGTATAACGGCCAATCCCGTGAAATGGTAACAGAAAGTAGAATTCGTAGTCTCGAATGTCTGTCCACGGGAGAAAAAGTGTCCTGGTAATCCACCCCATAAGTTTGGGTGAATCCTCAAGCCACAAGCCTTGCCTTGTAGCGATCCACACTGCCATCTGTGTTTTGCTTAACAGTAAATATCCATTTGCAACCTACAATCGACGTACCTTGTGGTGCAGGTACAACACTCCACGTCCCTCGTGACCTCAAAGTTGCCATCTCCTCTTCCATGGCACGGCGCCACATGTTGTCCTGTAATGCCTCCATATATGTACGTGGGATAGTAACCGCGGAGAGTCCCACTACAAACCTCCTGTACTCGTCTGAAAGATGATCAAAAGAAACATGGGCAGCAAGTGGATATGTGGCACAGTTGCGTCGAAGCAAGGCCTTAAATGTCGGTTTCGGTTACCATTTCGGTATCGACCAAAACAGAATTTCGATGGAATTTCGGTGGAATTTCGGCCGAAATTTCGGTCATTTCGGACATTTTTTGTACTAGGACCCCCATATTTCGGTCATTTCGGTCATTTCGGTCGAATTTCGATTTCGACTGGATATCGATATTCGACGGAAATTCGGCCGAATTTCGCTGAAATTTGAGGCCATGGCGTCGAGGCTTCCTTAGGGCAATAGGAATGTTCAGATCATCACTCATTCTGTCTTCTGAACTTAACTCATCCTGTGTATCATGAAAAACTCTAGTACCATCAGTAGAAACAATGTTATCATGGCATGTCTGAGGCGTGGTGGTGGATGTGGACGGCCTATGAGCAGAGGAGCGAGTAGAAGACCTGCGAGTGTAAACAAGAGGTAAGAATTTCGATTGGATAGCTGGAGGTGGAGGTGGAGGTGGTGGCGGTGGTGGAGGTGATGGTGGAGGTGGAGACGGCTACGGAGCAACATGGGGTTCATATGGTGGAAGAGACAGAGGAGGAACACCAACATGTTCCCCAGGATTGGTATTGGATAACTTGTCACCTGTAGGAGAGAAGTACATAATGGATTCAATGAACTTAACATCAGCACTCACATAGTTACTTTTGCCAACAGGATCAAAACATCTATACCCTTTTTGAGTACGAGAATATCCAACAAAAACACATTTGACAGCTCTAGGTGAGAGCTTGTCACGACCAGGAGTGAAATTGTAAACAAAAACAACGGATCCGAAGACTCTGGGTGTGAGAGAGAATAGTTCCTTCTCGGGAAATGCAATCAAGAAGGGAACCTTCTCTCCAAGAACGGTTGACGACATGTGATTCACCAAGTAACAAGCAGTAAGGACGGCATCCCCCAGAAAGAATGAACTCTAGATCAACAATGTACGTGTGACATCAAGAAGGTGGCGATGTTTGCGTTCAGCCATACTGTTTTGTTGTGAAGTGTAACTACAAGAAGTTTGATGAACAATTCTGAGAGAACTGAGAAATTCAGACAACTGTGGTGTTTAAAATTCCAACGCATTATCCGTACGAATGAATTTCACATTGGCAGAGAAAATATTTTTGACTTCAATAAGAAAAGTTCTAATGATAGCACATGCTTCAGACTTATGTTTTAACAAGAACACCCAAGACAATCTAGAATAATCATCCACAGCAACCATATAAAAACAATGCCCCTGATGATCAGGGACACGACTCGGACCCCAAATATCAAAGTGAAACAACTCAATGGACTGACTACTGTGACGACTCGGAAGACTCGGAAACGATGAGCGATGATGTTTCCCAAGCTGACAGGCTTCACAATCCAATGTGGTACGAGTATATATCTGCGGTAGCACATGACACATCTTCTGTAGAGGAGTCATGTCTGACGCCCCCCCCATCTATTAGTGGAAAGAGTCCCTCAAGTGATTTTAACCCACAATCAAGTAAGATGCAACTATGTTAAATCTCTTCATCCAAGCCACCTAGAACTCGTGGAGGACCCCCATAGCCAAAGAGGACCAAAGGAATATCCAATCCACATAGTTGTAGGCCTCGGGCATGAGTATGCCTATCGCAATAATCATCTATGCCAGACAAGTAAAAGCAAAATATACCACAAACATACAGTTCAGTGAAAGCTTGGACATCATAAGATATGCCTTCTTAGAAAGAGTAATGTGGCTATAATCTTGTATATGTTGGGCGACTACCTTCTTAGGAAGCACAAAGATTATTTCAAACGTTAAAAGAGAGGAAAACACGCTAAGGTGTCCACCTTTTTGGAGATCTATCAGATCGGTCTGTGGAAACTCGACGAGGATAGCTCCAGTGTATTTATGATGATATAGGCAATTTGGAACGCCAAAAGAATGAATTTGTATTTCGTAATCTGTGTATCCAAAAAATATTATGGGTTATTTTAGGGGACTTAGTTTGGCTTGGAATATTGTAATATAATTATTTTTAAATTATTAATTTATTCATGTGGTTGGTCCCAACTAGGGATACCACCCTATTTCTTTCAAAGAAAAAGGTGTCCACCTCAGAATTATTAAAAGAAGCGATGCATTACACAAGCTAAGACTCATTATCTTTAAAAGAACTACTCCACAAGAAAGATGATACCATGATGAGAGAGTCAAATCGCCTAAAGTATTCCAATAGGCATCAATAAGACAATAACACATCCTTGGAACAGGATCGCGCAGTGAAAAGGAAATCCCAATGTTGGATTAAGAGAATCCAACCAGAAGAGACTCAACTCAACCAAGATATCCTTCGCTTAAACACAAGCAAAGAAGAGGTGTTCCACGATCTCTATATCTACCCTACACAATGGGCAGTTGTCATTCCCGAGAAATATCTTGACCATCTCTTCTTGGCCAATGCCATATGAAGACTTTAATCAGCAAAGGAATATGCATGTCCCAAATGAATCTGCAGTCACAAAGAAATCCCAACAAGCATAAGGTGCTAGGGTCCTATCCAATGCTTTGAGACCTGCCTCACCTTAATGACCTTATCCTGCCATATCCAATGATCCCGACCCTCTAATAGGCCTTCAAAGGCATTAAAGGTCTCCGAGAGTTGAAGGTGTTCTTGAAAACGATATCCTAAAAAATTAGAGCGAAAGATTGAAAGCCATGTGCAATCAACCCAAGCATCCGACACCATCAAGCCATGTTCCAAAGCTAGAGCAAATAGATGTGAAACGTTCCGCCAACAGTCCCAATCAGTCGCCATAACGTAGACGAGCATATATCTCCCAAGATTAAGCAAAGGAATATTGGGAGACGAGGCAGTACATAGTAAATCTTCTTCCAAAAGGCAGAGTTACAAAACTGAGGGCAAGGATTTATGGCACGTTGTAGGGAATTACATGCGTTTCATGAATCAATCAACAACATAATTCATCACTATCTCCCCAAATTCTCACAACCCACTTCAATAATAGAGACATGTTCATAGTCCATAGAGGGATACATGATCATTCCCCACATCCTTAGGGAGCACAATAGAATCCCAATCGAGCAAGTATAGCCCCTATGCAATTTGGTTGGAGGCTTCCCAAAAAATATCCTCATGATCATATTCAGATGATGGTGAATCCCGACCAGTGACAACCTCAAGACTTGAATGCTAGAATAGCTACAAGGACAGCCAGACTTCAAAAAAAAAGCTATAAGGACAGCCCTCAATGAAAAAATACCGAAGGGAATGAAAATTGTTTATGCCTCAAAGTACAAAATCTCACAATAAGGAGTTATCTTCTTTTTAAGAAGAAAAGACTTCATACAGAATGTCTCTTAGCCAAGAATAAAGTAAAATTATCCAAAAATGCCTCTAAAAGATGTGAAATGTAAATGCAAATCGAAATTGGCGTCAGAGCAGAACACTCCAATACACACAAGCCATGTAACCTAACTCCCCATGCCAAAAGTAATGATTCTCCAACATGATCTGAGAAGAGGGATGTTACCACCAAACCTTGAATCAAACCCTACCATCATTGACAACATCCTCCGAACCCGATTCCCAAAGACATTCACCATCGGCCTCGCCCACCTTCCCTTTCCCTCGCACTATCTCCCTCTCCACGTCAAAGCTACTCAAAAATTATAGACATCTTACTCTCTCTTTTCATTCTCGATGCAGTGAACAAAGTTTGAAACCTCTAGTATTTCCAAAAATGATTCAGAAAGGATATACACAAATATGACTATGTTCATTTGATGTCAATATTAATCTTGACACATTTTGGATTATTATACATCATGGAGTCAATAATGAGTGATCAATTGCTTAAGTCCTAAAGGGATATAAAGAAAGTACCACCAACAACCAAATGGTCTCATTGGAACATCATATCACACAAAATTGTTCGAGCAGACACGTCCACAGTGTTCCCCCATTTTTATTCAAAAAAATATATCACACAAAATTTAAGAAAGAGCAGCATGTTTAACATAGAAAACAAGAAAAGATAATGCTAAAAACTTAATATTATGCATTTCACCCGAGCACAACATTGTCTTCCTCCAGTAAACAAGCTAGGGCATTTTTTAAAATAATTATTAAAATAATCGTAATTAATTAAATAGGCATGATTAAAAAAAATTAAAAAAAATAGGCATCGATCGGCACCTCAGGTGCCGATTTGGGATGCCACCTCCAAATCGGCACCTGAGGTGCCGATTTGGGAGAGGACCGTTGCCAACGGCGCTCTACCAATCCCCTATATATATTGTTGCCTCTCCCCCATTTCTCCCTCACATCTTCTTCTTTCATTCTATCTCTCCCTCTCTTCTAATTCTCTCATTTCTCTCCATCTACATTCTAAAGTAATATTTCGATTTCTCAGCATCTCCATCAATCTTATACTCTTATTCGAGTAAGAATAAGATTTTTTTTCGTAGAATATTTTTCGTGAAAATTTTTCAGGTTTTTATCAGCAGAGGCGTTATATTGTTGCGGATACTGGAATCTATTTATTATTTTCGGATAACATTTCTGTTTGAAGACACGTGTCATTCAGGTAAATTTACATTTATTTATTTTATTTTTTCATTGTAGTGATTATTAGATGTGCAAAATTAGAATTATTTAAAATAATTTAAAGTAATTTAGTCCATTTGATGTACCTAAAAAAATTGAACGAAATTTGGAAAGTATTATTAATATCATAATTTATATTAAGGTCAAACATCTTGTTATCAATTGAGCCCTAGTTGTAGGATTGATTGTTAATTGATTAAGGCCAAACATCTTATTATCATTGCATGCATCTATAGTTGTGTTTCTACATGAACGGGTTTTAATTGCTTCTCATTTAGATATGAAATCAAGCGCCGAGAGGGACTCTATACAGCGCTTGCAGGACTCACTGTGGTGAGCACCGATGAGTTCCCCAAGGGCCCAAGTTCGGACTTTTGGATTCCATCTTTGAGTGATTAGCATCTTAGTTATTATGCTAATTGCACAATTAGATAATTAAAACTGAATGGATAATTGCAATTTTGAAATTAATTATTCTTCTAAATGTATTAATAATGTGCCTTTAGTCATGAACTATAACTAACTACCAATCTTCATAATATCTTAGATATGGCATCCAACAATGTTCATATTTTATTATATTGGGGTGGAGCGGTGAATGCGACTGACGAGCACGTAAATTATCTCGGAGGACAAAAACGTATGGTTTTATTACCACGTCAGATAACATATTTTGATATGTAGGTCGAGTTTCGAAGGCCATCGGTATTCCTCTCGATCGATACATCCTTACATTAACTTGTAAGTGGTTGTATGAAGGATCGACATTTTTTCTAGTACCAATTCATGATGATGAATCCACTTTGGTGACGATGGATTCAATCGACAAGGTGAGATTCATTCACCTTTTCGTCGAAGCTATCTCTCTTGATCAGGAAAACATGCCATCCTCGTCGAGGTAATATGGTTATATTTAAATTAAGTAGTAACCATTTTTCACAATGTATAAACTAACAAATATATAAATTAATCAGGCCAACTAATACCTCAGTGGTTGACAATATTGATGAACCCTCACAATTGAACCAAGATATTGATATTTCGACACAAGAACCTGAAGAAGATAGTGGGGAAATCGAAGTTGAATCTGATTCATCTGATGAGGAAACCGTGAACATGTGTCATGATTTTGGATTTGGTTCGTTAGCACGGCATTCACCGGACAAGGATCTCAACAATCAATCAATCAACCTTTGCAACTTCAGGTGATAACAATTTCTTTTTTAATTATCACACAGTTAATTCATGTTTTCCAATATAAAGTAATAATTAAAACCTAAATGTTTAGGTATGCATTATACGAGATTCACCGAACAAGGATCTCAACAACAAGAATCAACATTTAACACTTCAGGTGACAACAATTTCTTCTTTGATTATTAGAAGACTCATTTTAGTTTTTCCAATTAAAGGTATTAAAAAAATTCTTAATCTTTAGGTATGCATTATACGGGATTCACTGGACAAGGATCTCAACAACAAGTGCCAATGTTTGAGACTTCTGGTATGCATTACATTTTATTGTTAAATTGATTCAATTTAATTTTTTGATAGTGTTAAATATAATACAAATCTTATAGGTTTGCATTATGAGGGCCTAAGCGAACAAGGGTTGTCGCAAGAGCAACCGCCTTTTGTGACTTCAGGTAGCATTAAATTAAATATTTCATCATCTCAGTTAGACCTTTTGAATTTTAATTTTTTATTAATAGAAAGCAATTATTTTATTCTTATAGGATATGTTGTACCTTCGAGCCAGTCACAGTTTGCGGGACCATTACATGCTGGTAGGGATGGGCATGGGCCTAGCTGGGCCGGGCCCTAAAGGGCCCAGGCCCAAGTCCATCTAAAAAACTCGGGCCTTGGGCTGGGCCGCGGCCCGCATATTTTTTTGCGATCCGGCCTAAGCCCAGGCCCGGCCCAATTCCTTTGGGCCGGGCCGACCCATCCTCAATTGTGTCATGCTTCTCTTTTATTGCTCTTATTGTTGATGATGCATTTTCTGGTTGTTCCTATTCATGCAATAGATACAGTTAATGCTCATTTGTTATATATCTCTAATAAAAATGTGAATTATGGATGATAAAAAAAGTTGTATATATCTACATCTGCTAAATTCAGATGCAAGTCTGTCCCCAAAATAGTTGTGGACACCCTGACGTTTTTAATCACAATTAAATTAGTGGGAAGCGTGGTTTGTGACAATAGGATGTGCAGAGAAGATGAGGTATATACTACATTTGGAGAGATCATATATAAATATATGCTTGTAATTGAAGTAGTTTTGAACTTTTGACAGTAAATTTTCATTCAAGATAAAATATAATGAGATTTTACAGTAAACTAAAGTAAAAATTGGTGGAGGCATAAATGATAAATACTAAAGATGCTAACAAATAATGATTTACTATAAAAGATGGAGAAACATTTGGGAAATCAGAGTTGTTGCAGCTAAGACAGACCACCGTCCTCGTGTAGGGGCTTGCCGTGGCTCTTCTTCTGCAGTGGGAATGTCCGACAGAAGGAGAGAAGGGATAGAGGGAGAGGATGGCCGGAAGAGGTGACGGACAAGGTTGCTGAGGAGGGGCGGCTATCGAAGAGAAGGGAGAAGGGGCGTATGGAAGGGGAGAAGCGATTCCAAGGGAAGAAGGATGGTTAGGTGTGCAAGTGGATAGATCTATTGGGCTACATATCGGCCACCATTCGGGCCTTACGTCGGGCCCCCAAACGGGATGGGCCTTGGGCCGGGTTGGGTTGGGTCGAGCCAAGCCCGAGCCCGGCCCAAAAAAAATTCGGGCCAAACATTTAGGCCCAGGCTCGGCCTGATGATATTTTGGGCTTGGGCTGGTCCGGGCTTTTTAGGCCGGGCCTCGGGTTGGCTGGGCCGGCCCAGCCCAATGCCCATCCCTATATGCTAGTCCTTCAAGTCAATTTGACTCGGGACCTTCTCAGCTCACACAACCAAGTCAATACAATTCCGAAGCACTTCAGGCAGATATATTTGCAATGATTCGTCAAACTGAGTCAACCGAAAGGGAGCGACAATTACTTAGAGTTTCCATACTACAACCGCAACAACCTGCAGATCCGCCTCGCAGGTCATCGGTAGGAGTAATGATCAGAGAGCTCACACAGACAGGTCAAGTTACTCAACCAGCTGAACCCTGGACAGTCTTCACATCCTCCTGGTCATGTACTAACTCATTCAGAACGGAATATCAAGAAGAAGCTAAAAAAAGTCATGAAGATGTTCGTAAGAAGACAGGGGACAACAGCAAAGGAGGTGGATGAAGAGGAGGAGGAGGTATAAAAGGAATTCTAAAGAAATTGATACCATAGATGAATGTAAATTATTTTACATTATTTTTTCAAACGATGTAATTGGTATATGATTTTCATTGAATATATGCATTTCTTTTATATGGCTATGAGTTACGATATTGGATGTTGAGATTATTAATCTACAATAGTGAATGTCTTTGTATTCGATGTTAGACGACAATAAGTACTCATTTTAGGAAAAAATAACTATGTTAAACGATAACAAATACTCATTTTAGAAAAAATATAACTATGTTACATGACCGTCAAATAAGAGGAATCATACGTAAAATAAGAGGATCATCTTTGAAATAATTTTAGAAAATTTAATTTCCATAAGGTTTGATAATTTTTCAATATTGAATATATTTAGAGTATTGCCTAAACTTCATTATTTTCTTAATGACTTCTTCATCTTGTAAATGTTTTGGGGAAAATGGGAGGGAGGGGGACATCAATTCTCTCGGAAAGAGAAACATGTCGAGAGAAACATCGGTGTAAAAGATTGAGCGAGATCAGTAGAAAAGAGAAGGCCAGATGGGCGTCTGGAATTCTCGGGATAGGGTCTCTGGGCGCAACCCAAAACGGCACCTCAGGTGCCGATTTGGGCCCTACAACCCAAATCGGCACCTCGGGTGCCGATTTGGAGGTGGCATCCCAAATCGGCACCTGAGGTGCCGATCGATGCCTATTTTAAAAAAAATCATGTCTACTTAATTAATTACGATTATTTTAATAATTATTTTAAAAAAAGCCCAACAAGCTACCTGTAACCAAATGTTCATATATTTCTTTACATGAAACCGGAAGGAAAACAAATATATAATTACATATGCATCAGACCCTACTTCCAGAATACTCCAATCAGTCATGTTGGACAAGTTACAATATGTACTTATTAAATGTCTAGTTCCTCATCTAATTCCGATGACACATTTGAAAGCATAATGAACAAGTGATCCATGAGAGTAATGGTTAAGTTAGGAGCATCTTTTCACCGAAAATCCCATAGAGCATGCTTAGAACAGGAAGAAACGAAGAACCGTATACACGTGAAAATATATATACACATATATATATATAACAAGCTAGAAGAATTAAACAAACCTCATTCTCAATGACAGCAATCCTTTTACCATGATCAGCAGTCAAAATATGATTAAGCAAAGTTGTCTGTCCATACAAATAAAGAAGACAGTGAATAAGTGACCCCACAAAATAAGAATGTGATTTACAAAAAGATATTTGCAAAACACAATTAGTATCATTCTTAAAGTACTACAATAGAAAACTTAAAACAGACAAGAAAACTTTATAACATGTTATAATTATAACTGATTGATTCAACCGTTGCCAAACAAAAATACCTTTTAGTGTCAAAAACTCCTCCAGCATGGATTTGGCATCCCAGCCGACATGATGTGTACTATGACTCCTGGATTGAATCCAAGTTATTCCCCAGTATCGTTCAATGTTTATTACTGTTCCGGGTCACTTTTTAGGGCCAGACCTTTCTGTTAATTTTTGTTGTATTAATTTTAGTTTTATGTAATATTATAGTTGTATGAAAAGTTGAAAGATGTGAAACCAGTTACATGCAATCTCAACATAATTTGGTCATTATCATTTGGAATATGCAATTGTAGCAAGCAAAAATACCTACACATTTTTATCAGGGAAAAGGCATTAATTAAAGTAGATCATCTACGATCTCGATGCTCACAAATGCATGACTAGGAGTCACATATATTTATTTTATTTTTAAAATATAAGAGGGGACACCCAAGCGGCTGTGCATCTGTTCTTGCCAACTATTTATTTAAAATGAGATAAGCATTTTACGAGAAATGTGGCTAGTCTTTACATAAGGAGTGCGCGTTTGCCAAAACATTCTCCATGTGAACATATATCGACAATCAAATCAGAGAGAGCGGCGAGAGAAAGGGGAAGGGGGCATAGATTGGGGGTGTGGAGACTAAAGCGGGGGAAGGAGGAGCCTCGAGGTGGTATGTTGGTTATAAGAAGATGGTCAAGCTTCCCGGTGCAAAATAGGGTTGAGTGAAGGTTAGTCACCGGAAGAGGCTCGATGGTCCCAGTGCTTCTGGTGCGGGACCCATGACCACTTGGATTTCTCCGGCATTTCTGATGTTTGTTGCTTTGCATGCAGTGCCATGTGCCACTGGCATGTGGCGTGCCCAAGTCATCAGATTTCGAAGATGGTGCTCTTATGAATGACCGATCTCTGTTATTAATACAGTTGGTAGCGAAAGGTTGCTATCACGTGGGGTTATTTGTTTGAGAGCCAACTGAGAAGGTAGAGATATTTGCATTGATTGTTGAGCTCCTCGACAAGCGCCTACATTCTCGAGTGGCTATAACTTTGTGTTTATGGCGTAATGGATCATCCTTAAGGTCGGAAGTATGGAACGAGCTGATGAGGCAAGAATGGTTAAAGGATGGTGATGCCAATACAAGAGTGGCTAATAGTAGGAGGACAGACATGATTCACTCGGTGGAGATTGGAGGAGAGGATTTCCAACGAGGGGGAGGTCGTGAGGGATGTGGCGTACTTCAAGGGAGTAGGCGGCTTCCTTATAGTGGGTCGTGTTGATTGGGGGTGGGGGTGAAACCTATCTCTGACACAGATGCAGAGGGGCTGACGAGGCCTCTTGATGTGTCAGAGATTCGTGAGGTTGTTCTTGTCCTGAATGTGGATAGATATATAGGGCAAGACGACTTCCCTATTCTTTTTTAAGGAGTTTTGGGATCTGCTCATTGAGGAGGTGCTGGGGGCGGTGGCAAAGTTCGATAACGGGAACTGTGGCTTTGACCAGACCAACTAATTTTTTATGTTTTTATTCCCCAAAGGCGTGGCATTGAAAATTAGGGATGATAGGCAGATGGCACTATCCAATGCACTCCATCAAATTTCGACTAATTTGTTAGCCAATCGGCTTAGGGGTGTGCTGAGCAAGATTATCTCACATACTCAAAGTGCCTTCTTACCTGGAAGGCAGCTCATGGACAGTGTGATTACAACATCTAAGATTGTGACAGATTGGCGACGTAGGAAAACAAAAGGTGCCCGTTGAAAGGTAGATTTCTCGAAAGCTTACGATTGCATCGATTGGCATTTTCTTTGAGCATCTCTGCACAGGTGTGTCTACCACACAAAAGACCAGGGTTCAAATCCCACTCTTGCAGGGTTGCGTTAGGTAGTCGACGACCAGCGTAAAAAATAGTCGAATCTTTCAACATGGATTTGAGCAAGAATCCATGTAGCCGACCCTACTTATAGTGGGAGAAAGCTTAGAACATTTTATTTATCTCTGCACAGGTGTGTTTTCCCTAACATAGGATCTCGTGGATGATGAGGTGTGTCACGACCGCTTCATGTGTGGTTTTGGTGATTGGGCATCTTGGGGGGTACTTTCAGCTATAGTGTGGAGCTCGACAAGGCTGACCTCTGAAACCCATTCTTTTTGTGTCAGTTACCAATGCCCTGACGGTCATGGTTGATCGTGTTGTCTCAGTGGCTTTTGCAACGGATATTCGAGGGAGGATTTCTCAGTTCACATCCATCATTACGTGAACGACACGATACTCATTACGAAGGGGGCTGCTGATTGTTGCAGGGGTACGTCAGTCGTTCTTGACATGTTTGGTGTTGTATCCAGGTTAAGGCTTAAGAGAGACAAGTCAGAGTTTGTTCCTTTTGAACTGGCAGATGCACAGACTGACATGTCTGCAATCTGGTTGCGCCCGCCACACAGGAGCATGCCAGTACAATGCCTTGGTGTGCCTTTAGTAGTTGGGATGATGTTACCTTGAGTGGCTACCTATCATTGAGAAGTTGGAGCAAAGGCTAGTAGGGTGGAAGTATGTTTGTCTATGAAGGGGAGGCAGACTGGTGTCGTTGCGATCGATTCTATCAGCTATCTCGATCTTCTTCATATCTTCTCAATCGTTGCAAGTGGGGGTAAGGAAAAGGCTTGAATCCATCATGAGGGAGTTTTTCTGGTCATCATTAGGGCATTCACATGGGCTGTCTTCGGTGGATTGGAAGAAAGTATTGTGTTCGAAGGAGAAAGGAGGCCTTGGCGTTCGGAGTTTAGAAGAGATGAATAAGGCCCTAATGAGCAAATGGGTTGCCCGCATCTGGGGCGATTGTGACAGTCTGGTTTGCAGCCTGATTCGCAGAGTATATAGGCTAGGCTCTCTTTCCCTGGTCCCAGGGATATCGGTTTCTCGCCGTCCTACTTTTAGAGAGGCATTAGAAAAGTAGCGTGGGAGATCCGATAGCTCTTCAGATCGGTGTTGGAGGACAGCATTAGTTTTCGTTTCTGGGTGAATGATTGGAGGGAGGGTGGGGCCCTGTAGGAGAGATTTCGACAAATAAAGCTGTTGGTGATGAATCCAAATGGCTCAGTGGTGGAAACTCGGGATGAGCTTTCTTTCGATGTTTATATCAGAGCAACCTGATCCACATTTGGAGCAACTCATGGTTTTGCCCGAGGATCTTGAGAATGTGGTTGGACCCACTAACGGCCATGGTTGTCGGACCTGGAGCAACGGTTCATTTTCGATTAAAAAGGCATACAAAGCTTTGAAGGGACCCTTGACCTTAGATATTGGATGGTGTATGGCAAATTGCAGGTGAATTTGGAAATAGAAGGTTCCAGCTCATGTGAAGGTGGTTTTGTGGCTTCTCAGGATGGGAAGATTGTTGACCAAGGACAGATTCTCGCAATTTGTGTTGGCATCGGTCTCGGCGTACCCTCGACGCTTGTGTAGAGGATGTCGACCACCGTTTGTTCAATTGTGGGAGTTCCATGATGGCCTGGAACCTTTTTGGGTGTCCAGGGATTCATACTGGCAGTGTTGAGGTTCTGAAATTTCGTTGAGGCGGATCGGAATGGTATGAAAAATGAAATATCGGGGTGCTTGTCAATGATTTGGGCTCTGAGGTTGCCTAGAAATGGGGTGGTTTTTATGGGGGAGTTTTTACACGAAAAATATTGTGGTGCACGCTAAGGTGTTGAGTGAGAGCGGAACTGTAAACCACAACTATATTGTACATCTTGAGCCTTGTAATACTTTTTTGGTGATAAATGGTGAAGATTTAGGACACAAACCTAAATGATGGAGGCCATTTTTTCTTTCAAAAAATGAAGCAAGAGTGGCAAAAGTAGCGTGGATTATTGTGGTGACTTCAATGTCACCCTTCACTCCTCGGACAGACCAACCATGAGGGTAAGACATGATCGGGCGTTAATATGTTTGTTGTGTTGATTAGCGACTTGAAGTTAAAGACTCTTGAGGTCGACATTAGATACACTTGATGAAACTCGAGATCTCACTCCAGATTAGATAAATTCTTGGATCTGATAGAAGCCTTACAACTATTCCCACTTTGTGTTGGGTCATCTCGCCCGAGATCCAGATCGAACCACACTCCTCTTCTCTGGAACTATGAGGACACTCCATGTTTGAGAGGGCATGGCTGCTTGAGGAGGGCCTTCAGAAGCTGGTTGCATATCACTGGAGATCAGTGGAGGTTGAGGAGTTGGACGTTGTCAGATGGCCCAAAAGTTGGTGAGCGTGAGGAAGAGGTTCTGCACTTCCAAAAGAATGGTGAGGAAGGCTCGACAAGGGGGCAGAGCATAGGCCAAGCATTTTGGGTTGTGGTCAAGGGTTGCAGATAGGCCCAAGCCCAAAAGATTGTTTGGGCCATTAATCTCCAATAATAGACCGAGTTTTTTTGAGTGAGTAATAGATCGAGTTCTAAGGCTCGGGACGTTACGGATTGTTTTTTTAAGAGGATGCTACGGATGGTATCAGAGAAACTTCCTCTAATAATGGAAAGGACTGCCCAAGAGGTGGATCCACCCCTACCATATAGTTAGGATGAAAGGGCTACCCAAGAGGCAAACCCGTCCACTGTTATTGGGAATAGGTGATGGGCATTGCACAACGAAGACATTGTGAACACAAGTGGGGGTGTTACGGGCACCTCAAACATAGCACCACGTCGAGTAATCATAAAGTGAGGTAGTAGCTTATAAGTAGTTAGTCAACCAAGGCTTAAGCATTTTGGATTATAGTAAAAGGCTTTGATTGGGCTCAAGCCCAACAAGTTGTATGGCATAGTAATCCATGATAACAAATCGGGTTCTAGGGCCCAGGACGTTACAGTGACAGCAACACCAAGTTCTTCCATGCGATAGTTAGCAAGCGATGGAGGAGAAATTCCATCCATTCGATGATTAAAAGAATTCACGGGCAGAAGGAGAAAAGGAGATTTCAAGGGGGGCATGTTTGGTTATTTCCATGACACATCCAAGAGAGTAAAGCAGAGACAGTAGAGGTGGATGGGGTCAGAGGTGTATGGTTTGTCTGTGGAGCAATGCACTTGTTAGTACATACCTTTGTGAACGAGGATGTCAAGTGGGTCGTGTCTGAGTTGAATGTGGATGGTGCACCAGGCTCGGATGGTTTCCAAGTTTGCTTATATATGGAATTCGAGGATGTAATAGGTAAAGATGTTTTTGCAATTTTTGAGGAATTTAAGCAGCACAATGCGGGTTCTAATAGAATTAATAAAGCTATCATTTTCCTTCTTCCTAAAAAGATGTTTCAGAGCATGTAGAAGATTTTAAGCCCCTTGCCCTTTCGAATGTTATCTACCTAAATATCGCCAAGATTCTTGAGAGGATGGTGTCCCCACTACAGTCAACCTTCATTCTTGGCAGGCAAATCGGTGACGATTTAATTAGGGCCTCAAAGATAGTTGTTGAATGGCGAGATGTTAGGGTTGTGGGGTTCCATGGAAGGTGGACCATTCAAAGTCTTACGATAGTGTAGATTAGTGCTTCCTTTGATCAGTTTTGGTCAGGCGAGGTTTCCCTGACCAGTGGATCTCATGGACGAAAAGATGTGTCACCAAAGCCTCTAACTCGGTGTCGGTGTAAGGCAAGGATGTCATGGGGCGCCTCTCTTCGTTCTGGTTGTTGATGTGCTTCCACATATTGTTAATCATTGGTTTCGCATGGTCTTACGCCGGGTTTCTCCTTGGGGAATATCTCCATTACATTACTTCCATACGCTGAAGACACCATTTTTTTATTAAGAGAGGTGTTGAGAAAGTGACGGGTATGGTGACGGCCTTAGAAATATATGGGAAGCTCTCGAGGGGTTGAAGATAAACAGGGAAAAGCCAATCATGATTCCTTTCGACATGAATGATGAGGAGACGAGGATGTGTGCGAGGGAGTTGGCATGCTTTTATGGCACACTACCGATCAAGTATCTAGGGTTACCTCTCAGTAGTGGTAAGCTTCTTATGGATTAGTTGTCAATGGTTGCAAAGCTGGAAAGGAAGCTGTCAAGGTAGAAGAGTTTGTTGCTCTCACGAAGAAAGCAAGATTTGGAGTATCTATATCCTATTGCTCAACTCGAAAAGCGATATATCTAGGATGATATATCGGCAATATCAGTGGAGAAAAGAAAATTTTTTATAGAACTATCATAACAAGGATAAAAAACATATAAATGCACACTTATATGTAAGACTGAGGTGCATTAAAATAAATTTATTTTTGCAAAAAAATCATCAAGACACCAATCATCATTAAATACATAATTAAATTTTGTCATGGTAAATAGAAATATAATTCCTAAATTACCTTTATTTAACAGTCATTGCCAAGTATACAGGGCATAATCTTAGTTGGTACAATTCCGATAGCACACCAATTTACATTACATCACACATATCATTGTTGCCAATGTTGGCTTTTGAGTTTTAAATTTAATGACTGTTAACGGCTGAGAGGTATTGAAAAGTTGATGAAATTAGAAACATAACAACTTAGAGACATAAAGGATATTCAGTTAGCATATTAGCATTATATCGCATTATATATTATGCATAAACAAAATGCTAAGCTATATCAGATATCAAACAAATAAGAGAATAAGCATATTAACATATAGTTTTTAAAGAACATCATTCAATTTTCGTGAAAAAGAAAAATTAAATTACATTAAAAACAAAACTTCCTAACTCAACTAAAAAAATCAATACCAATTGGAGTAAGGTTTGAAATATCGATATCGATATCATATCAATAGATGTGGAAATGGATATATTGGGATACATCACAAATATCAGCGGAAATCTTTTAAATGGGTCAACGAGAAATTTCTCGTAAATTAAAATCATCTTGGTTCTTAAAACAATAAGTAATGTATGAGCTACACTCTGACAGACATGAAGGGGATATGTTTAGGATATTAATAATACATTACATCGCACACTACATGTAAATATAAGTCTTAGCGATATTTAAAATGAAATAAATAAATATTATGCAATAGCAATATAAATTAAAAACCCAGCATTGTTCATTAGGATAATCAATACAAAAGGCTTGTCTTGGATCCTTATTTTAGATTACAAATAGTTACTAATAAGAGATTCAGTTACTTATTCATGATTCAATTACTTATTCATGTCGGATTGTATCCACATGTGTCAATACATGGAACGACTATATTAAATTTTGAACAAATCAACCTATAAAGCTTGCGAGATCAAAAACTACCTCCCTAACACCTTGTCACATAAAAAAAAGTAGCGAAATCAAGCAATAAGGTTGATATCGATAATATAGTATTGATCGACATGATATCAATGTTATCGATCAATATGGTGGAATGTATGCATTAAATACATCAAATTTTGTTTAATATTGGCGTTATGAGATCATTATCATTGATATATCGCTCAATATCGGGCGATATCAATATCTTCGGTGATATCATTATCGTTAACTTGTTGATATAGATATATCGATGATATATCGGGATATTTAAATCCATGCAAGGAGGTTGTTTGGTTTCGGTAAAGGCGATTCTGCAACTATCCCGATCTTTTTCATGTCCTCTAGATTTCTCTCAATGAGCCTACGGCACATATTGGAGATGATAATGAGAAAACTTTGTTGGAGAAAGACAAACCAAGATGGTTGTAGTCTGTGTTTAGTTTATTGGGAGATGATTACTCTTACCAAGGAAGAGGGAGGTCTTGGCATTCCTAGATTGAAAGAGATGAATCGAGCATTGTTGCTGAAGTGGATCACGAGAATTTAGGGTGACAATGATAACAATTGCTACAAACTAATCCGCAAAATTTATGGTATTAGGGTACACAAGTTAGAGAACACGCAACCAATGAGGTTCGAGATGGTCTTTTGGAGAGCTATCCACGATGTGCCACTTGTCTTGCCTTGTCTTTTTCGAATGAAGTTGGAGGATGTTCACAGACTCTCTTTCAGGAATGACAACTACATAGGCAGGGGTGTGGGTGTCTGGCCAATTGCTTCCTCGGCTTTATGCCTTGGTTACAAATAAGCATGCTTGTATGGCTAACACTTGGGTGGATGCGACTTACTTGCCCACTTGCTCTACGGACTTTTCAGACTATCGCTATTGGGAGTTCTTTGATCCGATGGAGGTACTAGCATATTGTGATGGTCCATCCGCTAGAACAGATAATTGGACATGGAGAAATGGAGATTTCTCTGTGAAGAAATCATATAAGATGCTTACACAAAGGACGAGATTCTCTACCTGAGCATGTGATTAGAGACTGTAAGCTGATTTGGGACCTAAAAATCCAACGTGTGTAAAGGTTTTGCTTTGGTTGTTGCAGCACGGCAAAATCCTCACGAAAGATTGATGGCCGCGCATTTAACTACAAACTGATTTGAGGCCTAAAATTCCAATGTGCATAAAGGTTTTGCTTCGGTTGTTGTGGAGACTGGCAAATCCTCACCAAAGATAGATGGTTACGTATTTTCTCTTTGAGGATAGTTCGTATGCCATCTGTGGGATGGAGATTGAAGAGGTGGATCACATTTTTACTGGTTGCATGAAGGCATGAGATGTGGCAAGATTCAAAGATCTGGCGGCTAGATTATAGCAACATCGCTTCGGATTGGTTTTAACTTATGCGGACGACACGCTGATTTTTTTGGGGGGGACGGAGGCACAGAACCACAATGTTGCCGTCCTGGTGGACGTGTTTGGATGTCTTTCTAGCTTGCAGATCAACAGGCAGAAGTCTGTACTGGTAACTCTTGGGATGCAGGAGGACGAGAAGATCCGGTTAGCTGAGTGGGCAGGCTGCCCCCTAGGTACATTGCCCATCTCCTACTTGGGGTTGCCTTTGGTCGACGGCAGACTGAGGAAGTCCGATTGGGACTGTGTTCTTCGGAGGTTGGAGGAGCGGATGGAGGGGTGGAAGGCTGTCACTTTGTCCAAGGGCGGGAAGCTTACCTTGCTCAAACATGTTCTTTCTGCAATTCCGACTTTCTTCTTCTCTACCCGCTTGATGCCTGTTGGAGTTAGAAAGAAGGTGGAGGCTTTGATGAGATCTTTCTTCTGGTCTAGTGGAAAGCAGGATAAGAAGGGGTTGCACCTGGTGGCTTGGAGGGATCTTACTCTACCCGTTTCCGAGGGTGGGTTGGGGTCAGGGATGTGGAATGTACGAACAGGGCCTTGCTTGCGAAGTGGGTGGTGCGCATCTGGGGCCCATCGAACTTGCTGGTGGTGCGGCTGCTAAGGAAGATCTATGGGGTCTCGAGCGAGTTGGTGGCGGCGAGGCGGCATCATGAGTCTTCGCTGTGGAGTGGGGTCCGTGCGGTCTTGCCGGGTATGAGGCATTTTCTTCGCCCGCGGCTGGGAGATGGTCTTCTCTTCATATTTTGGCTTGATGACTGGACGGGAGAGGGGCCCTTGGCGCTCCGTTTCCCTAGATTGGGGACGTTGGCTGTGGACAAGGGGGCGCGGGTGGCGGAGGTTGTGGACTCAGGTACTTGGGCTCCGAGGTTCACTGCGGTTCTGTCTGACCAGAGGATGCAGGATTTTTTGCAGTTGCTTATGGAGATTCCCTCGGTCGGGGAGTTGTCGGGGGAGCCGGACTGTTTTGAGTGGGTGGAGGGTAAGTTCTCGGTTAAGAAGGCGTACCAGAGGTTGTGTGGTGGAGGGCTGGAGCATGACGAGGATCTATGTGTGGATCTGAAGATTATTTGGGTGGCAAAGATTCCTACCAGGGTTAAGGTGTTCCTCCGGTGTCTGCGGCAGGGTCGTCTGTGTGACAAGGTCAGAAGGGGTAGATTGTTGGGCGCGACGGACGTTTATTGTGACAGATGCGTTGATGGCGTGGAAGACGCGAATCACATCTTCTTCGGTTGCAGGCTGTCGGTGGACGTGTGGGAGTCCTTGGGATTGCCTTGGGTTCAGTCTTCCTGTGCGGATCTTTTTTGGGGATCTATTCGTGCGGTGGGGGCCGGCTCCACCGGTGATGTTTCCCGAGTTTTTGCGGTACTTTGGGCTATATGGCTTGGTAGAAATGATGTCATTTTTCAAAGGGCAGCGTTTTTACTGTGAAAATGTGGTGGCGCAGTGTAACGCTTTGTACAATTTCTGGGTATCCGGATGATGTAACTTTTTGCATATTAATGAAATTTGTGGTGTGGTGACTCCCATCTTGGGAGTGCTCCCCCTTGTTTTTATATAAAAAAAAACTCTCTCCCGTCCGATCGCAGACAGTAAGACCGCTTACTATAAATTTGGGCATTGTGGCTTGCTTAAAATGATGCATTCTTTCGATCCGATCGAATTTATGTAAAGAATGTGCTTCATGCTCAGACTCTCCTCGAGTAATCTTTAACATTTTTATAATAATTTCGAAGCGGGCACCATGCGTGTTTCCCCCTTTGTTGATATCCAAAAAAAACATTCTCCACGTAGAACTGGTAATTCTAGAAAATCATCGCAATTCTCACCAACCAAATAGACCAAATGATTACAAAAGGCCTCACCCTACAATGCTTAGTTTTGACAATATCTCTCCTATGAAATCATGCCCAAACCTATCATTGCCATTAACATATGCCTAGGGAATGTATGTGTCCTTCCGAATTTCTTGTGTGTATTCACACATAAAGAAAAGGTAGGGGTATCTCCAATGTTTTTCCTACTAATTGGGCATGAAACACTCATGGTCGGATGAAACATGCCTTGAACCATATATTCATGTTTCTTCCACTTTGTAGGGGCCACATTAAACTTCTAACACAAAACATGGCATGCGCCTTCCATATCAGATGGATGTCTTGTAATAGATCGGCATCCCTCTGTAAGGGTTGGCTGGTTAAAATACGATATGCTTTCTTTGTCAAGATTGCTCAACATTTCCAAGCTCAGCGATCTCATTCAATACTCACGAGACCTATACAGCATCCAATGACTGAAGAAGATCCATTAAATCTAGCAATTGTAGTTCTAAGAGTCTGAAGGCAAAGGTCGTGTTCTAAGTCTCGGACTGTTCATTGTCAACGTGAAGACTCTTCGAAACTTGTTACATGAAGCATTTGCTTATATAATAAACAAAAAAATGAAAATTCAGACATTACCAAGATCATCACTGCACTCAACCTTAGTACAAATATTCCCTAAAGGGGGAGAAACTTCTATAACAACTAGAGAGTTCTGTAACTACCTGGGGGAGGTACGTGACTACCTAGCCGAGTTTAGTAACAACCATGGAGGTTTTCGTAAAAGCATAGCATGACCATTCAAGATTGCGGTGTGCAAGAATTCTTGCTTATAAGCCTCACTATTCTTTAACAAGTATTACAATTAGGAAGCATGTTCTTATTCAAAAAAAATTGGGTAGCATGTTTTTAATATCTTTGTAACATACTAATTGATTGTTGAAAGATTCAAAATCTCGCATGCCTATCCAGTTGGTTGTCTGAAATCTAAAGATATTATCATTTCCAAGCACTAAGTACAAAAGGAGCATGCATGTTTATCTCTATACTAAGTATAATATCTACTACTCACTATTTACACCTTCAAGATTCTTTTTTTTTTATGCTCCACCTTCAAGATTCTTGAAAGTTACATGGTTAAGAGATAAATGAGACCATATCTACTACTCGCTAGTTTAATATTTAAGTTTCTTGTAAGTTTACTCAATGTTGTAAACATACTTAATGTGCATAAACAATTTCTTTTAATCAAAAGAGGGGGAACACGCAAAGGTGCCTGCCTCACATACATTAAAAATCGAAAATACCAACATTACTTTATAAGAGCCAAGACTCGAGGGGAGTCTTTGCGTTAAAGATTGCATTCACTATACAAAAACGATCGCAGGAAAAAATTAACCCATTGCGGGAGAGCCACAGAGCCCAAACGGTAACATACGGAAGAAGCTCCGTTCATCTGTGATCCAACATTGACGATTGAGTTCCAGAAATTCATAGTGTCTACAATCTAGCCAATCGATCAGGGCCATGCAAGATGGACTTAGGCCTCATTTATTGTGCAAGAATAGAGGGGAGAATGGAATCACCATTCCACTGTCGATTCCATTCATGTATTTGTTAGATCATATTAAGGTAGGAATAACGATTACAAAGGAAACCAGATTCCCTCATACATGGGAATTGCCATTCCTAAGTAACCCTAGGAATTGGGATTCCATTCCTTACAAATGCTAATGAATGTATTCTTCTTCATTTTTTTAATTAATATATTATTGTTACAAATATATGGTTATCGACATGGATATGTTTTTTCGATATTTTTTTGGACATTGACTAGGATATGATTTTTTGGGCATGGATATATGGACACTGACATAATTACAAATATATAGATGCAAAAGAACAGATAAGTTACAAGTATATGCATATATGGATACTGACATGGATATGTGCTTTTTTTGCGGATACAAATATAGATACGGTTTAATTTTTTTATATGAATACAATATGATTACAAGATATTCAAGCGGATATGAATACATATATATTAAATATATCTATTATATGGATAAAATATATCAGATATGATTTTTTTATGGATACAAATACAGATAGGAAGATGGATATTCGTTTTTTTATATATTTTTTTCCAGATATGGTCCATATGGATATAGACAGGCATATGAGATTTTTTCTAATATAGATTTGGATACATATGCAATTTTCAATTTTTGTAAGATATGGATACTGATTATATTCTAGCATATACATATACAGACATGGATATGGGTTTTAATTTTTTGTAGATACAGATATGAACATGGATGAGGATTTTTTTACGGAAATGGATATGGACATGGAATGGATTTTTATTTTTTTTGCAGCTATAGATATGGATATGGATGCCATCTTTAGTTTTTTCAAGATATGGATATGGGTTACATTTTAGCGGATATGTATACGAACATGAATATAAGTTTTTATTTTTTACGAATACAGATACCCATCATTTTCAATTTTTTTTGGATATGGATATGGATATGGTAATAAAATATTCTAGCAGATATGGATATGGATATATTAAATATATCGATTGTATGGAAAAAATCAAAGTAATTTCCATTTAAATTTGATTGTTGATTCCTTATATATAATATATCAATTATATGAAAAATTAGTTGGAGGATGCCGATTATTTTTTCTACGTAACGAAATATATCAAAGGAAGGTTATTTTCTTTCTACTCTTTTACATTTTCCAAACATATAAAAGGAACATGTCTCATAATAAATGTTTCAATTCCTAATATGAATCAAACAATGAAATGGAAAAACTTATTCCTTTACATTCCATTGTTATTTCCATTTGTCTTGATTCCATTCCATTGTAATTTCTTTCCAACCAAACAAATGGGGTCTTAGGCTTCTCGCAACTAAAGAATAGGTGGTCAACAGACTCCACAACATCAACACAAATCATTCCCTCTGATCGTAAATCTATCACAATGCTAACTTGTGCATTAACCACGGGAAAACTTATACTCGGCTCGTTTTTAAACCATTAATAGATATGCAAACTCTGACTAGATCCACATCCCCTAGATCTGGAGGTTAGTCAATGTTCCTATGCATCTACGATTAAAATGTATCATATATGTACCTTTTAAAAATTAGAAATTAATCAAAGTCTATTTGATTTGGAAGTTTGATCCAACAAATGCGGCCATTCAAAGAGTACATATTCATGTTAATGTGATATTTAAATCCAAGCCCCTAATCTGACCTACTCAAAACAAAGTCAACACAAGACTGGTTCAAAGTTGGGATTAATCTTTTAAACCTAAGATTGGTCTAAGTAAAGGAAAAGATAAGTTCAATGATTTGCCTAGAGTACCACTTTTATAAAATCATAAGGGGACAAATAAGACAGTGTTAGCAATGAACTACGAAAGGAAAGAAAGGGATAAATATTAAGAGGGTAGAAAATATTTTTTTTAGAAAAAAGAAGTTGTGACGTTAAGGACACGCCTACCCATAAACTTTTAAAAGTATAGGAAATATTAAAATTCTCATCTTACAACAACAACAAAGCCTTTTCCCACATTAAGTAGGGTTGGTTACATGGATTCTTTGCCTCCATTCAGATGTATCTTGATTCATTCTCTGGTTAAAATCAAAAAACTAAGATCCTTTCGAATAGTCTCATTCCAACAATTCGAGTACCTTACTTGCCCTCTCTTAGAGGCTCAACAACCTAAAACTCACATCTTCTAATTGGTACATCATGAGACCTTTGCAAATGGTCAAACCATCTTAAGCAATTTTCTCTCATTTTATCCTCTATCTAAGCTACACCAACAGATGGATTGGAAGTGAAAATGAAGGAAGCATTTAAAAAAATGTTGGAACACGTGTATTGTTGAAATATAAAGAACGAAAGCAGAATCAGAAACAAGAAATCAAACAAACATAAACATATTATTTTATGTGGAACCTTACTCCCTAAGGAGCGGGATGAAAGCACGGGAGAAGGCCTTAAATGGTCTGGTCTTCGATTAGAATTTCTCAATTAGTATAAGGGGTGTGGGACTCCTTATATAGAACCATAAACAGACCGAGCCCCTCAAACAGTAGATATGGGAATAAACATGAGTAGGGTTAGTCGGATCTTGGAGAGATCCAATAACTATTACATACTCCAACACTCCTCCTCAATCTAGAACTGAGAAAGCTCCAAACTTGAAACAAAAAATATAAACAATAGATCTCCACTCGATGCATCTAAGAAAGATGGGGATAAACACCCACTCAAAGTAGTCATTGTTGGTAGAAGACCTCGAACACGGACGGGTCTGCGATGATCAGGTCAAATGCATGTATAAGAGTCGTGACAACCAAATCGTGCCCAAAGTAGAGTCATAGAAGAAATCCAACACATAGTAGAAGTCGGGGAAAGATATCCGACAAAGTAGTCAGTGCTCGGTGAAGATGGTTGATAGCAATAGTATTTTGGAGTATCGGTCTGTCAATCGTAGACAAGCACTCGATTTTTTAGACGATCCCAGGTAGAGAAATATATTATGATGTCAGGGATTGATACCCAACGATCGGGGATAAACACCCGAAGCAATTGTCATACCCTATGCAGATCTCGAACTAATAATGGGTTAGATACCTCATGTTGGGCCTCTCATACACTAGAACCCAAGATGGCATCTACCATTTTCCTTATGGAGACCTGGAGTCAGATCGCTTGCATAGGGACCGAATGATCGGGAATACACAGTTGATGCAGAGATTCCTCTTATGGAGGAGCCACGAGAAAAAGATGATGGACGTAGTATAAAGCCTGTAGATACGTCTCCAGTAGAAGAATGTGCCTCTCTCACTCTTCCTTTCTTCGTACTGATAGAATAAGAGCACGGATCATAAGTTGGGAGAATTTTTCCTTTTTGTACTTTTTTCACAAATCAATTCTTTTTTTTTGTAACCATCTCTCTCTTTTTCTCTATTATTCCCTTGTTTTGTACAGCTTCTTTTTGTACGACCGACTCTCTTTTTTAAACAATAGACCCCCTTTTTTCGACTTCTTTTTTCCGATATTGTAGCAGTGACCCAACATTGGGCTGAAAACATTCTCTTTTTTCGACAAGGAACAATATCCCACTGCAATGGGCTATAATTTTTTATATAATTGTAGGACCCACTTTAGTTTTAAGTGAAAGGGGTATTTGGCCCCTTGTAAGGCCCCCAGACCTCGAGGGTTCTCCGACGGAACCCCTTCCCATGAAAAGCCACCGCTGGAGTAAATAGGGTGATGCTTGGCCAACCATACCCGGAGTAGGGAGGAGAATCTCCTTCGCGTAGAGTAGTGGTGCCTGGCAGTTGCCTGGAGCAGAGGATAGAATCGTTGATCGCTTGGATATGGCGAAGAGAGACTAGTTGGTGAACCCAACACCGCCACCTATAACGAGCCCCTCCTCCCTCTTACTTTCCTCTTCAAGAGCTGTGGTTGGGAGGAGGTGGAGATCTTCAAGTAGAGGCAGTGCGGTGAGGGCACCGCCTAGATGTCATAGGCACTTGGTCATGAGGCGAAGAGGGCCCTGCTGGAGAGCTTCTTCCATGAGAACCTGTTGGATAAGATGCGAGTGGTGTCGCTTTGAACGTGAGATGCTCCGATGCAAGGTGAAGTCGCGTCGGCTGGAGAGGAATCTCTGGTTGGATCCTTAAGAGCCCTGGTTTATCATGCGTAGATGCCTCGAGTCAACTCCGACTTGTACAAAGATCTGGAGGTGGAGGGGGTGTCATTGTGGGATGCTATAGTTGGTAGGTAGCGTGGCTAGGGTTCCAACCTGGATATGACGTGCAGTTGGGTGTGTCGTCGTGGAGATTACTGGACGAGCACTGCTTGTATGGAGAAGACGACGTTGATGTTTTGTTGCATGAAGGGAAATGTGATGTTGTTGTTGAGGAATTAGGAATCCATAATAATCGCCAAAAATTTTGATGAACAATATAATGAACGGATCCATGATCTTGATTTCATGTAGGCAACCTTTTGACAAGAATAAACAATGGATCAGTTTTTTTTTTTTGACACTCCAAAGAGGGGGAGACACCCGTAGGTGTTCGCCCCATTTTATTAATGAAGAGAAAAAGAAAGAAAACTTACAGATGGAGGAAAAAGTAAAAAATAGGGGAAGATGATATCAATACTGATATCATTCGCCCCAGACCCAGAAACTCGCTACCGAATAGACCAGTCCGAACAAAGACGATTAGCGTCAATACATATGTTTTCAACGTAGAATCTCTGCCCTGCAAACAGGAATTTGTTCCTCGCCAGCCATACACACCAGATGCGTGCGAAGGGAACCAGTCTCACCGCCCTCGGATGGTTTGCCGCGAGAACCATGCTCTCCCAAAAAGATTCCATCGACGAAAGATTCAGCCACGCAATGTCCTCCCATAAAGGCCGCACAAGGTAAGAACATAACAATCTTCATAATTTGAACAATCTTCATAATTTGAACGAGCTTACTACTAATCAGACCCAATGGATCAGTTGTCGAGTAAATAAATTAATCTCAACGGTAAGAACATAACAATCTTCATAATTTGAACAAGCTTACTACTAAACAGACTTAAAAAAATAGATTCCAATCAAACAAAAAATGACTTGCTCTGATATTATGGAGAGAATAGAATGAGATGCATTCATAGAGACCCTAGGGCTCTCTTATATAGGAGAAAAGCCCTTTGTAAATTACATAAAAGGTACATAGAAGAATGGAAACAATGAAAAAACACCATGAGACACAAATATCTCAACACTCCCCCTCAAGCTAGAGCATATATATCTATCATGCTCAGCTTGGAACAGCATCTCTGAAATGGATCTCGAGCAAGCGCTTTTGTGAATATATCTGCAGTCTGATCTCCAGTAGTGATATGGGAGGTGGCTATGAGTCCCTTCTGGATCATGTCTCTGGTATAGTGGTTGTCCACCTCTATATGCTTGGTATGTTGCATTCCAGGAGTGTTGGTAAATAAATAGAGCTGCTTGATTGTCGCATAGAAGCTGCAAGGGAAGAGGTACCTCAACAGCAAGATCAGTCAAGACAGATCTCACCCACATCATCTCTGTGCTCCGCTGAGCCATGGCTCTGTACTCATACTCTACAATAGATCTGGAAACCACTATCTTCTTCTTGCTCTTCCATGATACAAGTGAACTCACAACAAAAAATTCAAAGCCAAATGTAGACTTCATGTCTCTAGGGCATCCTGCGTAATCTGCATCTGCGCAAGCTATCACCTCAAGAGATGTACCTATGTTCAATATAGGGCTAGTACATGGTGAAGTCTTCAAATATTAGAATCATATGTACTGCATCCATATGTGCTTTCCTGGGTTGCTCCATGAACTGACTCACTTTGCTCAAAGTAAAGGATATGTCTGACCTGGTGATAGTAACATAAAGGAGCTTCCCAACAAGTTCCTTGTATCCCCTCTTGTCTACCTCTGCATTATCATCATCATATAATCTCATGCTAGGATCCATAGGGGTAGCGGCAGGCTAGCAACCTATCATGCATGTCTCTAGTAGAAGATTGGTCACAAATTTCCTCTGGGTCATCACAAGACCACGTTAGTTCCTGGCGAACTCTAATCCGAGGAAGTAACGTCGACTGCCAAGATCCTTAGTCATAAATTACTGACCTAAGAACTCCCGAGCAGTCTGAATACCCCCTCATCATCACTTGAGAAAATTATATCATCAACAAAAACCACAATGGCAACAGTACCTCTCTGTGTCCTCTGAACAAAAAGTAAATGATCGACAGTAGACCTCACAAATCCCTGGTGCTCTATCAACTCTTATAGCTTCACCAAGCTCTCAGACTCTGCTTCATGCCATAAATCACCTTACGGAGCATGCACACCTTGTGAGACTTCCCCTCAGCTGCAAAAACCTGGTGGTTGCTGCATGTAGACCTCATCTTGTAGATCTCCATGCAGTCTTCACATCACGTTGGCAAAGCGGTCAGTCCTGAGTTGCAACAACAAAGAGAAGAGTGTGCAAATTCGAATGTCTAGCCATCGGTATGAAGGTATCCTTTTAGTCTACCTTATATGTCCGAATGAACCCTTGCGCAACAAGATGTGCCTTGTAGCAATCCACACTACCATCTGCCCGTTGCTTTACCATAAAGATCCATTTGCACCTGACCACAAAGGCACGTGGAGGAGCAGAAACAATGGTCCAGGTACCATGAGATTGTAAAGCTACCATCTCCTCCTCCATCGCAAGTCATCATCTACTGTCTCACACTGCCTCTTGTATGTTCATGGGATAGTAATAGCAGAGAGTCCCACTACAAAACTCTTGTACTCCTGTGAAAGATGATCTAAGGGAACATGAGCAACTAAAGAATAAGTAGCACAGGTGCGACGCAGATTCCGCAAGGCAATAGGAACATCAAGATCGTCGACCTCTCTTTTCTCTGAAGAAGGTATCTGCTCCTCCTGGACAGTGTCCTGTGGTACAAGCATGTCACCAGTGCCATCAGTAGAAACAATGTGTTCAGTACATACCTGAGGCGTGCTGGATGATGGGGAAGGTGCACGAGGAGAGTGAAGAGTAAAGGGCATGGGAATGTAAAAACGTGATAGAAATTGTGTCAGGGGAGACGGTGGTAATGGTGGTAAAGGCGGTGGTGGTGAAGGAGGTGATTGTGGCTCGACCTGAGCAAGTGGTGGTGGAAGCAAAGGAGGAGGTGCAACAAAAACATCTTCGTAAGAGTTAGCGTTAGACAACATGTCACCTGTAAAAAAAATACATGACAGACTCAAAAAATATGACATCAACACTCACATAATACTTTCTCCGAACATGATCAAAACATCTATACTCTTTTTTGGTACGAGAGTAGCTAACAAACACGTATTTGACAGCTCTTGGAGAGAACGTGTTACAACCAGGAGTAAATTTGTGGACAAAGGCCAGAGACCCAAAGACCATGGGAGTAAGCGAGAATAGGTCCTTATCAGGAAATGCAATCGAGAAGGAACCTTTTCTCCGAGAACTATAGAGAGCATGTGGTCACCAAGTAGCATGCAGTGAGGACTGCATCTCCCTCAGAATGAATGAGGAGCTCGACTCTAAATCAAAAGAGTCCTCGTGACATCAAGAAGATGACAATGTTTGCGTTCATCAACACCATTCTGCTACAATGTGTACGGACATGAAGTCCGGTGAACAATACCAAAAGACTTACGGAACTCAGAGAGATGTAAAGTGGAGAACTCCAAGGCAATGTCAGAACGAATAAACTTCAGTAGAAAAAATATTCTTTATTTCAATAAGAAATAATTTAATGACAATACCAGCTTTAGACATATTCTTTAACAAGAAAACTCAAGATAATCTAGAGAAATCATCTATAGTGACCAGATAGAACTGATGTCCCTGATAATCAGGAACACGACTAGGACCCCAAATTTCAAATGAAATAACTCAAACGATTGACTACCGGCGACTCTGGCGAATCGGAAAAGAGGAACGATGGTGCTTCCCAAGATAAGGTGGTACGAGGAGAGATCTGAGGGAGGACATGACATATATTCTGCAGAGGAAGGTGTTCAAAGCGAAGGTGCCACATGAATGGAGAGATTGATCCAGTAGGAATAGTTGCAGAGCCAGCACAAGGAGGTTGGACCAATATGTAGAGTCCTCGCTGCACACAGTCACATCCAATCACCATGCTCGTGAGTATGTTCTAAAATCAAGAGATGAGAAGTCAAATATGGCACGACAATGTAAATCTTAGTAATGCGAATGATAAACAAAAGATTCATCTGAAATTTCGGTGCATGCAAGACATTCTACAGATGAATTAAGGGTGCTACCAAGGTTTTTAAAAGCGTGAGGCGTATCGAGGTGTTTTCCCAGTATTGCCTCGAGGTGTAAGCCTCGAGGTGTAAGCCTCACTCGTGAAAGAAAATTTTTCATAAAACATAATAATTAATCGTAATTACATTTTTTTTCAAGCTCTACAATTAAATAGTTATGATTAAACGCATAACTCCATGACATTTCAAGGTTAACATCATGCTTTAAACATCCAAGTTCTTATATAACTCTCTTTTTTTGGAATCGAAATATGTAAGGAGTCAAGTAAATATGGATATGCAAGCACAATAATAGGTAACTCTCCGTAAAATTTAAAGTTTTAAATAACATTTAACTAAAGAGACTAGATGTAACACATCATTTTCAAAATTAAGTGAGATGTGTGTGTCATTTAATTGAGAAGGATAATAGAGTAAGCAGTGAATCAGTGATCACTTTTTACTTTACCATAAGGATTGGGGGATACTATACGAAGGGATCTTAGTTTTTTGGATATAAGTCCGAGATTGACCCAAGACAGATCTGAATGGAGGCGAAGAATCTATGTAGCCGACCCTACTTAATTGTGGGAAAAGGCTTTGTTGTTGTTGTTGTTGTTGTATAAGGATTGGGGATAAAACACATGAATATTGCATGTTATGACCATATTTATTCATGCATGCTTTGATGTATATTAATTTAGTCCCGATTGAGTAGAAGAAAAGATGAGACATGTTTACAAAATATACTTTTCTAAATTTAGGTCAAAATAGGGAACTTGCATCCAAACATTTTAATAAAGAAAGCATTTATGTTTGATTCATACTAAAAAGTAGAGGCGTCAGATTTAAGGACTCAAGACTCAATTTTTGTTCATGTTGATTTACAAAAAAAACATGCATATCAAAGTAAAAATAAGCTTAATATTTTAGAAACTAAAAAAATGTATTTCAGTGAATCATGAGCTTGAGAACTTGAAAATACTTGTCTACGAAAGATGAAAAGCTCACAATCAAAAAGAAAAGAAAAAATATTGTAGGAAAAAAATAAAAAGTCATTATATGCATGAGGCAACACCTTGAGACGTGCCTCATAAGCCTCGAGGCGCACGCCTCACTGAGGCTGCATGAAGCTATAGCCTTGAGGCGTTTTTCCTTGAAAAATGCCTTGAGGCGTACACCTCAGCGTCTCGAGGTGTGTTTTTAAAAACAATGGGTGCTAAAATAATCCCCCCTTGCCAACAATGGGTAAGTGAACCCCATTGCAATCAACACTGATCTCCCAAGAGGGAGAGATCTGTAGGAGCTAAAATATGCTCTACTCCGCACATATGATGAGATGCTCCAAAGTTCATGATCTCGTCAGTTAAGTCCGAGCTGCTATAATTGGTAAGTGCATAAACTATACCTGAGGAGCTAGTGGAAGCTCTGGTAGTAGCAGTTGTATATGAAGATCATGTAGGAGGTACAATTGGAGTAGTCATTATCTCCCTCATCGAGAGATAATGTCATCAAGCCTTGAGTCCTAAGTAGGAGAAGTAGTCTCTGTCTGCTCAGCCACACGTGCAAATGTAAGGTAACCATGCTTCTGAAAGCATGAGTCCTCTGAATGACCCGATCTATGACAGTATGTGCACGAACCTCGATGACGTCCTTCCCCTCAGCCTCTTGAGCAACGGCCACGAAACTGCGAGGTACCCCCCTATTGCGACGAGCAACCCTCGCAGAGGGGGTCTGAGTCACTGCAGTGAAAGAACTGATAATCCTGCTTAGTCTTTTGTAGGCTTCCTCCATCTGTGGAATAGTCTCTCCTGTAAGAAGCTGAGTATGTACAGCATCATACTCATAGTCGAGAGAGGACAGAAACACTCCCGTCATAACGGCATCTTTGTAAGCATGCTACTGCTCTAAATTGGGAGTAATGGGCATGAAACCGTAGAGCTGCTCGAACATGTCTCGAAGATGTGAGAAATGGACATGGAGAGGTCGATCATTCTGCTTGGTCAAAAGATGTCAAACTGAAGCTAAAGGATCTTGCTCCAATCTTGGCTTGCCCATATGTAGTAGCTAGGATGTCCCACATAGCTTTGGTTATGGGTTGATTGACTATGTCGTTGGCAATCTCCGTAGTGAGCATTCCGGAGAGTCAAATCCATGCATAAGCATCACCTTGCTTCCAAGAAGAATTAACCCCAGTCTTGTCCTTCGGCTCTTGGTCAGTCAGGATGTGCTCATTGTTATTGCACTCATAAGAGTGAGAAACTGCATGGACCACAACTCGTAGTTGGTTGCATCTATCTTTACGATGAGAATCGGGCCCTTGAAGGCACCGAACGAAGAAAATAATATCACCATTGTTCTCTGACATGATAAAAATAGCCGAAAAACGAAACTTGACTGTGGAGTAGACCGATCTAAGCGAGTCTACACGAGCATACGGAGGATTCATTGTACATGTAGACTCATAGAACCATCATCTTCAATCCTTGTTGCACACTAGGGCCGAAAAACACGATTTATAGATCTGAAATTGTGTTTTTCAATCAACAAATCAGATTGGTTCATGCCACAAATTGGCCTCCTAGAGAATCACGAAGAAGCGCGAAGGCACCCAGAGATGCAGAGATGCAGAGATACTCGAGAGGTGCACAGGAGGTGCAGCACCGCCCTGGTAGCAGCACCGACCCGCTGCAACAGCCGCGCGGGGGTACCGCAGTGGCTCTGGCAGCAGCGTAGGACACACTAGACCTGCTGCAGCGACCACGCTAGGGTGCCGCGGTGATTTCTGGCGACGGCGTCAAGGGTTGTGTGAGACGGAGAGTGGGGGCTTGCGGTGTTGAATGGATTTTAGGTTAGGGATCTGATTTAGGATCGTCGTTCTAATACCATGTGGAGAGAATAGAATGATATGCATTCATAGAGAAGTAAGGCTCTCTTATATAGAAGAAAAGCCCTGGTTAAATTACATAAGAGGTAAATAGAAGAATGGAAATAAGGAAAAAACACCACAAGACACAAATATCTCAACAGATATCATGTTAAGATATATAGGACGAAAATGGAATCAGAAACAAGAAATCAAACAAACATAAACATCTTGTATTATGTGGAACCATGGTCCCTAAGGAGCGGGATGGAACCACAAGACAAGACCTCAAAGGGCCAAATCTTCTATTAGAATTTCTCAATGAATACAGGAGGCGTGGAGCTCCTTATATAGACCCACAACACCAAGTCCCTCAAATAGTTGACGTGGGACTAAACATGAGTGGGGTAATCGGATCTTGAAGACATCCAAATTCCAATTAATCAACTATTATATACTCCAACATGCACTAAAATAAGATAACCTAATCCATCAACATGTGCTCATGAGTTGATTGTTAAAGACTAAGACTAAGGGTATACTTAAAAGCATGGAAGGCCATATCGATATCGATATCGTTTTGATATCATATCGATACGATATTTTGACGATATATCGACGATATATCGCCAAAATATCGCCCATATCGACGAGCCTTTGTGAAGAAAATGCCTGGAAATCGGGATATATCGCCATATCGGTGCCCATATCGGTCCCATGTCGATATCGATATATCGGGGATATATCGCCGATATATCGCGATATTTCCTTCTATGCTTAAAAGTCTCAACGAGCAGAGATTCTTTGGGAGGTGATACAAATAAAATATGGTACCAAGTCCTTAACCATTGGGTTAGAATTATTAAAAGGAAGACTGACAAAGTAGTAGAATATGGGGAACAATGTAATCAAAGATGACATTGAATGTGTTATTAGTTAGTATTTTCATATACTTTTCGCCAAATATTAGATAGAGCATTTTTATTCAATAATGGATCACTAACAGTCATTTATACGTCATTTATAGGTGAAGGATGTCAGGTGAATTACAGGAATTATCCCATAAAAATAAGAAATATGGAAAAGCATACATGAAACTTAATAACTAACTACACTCCCCACCTCAAGCTAGAGCATAAATATAAATCATACACAGTTTGTCCCATCAAAAAATCCCAACACTTTTTGAAGAAGTCCTTCGGTGAAATGTCCATAAGTTAATGCTCGGAGGAGATGTAAGAGCCAAAAATCTCCCCTTTGGTGATAGCCCCCCATCAGTCCAATCATCTAGCCAAAAAGCAAAAGAGCATCCATATCCATGAACCTGATGAAAATGCAAAGGTAATTCAAGCGGGACAAAATAAACACCCTTCCAACATGCGTAAGTACATAGGCCAACAGGTTTTTCTGCACCTCTGGTATGTCGTTCACCTCACGGCATCTTGATTGCATCCAAAAGGCGTTGGCAGGATCTGTTAAGGTAGTTGAGGTTCTCTTAGTCTTAGATAGTCTTTGTCCTAGCGGTAGCATCCATGCAGTGATTCTAGTTGAGAAGTGTGCAGCTGGTCAGGTTCTTAAAGCAGTGCATGTGGTGGGTCAGACCTCTTTTTGCTTGCTGCTAGTAGAATATTTGGCTCCATCATCAGCTGCCGAGTCTGGTATTTTTTTCTGGTCTTCATGTGCTTGACCCAAAGGAAGTTTCTTTCAAGCCGACGGATGTGTCCTCGAATTCGGGATCCGACCTAAATCGGGTTGCCCTAGGTGTGTGTTGCCTATAGACGAGGTTTCTTTGGGACTCTGACATGGGTTGCAGCTCGGCATCTTTTGATCTAGTCCGACATGGTCTGGTGATTCATTGGTTATTGTAATGTTTCAGATTGGGAGTATTCGTGTTGTGGCTTCTTGCTTGAATGTACGGAAAAAGCGGGCCTCTATATGTCAGAGATCGTTGCCATTTGTGCTTGCCATTTGCAAGGCGAATCGATAGAAAGTTTTTATCTGTCATCGCAAGCAAAAACCTCTAGGACATTAGCCACATTCAGCGAGTGCTTTGTTGGTTAAGATTGTTGAGGAGGAGGTGCATGTGGTGGTGCAGCCTGGCACTACCCATGTTGTTGGCGGTGACCTGTTAAGGAGGTCGTTTTTCTCTTGGGTAAGTCTTGAGAAGCGGGGAAGGATATGTGTTGTGTGGGGGAGGACGTGGCAGGGGGCAACCTCCACTGTTGTTAGATGAAGATTGTTACTTGGAATGTCCTAAGCCTTTGGCAAGCAGACAAGAGGAGAGAAATGGGTACTCTTTTGGAGCGGTGGAAGGCCGATGTTTGTTTGCAGAAGGCAAATATGGAGGCATGGGATCAGTACGGCGACTTGGTTTAACCACGCTTCTCTGATTACATAATGTTACATACCGATGGTGCATGGTCAGATTATTGGTTGGAGCAAGGATTCTTTCGAGCTTGTGGATTCGGTTTGTGATACCCGAGTTTTGTCTGTAATGTTGTAAAAGAACTCGGGTGGTTTTGTGCTTATGTTTTCGGCGATATATGGCCCTACAGGTACATTGAGTCAGGTGATGTGGGATGAGTTACAGCTCATACAAGGGAGATTTCCTGAGCCTATGTGGTTTGTTGGTGGTGATTTCAATATCGCTCTCCTTTCAGTCGATTATCCATCGGTTGGGGTGGTACAAATCATGTTTCCCCATCTTTTGCTGAGTTTGTAGGAGAACAGGAGATGGAGGTTACGGATGTGTTGAACCTGAAGTCCACTTGGAGGAACTCCTCTTCTCGATCACGCTTGGATCATTTTCTTTATTTTGAGGGCCTACTAGAGAGCTTTCCCTTGGGGTCTGAGTTTGCTTTAGCAAGGTCACATTCAGATCATATGCCAATCTATTGGGACTCAGGGGATGGGCAGTGCCAAGGTGACATCTTCCGTTTTAAGTGTGTTTGGTTGCAGGAGGAGAACTTTCGCAAGAGGATCGTTAGCTACTGGCGGGAAGCTCTGATTGCAGTATTTGCTTCGAGGAGGATGTCTAAGAAGCATAGGGCCTTATGCAGCATGCTAAACTTGTTCAGGAGGGAGTTTCGGATGCTTTGAGTGCAGATAAGAGACGTTGCACAAGTTGAGGTTGTCCGTCTTAATAAGATTAAGGATTCTAGGGAGCCACAGTAAGAAGAGATTGTTGTGAGATATGAGCACAATCATGAAGGAATCATGTGGAACCCATCGAACGCAAGAGGCGAAAGTTGATCCAGTAAATCAAGGAGGATGGTGAGGAGGCAGTCGGAGATCATGCCATTATAGATGATGTAAGGAGACACTTCCTTGAGATTAGTAAGCGGGTGCCAAGTTGTGGCGCTTGGTGGTTGGGAAGAGGCATCCAGCGCATGTCTGTGTTGTAGTTTGAGGAGTTGATGAGACCTTTCTTGATTTTTGAGGTCAAGCAATCGATGCATGATCTGAATGTGGAATAAACCTTCCGATCCAAACGAATTTATGATTCTTTTCTTTCGAGAGTTCTGGGATGTAGTAAGTCGGGAGATATTAGAGGTGGAGTTGCGTTAGGCGAATGGAGGTCACAAGCAGATCAATTGTTCAATTTTCTTCCTGCTGCTAAAGAAGGATGTTGTGAGGCGTGTGGAAGATCTGCGCTCGATAACATTTTTAACTTGGTTGTAGTAAAGGCGATGACCAAGTACCTTCATGAGGTTCTTAGTTTTATTATGATCCGGCATAGACGACTTTCATCCCAAGTCGCCGCATGATGGATGGGGTCGTAACGACATCAGAGATTGTTATGGATTGGTGAAGGGAGAAAATCAAGTGGCTCCTCCGAAAGATGGACTTCTCGAAGGCTTACGACTATGTTGGTTGTCGTTTTTGGGGCATCCTTACACTTGAGGGGCTATCATGGTGCTTAGACTAATTGGATTAAGAGGTGCCACAGCTGCATCTTAGGTTGTGTTGGTGAATAGACGATAAGTGGGTGGCTTCTTTCAGAAATAACATGGAGTTAGGCAGGGATGCTCATTGGCGCCTCTGCTATTTGTTGTGGTGGTTGATGTCTTGGTCAGGATGGTGTCCTTAGCAAAGAAGGTGGCTTCCTAGCGAACTTCCGCACAGGCAACATTTCGATCCCCACTCTTCAGTATATGGATGATACTATTTTCTTCATGAAGGGTGTGACTGAGGTTGCAAAAGGGATTGCCACCGTATTTAAGCTTTTTAGGTTTTTTTTGAAGACTCAAAAGAGGGGGAGTCACTCGATGGTGATCGCCCCAATATATTAAATAGTAAAAAGAAAACAAAAGTAGAGAGAACAGAGAACTGTACAAAGACGGCCAACCGAAACTGGAGGGCACTAAGAAAGGAACCCCCCAACTAACAGCAGAAATCTAGCCATGGTCCCAATCCTCCAGAAGACGCTTAGCTCGTATTATGATATTTTCCCTATAGAACCGCTGAGCCGAAAAGATTGCTTCGTTCCTCCCTAGCCAGATGCTCCACACCCTAGCGATTGGATCAAGAATAAGCTTCCTCTCCGTGCCCCTCGAGTTAATCAAACTGTCGCACAAAGCTGGAAAGGATACGGGATTGACCCAAGGGAGATCCGCCCAAATCGAGCAAACGTGGTTGCATTCGAAGAATAAGTGAGTAATTGTTTCCCGTTCCGCATCACATAGACCACACAAGGGGCCAACGTTCGGAAAGAACACTGCACATCGATCGCGACTCAAAAGCCGCCCCCGACGAAGAAGCCATAAAAAAATCCCAATGCGCTCAGGAAGCTTGAGGCCCCACAAGAATCGACAATCGCGCACCAAGATATCGTCATCGGCAATGAAAGGGTGAGCGAGAGCAGAATAAGCCTTACGTGAAGTGAAGGATCCATCCTTCCAAGCCCAATGATCGCGCACAGCTGACGGGCGAGGAGCGACAGCAAGATGTGCCAATAAAGATAGATAATCTTGCATCCGCTGATCGGACAGGGACGCAGCGATCGGAGGGTTCCAGCAACCATTGTCCCAGCAACAGGCCACCGACGCATCTTTGTCCTGGACCAAAGCAAAAAGCCTCGGAAACATTCTGTCAAAAGCACCCCTTCCGGACCAATCGTCGGTCCAGAAGAGAAAGGAGCACCCGTCGCCCAGCACCGGCGAAAAGAAGGAGCGGTAAAGCCGGAAAGCAGCCGTCACGCCGCGCCAGAAGGGAGAAAGGAGGCAAATCGAGTTCCCTCTAAAGCCGTCAATCAAATCCGCACCAAGCAGTTCTCGCAGGACATTAAGCATAAAGTTTTCCTCCTTTCCCCACACCCTTGCAGCCCACTTGAGAAGGAGAGCTTCATTAACCAAATGCAGGTGCCTGACACCCAAACCCCCCAGTTGCTTGGGCCGAGACACCACGTTCCACCCCACTAGGTGAACCCCTCTTCTCCCCGCCCCCTTGCTTCCCCACAGGAACCCACGCATATACCTCTCCAACCTAAGGCGAATCCCCTTAGGCATACCACGGACCGTGAAGAATAGATAGGAATAGAGGATAGCACGGCTTTAAGAAGCACCAAGCGCCCACCCTTGGACAGCAACACCGCGCGCCACCCCGCGAGGCGGGCCTCCATCTTCTCCACGACAACCTTCCAATCATGAAGACGAGAACGACCGACCGCAAGCGGTAGCCCAAGATAGTCAAACGGGAGAGAAGAGGGGCCAGACCCGAGGAGGTGAGAGCAAGCCAAGATCTCAACCTGTGACATACCGAAAGGCACCATTTTAGACTTCGCCACATTAATGACCAGGCCCGAGGCCTCACTGAATAGTTGGACAGTAGTGGCCATACCGGCCACATCATCGGGGCCCCCCTCAACAAAGCACAAAGTGTCGTCAGCGAACTGAATGGATGGGACATGGAGATCCCCAACATAACAGCCCCGAGTCAAACCCGCCGAGGCCACGCCCTCAATCATGCGTGGCAGGACGTCAGCCGCTAAAACAAATAGTAAAGGGGCCAGAGGACACCCCTGTCTAACGCCCCGCCTCGGTTGGAAGAAGCCCCCCACAGGGCCTCCGTTCAGCAGTAAGGAGAGGGAGGCCGTGGACACACACCTCCGCATCCAAGAAATCCACGTCGGGGGGAAGCCCCGCCGCCTCAAAACCAACCACAAAAATCTCCAATCAAGGCAATCATACGCCTTAGCAAAGTCAATCTTCCATAGGATCCCCTTAGCATTGGACCGCCTCCACGCCGCGACGAGCTCGGAAGCCACAGCAAAGCAGTCGGAAATATGACGGCCACGGATAAAGGCCGCCTGCGTAGGCGAGACAAGGGACGGCAGAAGGGGAGCAAGACGCCTAACCAAGAGTTTAGCGATGATTAAATAAATCCCGTTGGAAATAGAGATCGGCCTGAAGTCGTCAATGTGCCATGCCGGTTGAGCCTCGGGTATCAACACGATAAGGGCCTTATTAATCTTATCAAAACTACTGTTGCCGTTGTAAAAATCTTGAGCCACCTCCAAGACATCACCAGCCACGAGGTCCCAGAAATCACGATAAAAAGCGACAGAGAACCCATCTGGGCCCGGGGCGGCATCATCATTAAAGGTCCCACAGCGCGGCTTTAAGCTCCTCCAAAGAGAAAGGCCTCAGTAAGGCCGAAGCTTCTGATTCCGATATCGAGGGAGCCCCCTGACCCAGCCAACGCCAGCGGCGAGGCACCCTGGAGCCAAAGGCATTTTTGAAATGGCCAACAAAGACCGAACCCATCTCCCTATCCCCAGTAATGATGGAGCCATTAACCAAAATAGAGCGAATGGAATTTAGTCGTCGCCTACCACTAGCCACCCGGTGTAAGTAGGTAGTATTAGCGTCCCCCTCCTTTAACCATCGCAAACGAGATCGCTGCCGCCATTCAATTGAACGTTTTTTGTCTTCGGCTTTGACAATATCAAGGTTAGATGCACGCTCCAGGAGTTCCTCCGCCGTTAAGTCACACACGTTCTCCTCGCAGTCCAGACGCACAATAATAGCCTCCGCCGCATTCCTAGCCTCCACACGCGCGAGACGCGTAGACTTCTTGAAAGCTGCCAACGTCTTACGCAACGAAGCTAATTTTTTATCCAAGCGAGCAGCAGCGGCTCCCACAAAGGTGGACTGGCACCAATGGTTTCTGACCAGATCTTTAAACCCCGGCTCCAAGAGGCAACACCTCTCGTAGCGAAAGACACCCCTGGGCGGCAACGCATCCCCAGAGTCTCAAATAATTGGATTATGATCCGAAAAAGAGCGCGGCCGAGAAGCCACCCAGCATAAAGGAAAGAATTCCATCATCTTACCATTCGCCAAGAACCTGTCGATTCTCGAGCGAGAAGAGCTATTCCGCCAAGTATAGGAAATATCATTTGGCACGAGCCCCTCCAGAGCCATATCCGAAATAAATGAGATAAAGTCATCGGAGCCGGGGTCCCGGCCCCCGCGCCCATGCGGCCGATCAGAAGATAGGGCAGTAACGTTGAAATCCCCGCCCAGGAGCCAAGGGGTCTCCGCGAAATCAGAGGCCATCTCATGCAAATCCTCTCAGAGTTCCCTCCGCAGTAAGTGGCAAGTAGGAGCATAGATAGCAGAAAAAGCAATGTTTACATTGGATTCCATGCGAGACAAAACCACAGTCAATGAATGTCTCCCCACACGCATGGAAGAGAATTTGAATGTCCCTGAGCGCCATGCCAGAATAATGCCACCCGATGCGCCAATGGCATCAACAGATCTAAATTCGTCCACGGCATGAGCTCCGAAAGAGCGCCACAAGGAGTCGTCGATACCCGAAAGCTTTGATTCTTGGACAAACACAACATCACATTCCCACTCGGAGAAGCGCATTCCCAGGCCCCGCCGTTTGTCAGGATCCCCGAGGCCCCGAACATTCCAAGAGAGAATCTTCAGTAACAACCAAGTGAACGACCCCCAATAGGAGCGAGGCCAGCTGCCTCTGCCACCGAATCCCGCAATGTCGCGCAAGAAGAAACCATAGGGGAGTCAAGGCGTGGACGAGATCTCCTACTGTAACTTATGCCGAACAGCGAAGAGGTAGAGACCGCAGGCACAGAGAGGGCTCCCCCATCCCCTGGAGATACATCGACATCGACATCGTAGGGTTCCTCCATCGGAGGAAGGAGAGGTTCTCAAAGCAAAGAAATAGCCGGGGGAGTCCAGGCAGGAGGGGGTAAGGGAGCATGAGCAAATACAGGAGAGGATTCGAACTCCTCGAGAAGAATCCGCCGAGTCAGCACTGCCGAACCGTCGGGCCCGATAGGGATACCCGCCAAAGGCTCCGAAAGCATAAACGGGTCATCAGAAACCCGTAACCGAGGCCAAGATCCAAACCGCACGGATCCGTTATGGGAATAGCTTGTATGATTGCGCACGTGGCCCGATACATCGATATGAATGCCAGCAGACGTCAGAGGAGGCGGTTGCAGGGCAGTCGAATCGTCCTCGGCAGAGCCCAAATAATAGAAATCACGCCTGATAGGATCTGAACACGTCTTCCGAGAAGACCGAAAGAACAACGGGCCAGAGGGAATAGACAATGCAGGCGTCTCCTCGTTTCTGCCATCAAAACTTGACACGTGGCCTCTAGAAGTCGAACCGTCCATCCCCACGACTGGGGACTTTGAAGCAACCATGATCGCCGGAGACGAAGACGCGGCCGCCGGCGCCGCCGAAGGCGAAAGAAGAAGGAACTCCACCTTAAAAGACCATCTGCCGATCTTCAAGGTCTCGAAGAGGATCGTATCCACCTCCTTTGCGAGGAAGGAAGAAGAGCATTCCATAAGGATTTTTGTGCACGTCCAATCGCCACCCGGAGATAGCCCATCATCGAGAACTGCCAGCACTTCCCCCCAAGCTCCGATGGCCCTTGAGAGAGCCGCAACCGTGCGAGAAAGGAAGGGAACTCCCCGCACTTCCACCACGCAGACCTCCTGAGTCACAGAAGCACCGTCGGCCACCCTGAAGCACCGCCACATCACCTCGCCATCGCCTTCGAAAGAGAGGAGACTTTTCCGCTGCTCCCGAGAGAGTCTACGAATGCAACAGCGGGCGGAATCCAGCACCACGAAATCCCCGCCGAACTGGGGTCCCAAGAAAGCCAACACGTTGTTTTGCACCATATCCTAGGACAAACCGGGTCGCTGCAGGACCCCCACCACCGCGAAACAACCAGCAGCACGAGAACTCCCCGCCGTCTGAGTGAACACCCCACCGACTGCCACTCCAGGCTCCAACACCCCAAGAGGAGACTGCCCATGCAAAGACTCCCCGCCTTCGAGGTCACCACCCCTCCCCAGCATCGACGATGATCGTTCCTCCACAGCTTCACCCGGCCTCTCGACAGCACCCGCCCGCACCACCTGAGCAAAGGACCGCGATCCAACCCCGGCGAAGTTGACACTGCGGCTGCCATGCACCACAGGCGGCAACTCCGACGTTAGTGGACACGAAGAAAAACCACGGGAAGTCATAGAAGCTCTGCATGAGTTCCTCCGATGGCCAACTCCACCACATGCATAGCAGCGCGGAGGGAGAAGACAAGAGGACGCCAGATGACCATGAACGCCACACCGGAAGCACTTTTTCCCCCGTTTTTTATGCGACACCTTCTCCCAGCTACCTTCCCCGCCAGCACACTCCGCGGCAGCTCCAATCACCCGGGCCTCCCCTTCCCCCCCAATCGCCGAGGATACGGCACCAGCCTGCATCGAACCCCCCCCCCGCTCCCCCTCGCCCTTAACGCATTCGCCTCCCCCCAGCTTCCCCTCGCTCGCACCGCAGGGCCTCCACCGACGCCCTTCGCACCGTCGCCCCTCGCACCCCCGAGAGACTTCACTCGCCACTCCATCGTCGGGTACAAGCATCCGAAAACTTAAGCTTTTTAGGTTGGTCTTAGGTTCGAAGATTAATCATGTCATGTCTAATTTGTTCCTTTCAGGATGGACGATGATGAGGTGGCATCTTGTGGAAATGCCTTGCAGAGGCATCGGGGAGCCACCCCAATCGCGTATCTTGATCTGCCAATAGTAAGCGGTAGACTTGGTCAGTTGAAGGGGCTTTCTATGATTGAGAAGATGGAGAAGAAGTTGAAAACATGGAGGGCTACTTGTCTTTCGAGAGGTGGATGTCTTATTCTTTAGAAGGTGACTTTATCATATGTCCCGGTATTCTTCTTGTTTTCTCGATTGCTTCCCATCAGGGCTAAGTAGAGACTGGAGGCCATCATGGGGCGCTTCTTTTGGGCCTCTTATGGCAAGGCAAGGGCAAGCCTTCGATGCGACGGCCCATGTTGATGCTACCTAAGGAAGATGGTTAGAAGATACGCAACCTGGAGGAGATGAATTATGCGTTATTGGCAAAATGGGTGATGCTGATTTAAAGTGAAGGTTCGGACTTGTTGTGCGGGATGTTATGTTCCATTTATGGGTTATCTATAGATCCACTGTCGCATGGAGTTGATATGGGCTTCCCTTCCAATTTCTATAAGAGGTTTTGTTCAATGCTTATGCATGTTGTTCCTTTCATAGAACCTATCTTAGGTGATGGACGTTTCTGGGGTGATGATTGGACCAGGCAAGGACCTTTGCGGGATCATTTTCCGTGTTTGTTAATGTCGATTGCTAGCACAAAGTGTTTTGTCAGAGATTGTTGGAGGGTGAGAGCTGGATGCCATTGTTTCGTACTAAGTTATCATATCAGCATTTCAAAGAGCTTTTATAGTTGCTAATGGCATCACCAGTTTTCCTGTATTGTGGGGGGAGGAGGGATGAACGACGTTGTTGAACTCTAGTCATGATCTGAAGGATGGTTTACTATGTGGAAGGCATAAAAGTTTTTCTATTGGTTGGAGATTATGGACCTGATGCTTGCTTCTGATCAGTTCACTGACTTTTGGAGTTAAAAGGTACCATTAAGGGTCCAGCTTTTTATTTGATTGCTGAGGAGGGACTGCCTTCAGATGTGTGAGAGAAGATCATTTCTATCCTGGATACGTCGGCACCTGTGAACATTGTTCAGTATAGGAGGCAAGCATAGAGCATTTATTCTTTGGATGCCTTCTTGCGAAGGAGATCTGGGTTGTGGCACATGTGGAGAGGGTGTCGACAGTGGATTGGAATATTTTTGTTCATCCCTTGACGCTCTTGGCCATGGGAGTAGCCCATCCAAAGTTTGGGAAGTTGCTATTATGCAGTCCTTGTGAATTGCTCGGAATGGATGTAGCATCGAGGTGAAAGAATGTACATGGAAAATGTAATTGAGCATGCCAATAGCTTAAAGTCCGTTTTGATTTTGTAATTCATTTATTTATTGTGAATATATAGAATTCCTTGGGTAGGTGTCTTCTCGATGTCATGCCCTACTTAAAAAAGGGTGTAGAATTGAGCGCATTGGGGCAAGGTGCTCTAAGTGTTAGTTTTGTCAATCGCACGAACTAATATGCAACATAAATCCTCATAAGATCAATGTTGTATGCATAGTTTCCAAGCAAGGAACCTCGAGTCCACCCTCCTCTTTAGGGAGTGTTATAGTCTTCCAATCAACAAAATATATCCAAGATGCATTCCGCTTGGGCGTACCCCAAAGAAAATACTTCATTATCCTCTTTAGTCTCTCACATATCACAACAGGCAGCTATATCAAATACATGAAGAGCATTGGTATGGCATAAAGGTCCGACAGTCTTCACTAAAACAAGAGGTCCACCAAGAGACAGCAAAGATCCCTTCCAACCTGCAAGTTTCTGCTCCAACTTATCTATGATAAGTAGCCAATCAGAAAGGCGAAGACGACAATTACTCAAAGGCAATCCAATATATCAAATTGGCAGCAAACTATAAGCAACGCCAAGTTCCACACCGCAATCTTTTGCTTCATCTTGAGATAAAACAAAAGGAACCACACTTGATTTATCTATGTTAATCTATATACCAGAGAGCTCACAAAGATGTCCAAGACCACAACCATAACCTTCATTTCTTTCGTTGGCCCTCTCAAAGAAAAAACAAAGAATGAACAAAAAATAGTACCTTGAAACAATAGTAGATGGAAGAGCAATAGTAAACAAATCACATTAAATAAAGCCGCAATAGAGTGCCAAAATGGGTGTCGTGCATCAGATTTAGAACAAGGGGTCTCTGTATCATATAATTCTGAAGGCTCGAAACACATGATAGTAATTTAAAAAGATTGCAAAACCACAAATGTGAGTGGCTAAATCACAATAAGTGGCAAAACTAGTGAGATAAGCCACCTAAGGCTTGCAACATCAGTCAAGAAGATGAGGGACTGTTAATAATGGTGTTGGAAGCCATTAACAACACAACTAAAAGTACCATATCGTGTCATTTAAAGCCATTGTAAATTATGACATCGATAATGCCAATGCAACCAGGAAGGATCCATAGAAGACGAGGCATTGAAAGCAACATGGTCGAACTAAACTAGAGGAGAGGCAACAACAATGAGCCCTTGCCTTGTGGGACAACCTTTCAAAGTATATGGACGAAACTAGTAAGGAGAGAAATAAATATCGGTCAAGTATGTCCCTTGGATCGCCACAGGTTCTGGAAGAAGGAAATCTATTCATGAAGGTATTCAAATATCTAATTAATTATAATTACTCCAAGTCCCATAAAATAAATTATTTCCTTCCAAGGTTTGGACTCGTCGCCCACCTCATGTCTTACCCATTCCTTTTCTTCTGCTCACATCCTAATCGTACTCTTTTAAAACAGATAGGGAAACACGCACAGTTGCCTGTTCTAAGACTTGAATCATGGTCTTGGGTGGTAGGCACATTGCACTACCAACAGACCATTAAGTGGGTTCTCATCCAAAACGTACTTGGATGAATGAATTAAGAAGGAATGCGAGGGAAAGAGGTGCGAGGAAGAGCGGTCTATATACACACAATCAAGGAAAATGGAAAAACTAGATGGATTTAAAGAAGTAATTAGGATAAATTATTTTCAACCTGAGCTCGGGGGTTAAAAGGAGAGGGAAAGAAGGCCATTAGTTGTTTATGTTGCATGCTCTTTTTGCTTATTATGCCTTCCTCACTTTCAAGTGTTCATATTATCATGTTTCCGCTTTCTTCACTCGATGATGGAGTACCAAGATGGGTAATCACCTGATTACATCAATGTCTGGTCTAAAACATGATTTGATTTGTGTTAGTAATCCTAACATGTTGGAAGCATGTTGATTTTCTCTCTAGTAAGAGAACCCAAAAAACATTTTTAAGGAGCGGTGGAAGAAAAAATAGTGTAGAAGCAAAGGGTGTGCAATTTGTAGACAAAGGACTGTCTAATTCGGAGATTAAACTAATCAGATAGCTTTCCATTTGGTGTACACATGGTTATAACCCCCACTAATCTTTGATTCGTTAAGTAAGAACTAAGCAATTATCCCAAATTGGGTAAAAACTACCCCAACAAAAGGCTTATTGCTGAGATGGAACTGATGAAAGATCGTACTTTCAAAATGAAAAGCGAGAAGATGGCTATGACTTGTGAAAGGCACGATCCTTTTTGCGGGAGGGCTGACAGTTGTAGAGGTTATCTATCAAGGTTCTACTTTGAGTCCATTCCTTTTTACTTTGATTATGGACTAGTTGATTCGTCACGTTCAGGATGAGATACCTGGGTGTATGTTATTTGCTGATGATATTGTATTGATTGAAGAGACTAGAGATGGAGTAAATGAGAAGCTTGAGGTTTGGAGACATGCTTTAGAGACTAAAGGATTTCGTATAAGTAGGATTAAAACTGAATATATGGAATGCACTTTTGATGGAAGCAATAGTCGAGGAATCGAGGTGAAGATTGGTGACGATAACATTCAAACGAAAGATTCTTTAGATACTTGGGATCTATTTTGCTACCTGCTGGGGAAAATGATGGTGATGTTACTCATAGAGTAAGCCAAGTTGGCTAAAGTGGAGAGGAGCCTAAGTTGTTCTTTGTGATAAGAAAATTCCAATGAAAATTAAAGAAAATTTTTATAAAGCATACGTGAGACCTGTTATGCTCTATGGATCTGAATGTTGGCCGGTGAACCATAGACATGTGCACAGAATGGTAGTTGCAGAATGAAAATGCTAAGGTACTTGTGCAGACATACACGTAAAGATCGGATTCAAAATGATGCAATCAAAAGGAAAGTGAGTGTAGCTCCGATTGAGGATAGATGCAAGAAAACCACTTAAGGTGGTTTGGTTATTTGCAAAGGAGGTTGGAGGATGCACCGGTTAGGAGATGCGAGTGTTGGGATGTTGAGCCGGCTAAGAGAGGGCAAGGAAGGCCCAAGAAGTGTTGGGATGAGACTATCCAAAGGGATCTTAGTTCTTTGGATCTAAGCACGAGAATAACCCTAGATATGAATAGAGGCGAAGAATCCATGTAGCCAACCCTACTTTTTTTTTGAAATCCAGAAACAATGGGGATACACTCGATGGTGCACTCCCCAAAAATCTTATTCAATATAAGTAGCGAACAGAGAAGACAACAAAAAGTGAAACACCAACAACCACACTACAACAACTTTACAACGCCCAATCCCTCATCAGAATTTTTGCAAAAGCTACCACATTCTCCTTGTAGAACCGTTGGCCCGAGAACAATAGATCATTTCTCCCCCGCCACACCTCCCATAGCACGGCAACCGGATACAGCACCTCCAACCTCGGCCTTCCCTTATTAGCACGGAGCGAAGACCAAAACGCGTGAAGGTCAGCAGTGCTACACCAAGCCAAGTCAACCCCCTGCCAAATCTCAACCACCGAGGGGCATAAGAAGAACAAGTGCTCCACAGACTCGACAGCCGCATCGCAGAGAAGACATCTATCAGAAATCATGCCTAAGAGTCGAGCACAACGGTGTCTCGTCATCAACCTCTTCCTCCTCATCAGCCATAAAAAGAAACCAACCCGCTCCGGAAGCTTCAAAGCCCAAAGAAAGGTACAATCAAGAGTGATACTCTCCGACAAGGATGGAGGCGGCCTAGCGATAGCACCAAAAGCCTTCTTAACCGTGAAAGGGGACTCCCTCCAGCACCAGTGATTACGCCCCCCAGGAAGACGCCCAATCTCCCGCACCGCCTCAAGCAACGCCAAGAATTCCTCCATCCTCTGATCCGAGAAATTCGTTGCGAAGGTTGGACACCAGACCCCATCCAACCAACAAGCCGCAACTGAACAAATTTTATCATCAGCCATCGCGAAGAGGCGCGGGAAGCGAGAGCAAAGGGGTCCCCCCCGCCCAATCGTCCAGCCAAAAGGAGAACGACTCCCCCCCTCCAAGCAACGGCCTGAACAGCCTAACATTCTTCAAAAACATCTCCACCACCCCCCTCCAGAACATAGTGGGTGAAGCAATTTGGCAAACCTGCGACGGCAAACCTCCCCCCACAATATAAATCTTCCGTATGGCATTGAGGCAGAGATCCTCCCCTGGCCTCCAAATCCTACACGCCCACTTGAGAAGCAAGGCCTCGTTCATCTGAGCAATCGACTTGACCCCCAGCCCCCCTGCTCCTTCTCGTACGTAATATCTTCCCACCCAACCAAGTGAATCCCTCACGCCCCCTCCCCACGCTTCCCCCACAAGAAGGCGCGCATACGCTTCTCCAGCCGGGACTTGATCCCCTTGGGCATCTTACGATTGGACAAAAAATAAATCGGAATCGCCGAAAGGACCGCCTTAACCAAAACAAGCCTGCCACCTCTCGATAAAAGCGCGGACTTCCAGCCCGCCAATCTCGCCTCCACTTTCTCCACCACTTTCAGCCAGTCCCTCAGCCGCGTCCTTCCCACGTTCATGGGCATCCCCAAGTAATCCATCGGCAGCGAAGAGCACATCGACCCCAAAACCTCCGCATAAACATCACGGTCCAGGACCGCAGGGCCGAAGGGCACGAACATGGACTTGGCCTCGTTCTTGACCAACCCAGAAAGCTCGCCAAAGATCTTTAGAGTCACGGCCATCCCCCTCGCCTCCGCCACTCCCCCCTCCAAAAGAAATAACATATCATCCGCGTATTGTAATATCGGAATATGCACATCCCCCCTGGAGAAGCCCCGCGAAATGCCGCTGCTAACCATATTAGCTGCAAAATCAGATAAAACGTCAGCCTCCAGAATAAATACCAACGGAGCAAGGGGGCAACCCTGCCGTACCCCCCTCCTTGGCTGGATCCAACCCCCCTCCGGACGACCGTTGACCAAGACAGACATCGAGGCGGTGGTGATACAACACCTCACTCACGTTATCCGCAACTCCGGGAACCCCTTCCTCCTAAGCATCGTCTAAAGAAACTTCCAATCAAGGCAATCGTAGGCCTTTCTGAAATCCACTTTCCACAGGATGCCACTCACCTCCCTCCTTTTCCAATCAGCAATGAGCTCTGACGCCAGAGTGAGACAATCGGCAATCTGCCGACCCGGGATGAAGGCCGATTGTGACGGAGAGATAACACCGCCAATAACGCCAGACAACCGAGTAGCGAGAACCTTCGCAATAATGAGACAAATGGCGTTCGAAACCGAAATTGGGCAGAAATCATCAATGGAGACCGGCGCCGACGAAATAACGAGAGCCCGGTTGATCCTGTCGAAGCCCGCGTCCTCCCTGCAGAATTCAAGAGCCACGTCAAGCACCTCGTGGCCCACGAGATCCCAAAATCCTTGTAGAACGCCACGGGGAACCCATCCGGGCCAGGAGCCGCATCAGCATTTAGCTCCCACACCGCATCCTTAAGCTCCTCCAAGGACCAGTTGCGCACAAGGCACTCGACCCGATCGTGCGGCACCAAACGCGTACCCGAGCCCAACCACCGCCACCGCCTGGGGATAGTCGACGAAGCCACACCCTTGAAGTGCTCTGCAATAGCCCTCCCCATCTCGCAATTTCCCTCCACGCGCGTCCCCCCAACAACGATGGACCGCAACGCATTCGCCATGCGCCTCCCACTGGCCACGCGGTGAAAGAAGGAAGTATTTGCGTCCCCCTCCCTAAGCCACCTGCTCCTCGAGCGTTGCCTCCACTCCGTCACGCGCTTCTTATCCTCCCGAGCAACAACCAATTGGGCAGCCACGCGATCAGCAAGCTCCAGCTCCGAAAGATCCCTGTTGTCCCCAAGCGCGTCGAGCCGGCGAATAGTCTCCTCCGCGTCCACCCTGGCCGCACATCTAGCCGCTCTAGACTCCCTCTTGAAAGCAGCTAAACGGACCTGCAGCGAATCAAGCTTCCGAGCAAAACGAGAGGCCGCGGACCCCGAAACGATCGTCTCCGACCAATGCGTTTCCACCAGGCCCCTAAAATTTTCCTCGAGCAGCCAGCACTTCTCATATCTGAACATCCCCCCACTGCTCCGGCGCCTCCCCCGAGAACCACATGATAGGGTTATGGTCCGAGTAACCATGCGGCTTCGCCTCCACCGAGGCAAGATCAAAGGCCTCCATTAACGCGCTAGAAGCAAGGAACCGATCCAGACGCGACCGAGAGTTGGAGCTCCTCCAAGTATACGCGGTGTTCACCGCATCCAGCACCTCGAGGTCCATAGAATCCACAGTGTCGGCGAAGGCGAGCGAGCCCGGATCCTGGCCACCCCTGCCCCCAGGCATGTCCGACGAAAATAAAGTAACATTGAAATCGCCCCCGATCAGCCAAGGACTAACACCCACAGACCTACCAACCTCCACCAAATCATCCCACAGCTGCACCCTCGCCGCCCCGCAGCACGGACCGTAAACACAGGAGACCGCCAATCTCATGGAGGGGGACAGAGCAACTAAACACCACCGTTAACACATGCCTCCCGCGGCTCACCGACTCCAAAGAGAAACGCGATGACCTCCACGCCACCAGCAAACCTCTCGCGGCCCCCGCCGCGTCAAGAGCACAGAACTGATCCAGAGCGCCCGCCTCAAAGGACCTCCAAACATCATCCGCCATATATTTAAGCTTCGTCTCCTGAAACATGACGATGTCACAACCCCATTCAATACACCTGGAACCCATTGTTCTTCGCCTAACCGGGTCTCCAAGGCCACGAACATTACAAGAGAACTTTCATTTGGAAACTTTGGAGTTTCCCACCACCCGGACCACTCTCGCCGCCTCCGCAACAAGCCTCTTCATGGGAGGACACGGCCCATCCTCTGGTCGCATTGACCTGGCTCTGTTCCTCCTCCTGTATCTTTTTGTGCTCCTCCTGTCGGCTGCCCCCTCGCCGTCCGAGACCACCAAAAGACAGCCACCCGTATCGCCCCGAACGGAGCCACCGGAAGAGGAGAGGCCGGTGTCCGACGAAGAAGGAGCGGCTGCCTCCCCATCCGCAGTCTGAGCCCGAGGACACCCCTCCGCCGGGCCCTGAGCGAGAAAGGAGAAGGGGATCATCTTTGAAGCTTCCCCCTGCGTGCAAAGGAACTCCCAGGAAGGAATAAAGCATCTCGCAGAGCCGTCGTTCGTCGTAAAAGGAACATGCAGGGCCGGATCCGGGCACGACCAACCGCGACCCGAATCAACAAGAGACGCCAAACCCGCCTTAGAGTTCGAACCAATAAACGGACCCTGAGTCCGGTCCAAGTCTTCAAACCGCAATAATGAATCCGCGACCGCGACCGGCTCAACTACAGCAGTCGAAACGCCAGGGGCATGTGCCGCCACATCACCATGCAAAAAGAATAACCCTGGCGGCACGAACAGAGCCGAAGAGAGGTTACTGAACCGCCGCGCGTAAGGGAGAGGAAAGTTCGTTCCCCCGAGGGAACCCCTTGGAAACCCAACCACCAGTTTGCCAACCGAAGCGTCACCGGACCCGCCTCCGGCCTCCGCCGCCACGACCATCGGAGAAGGCGGAGGAACCTCAATTACCAACTCCACAGTAAAAGAGAAGCAACCGACCTCCATCTCTGCGAACAAGCTTCTCTCCCCGTACCGTCAAGAAAACTCTTGCTGCATTCTAACAGGATCCGCGTGTCTTGCACAGGCGTCCCCGGACAGAAATCGTCGTCCAGCACCTCCATGACCGAACCCCACCTCCTCAGGCGCCTTCCTCAAACATCCAAGCGAGCGCGACAGGAAAGGGACGCCCTTAACTCTCGCCACGCACACTTCGACCTCCGAACAGACCCCATCCGCGTAACGAAAGCGCCTCCAGCAAACGTTCGCCACATCTCCATTGCGAAGCAACCGATCCCTCTGGTCAGGCGTCAACCCACGCACACAGCACCTCATCGCAGTCGGCTTCACAACATCGCCACCGAAGCTTGCACCCAAGAACCCACGAACGTGGCGCAAGACCGCGTCCCAATCAAGCAGGCCCCTCACAGCGAACCCGATCAACGCATGCACGCCCACTCCCCTGGCAACCTCACCCTCCTGGATAACATTCTTTGAACACCTCCCCCCCACGGCATTCCCAGACACGGACGGCTTTGAGCAACCGACAACCCTGTGCTCATTACGAACCACCCCCGTAAAGGAGGGACCACCGCGCGAAAACTCCGCACCTTGCATGTTGCGCCTTCCTTCACGTACCCCACGACTAGCCGTAGTAGAGGACACACGGCCGGCACCCAAAGAGCAGCCACGAGCCCAGCGAGACGCCATGCATGAAGCCTGACGATGACCCACCCCCCCACAAGAGTAGCACCTTGGGGGGGAAAGGACACAGCGAAGCCACATGCCCCCGCTCCCCGCAACGAAAGCACCTTCGACCAGGCTTCCGGTGCGAGACCGAAGTCCAAACCTCGCCACCTTCCTCCGACGCATCCCCTTCGCAATCGTGCCCCCCACCTCGCTCACCCTCCCCTCCTCGACTGACTGTCGCCTTCCCTTTCGCTCTGTCACTCACCGCCTTCGCACTCATCGCTCCCTCTGGCTGCAGCCGTTGGCGTCACCCAGCCCTCTACCAGGCCCCCTGTTGCTCGTAGCCAACCCTACTTAAAGTGGGAAAAGCTTTGTTGTTGTTGTATGGACATTTTTGGAGTTGTCTCTGGTCTGAGGTTGAATAGGGAAAAGTCGAAGTTTGTCCCCCTTTGGCATGGTGGATGCAGAGGTCGGTTTGTGTGCAAATGATGCATGTGGTCGCACCACAAGGACCTACCGTTGCGATACCTTGGCGTGCCGCTGGTGGCTGGTCGGATGCTCGTTGTTGACTAGTTACCGGTGATTGAGAAGATAGAGCAGAAGCAGGGAGGATGGAAGTTTGTTTGCCTCTCCAGGGGCGACGGGCCGGTGGTTTTGCGTTGGGTGTTAATGGCGATTCCTATTTTTTTCATATCTTCTAGATCGGTTCCTATGGTGTTAGGAAGATTCTTGAGGCCACTATGATGCGCTTTTTCTGGACGTCATCTAGGCAATCGAATGGGTTTCCTCTGGTAGATTGCAATATCATGTCGCCTAAAGGAGGATGAGGGCCTTGGTGTACGTAGTTTGAAGGCGATGAACAAGGCCTTGCTTGGCAGGCGGGTCGCTCGTGTTTAGAGCAACTATGACAGTCTAGTGTGCAACCTTGTTCGCAGTATTTATAGGCCAAGTCTTTCCTTTCCGGTCTTCGGGGACCTTGAAGACGTGCCATCTTTTTTGGAGAGGCATTTGCAGTGTAGCGCAGGAGTTGCGCCCTTCTCTGAGACCTATGGTTGAGGATGGCGCGGGATTATGCTTCTGGACAGATGATTGGAATGAGGGTGGGGCCTCAGATACAAGGTATCTGCAGTTAAAGGTATTGGCAGAATTTCCAATCTGCTAGACTGTAGAGGCCTGGGATGGGCATTCATTCTTCCACACTTTAGATCTAAGCTTTCTAAGCAATGTATGGAAGATCTTTTGGCAATGTTTACGGATCTCGAAGAGGTATCGTGGCCCACTAATGGGCGGGATTGCTGGATATGGAGGGATGGCACTTATTCGATTGAGAAAGTCTACAAGATCCTGAGGGGCCCCTTGATTTTTGATCATGGGGGTGCGAGGCGGATTGCAGGCGGATCTGGAGGTGGAAGATTCCGACTCGTGTGAATATATTCTTATGAATTTTTATAGGGAAGATTAATGTCAAAGGACAGATTTGATCGTTTCGTTCAAGGAGCTCATCTTGAGTTCCAAAGGTGTATGGAGAATGTGAAGGATGCTAATCACATTTTCTTCGTGTGTGGGAGCTCGATGGAGATCTGGAAACTTATTGGGAATCAAGTTTTGTGCACTGACAGTATGTCTAACTTCCAGTGCTCCATAGGGGTGATTAGGTTGGGTCGGAGAAGGAGAGATCGAGATGTTTGGCTGTGATTTGGGTACTCTTCTTAGCCAAGAATGGAGTGATGTTTCGCTAGGAGTGGTTCTACGCTGAGGTTTTTATGGCTCATGTCAATGTTTTGACTAAGAGTTGGAATTTATAAACACGTAATATAAATACTTGTAATAGGCTTGTGATGATTTTTAGCATTATATGGTGAAGTTTTTGGCTGATATGGAGAAGCAAGGTCCCAATCCAAATCAAGATTTTTCTTTGATTGTTTAATCTTGGCAGGATTCTCACCAAGGGGTGTAAGAGGCAAATATTGGGGGTGGGGGATGTTACTTGTGATAGATGTGGTTTGGCGGCGGAGGAGACGGAGCACCTCTTTTTCTCTTATTTGTCCTCATTTTAGGTGTAGAGCAGGGCAAACATTTTGTGGCTGCTCGGACGGGATTGTTCAAGCTTTTGGAGAGATATTCGTTCAGTTTGTGGATGTGGACATGAGGACAGCACATTTCCTTTTGCGTTGGGTTTGGGTAATTTGGTGTGCCAGAAACAACATCATTTTTGGGGGAGGCATACATTTTACACTGAGAATATGATTGAACCTTGCAGGGCGCTATGTAAAACTTGGAACTTATAACACTTTGTAACTTATTAACATTACATATATATATATATACATTTTTGAGGTGGGTCCCAAAGTAGGATGCCACCCTTTCACTTTTTTTCAAAATAAATGGTGAAGTTTTTGGGCATGCACCTATAGGCAGAGGCCTTTTTATCTTTCAAAAAAAAACAATTGAGGATTGATGACTTAATGGAAAGGAAGGCGTAGAACTAACATCTCTAAAATGTAAGTCTCTTATGAACAAATCAAGGGTTCTAGTAGCGTGGGAAAAGAGAGTATTCATTTAGGGTACCAAAGATGTGTATACAAAGAGGCAAATAAGATAAGAGGAGCTTGTTGGCTTCTAGCAATGTGTGGTTCTTTTCGATGAAAGAAAGGTCTTGCCTTTATAAGTTTTTTGGTAGAATACATGGAGAAATCTTTTTGAGGTGGGATGGAACAATCCCTTCAACTTAAAAGCAGCAAAAGGGAAGTAGAGTACGACTCTCTTAAAAACAATCAATGACTCGAGCTATCTTTACGGAAGGAGAGAGATTTTTCCTCTTTATAGTGTAGGCAGGAATTTCTCAGAAATTAGAGCCCTCCTTATGATGAGTAGGAGGGATGTGTGCAATCTCCGAAGAGGTGAGGGTGTCATGAATCCATAAGAAAGGAGTGTGTTGGAAGCAAGTTCGATAACATTGTCATGGGATGGGCGAGCAAGAGAACCAACCAAAATTAGACTGAGTATGTGAATGGAATGAGATCAAGTAGGTTCACAGAAGGCGATCGTGAATTCCATAATCTTGGGCCAGCTATCACTCACTCTAGTTGTTTCGCACATTTTACCTACACATGAACGATTATCTTTCTTTCTAGTCGAATTCATGCTATGGAATCCTATGAATGAATTTCAACTCTAGCTAGGGTACATGCACTGGTGAACTCTGCTCCAAGATTGTCGACCCTTAAAAGCATAAAATATGTTGTCTAGTCCTATCTGTGGACACTGATCAAGGATAGATTTATTGTTGTTGTTGTTCTTTCCTCAAAGGTCTCATCATTTCTAATACTTGAAGGTGGTTTAATATATTAGGAAAGTAAATATATTTTAAGTTGGCATTTTTCTGCCTCCCTTGTGCAAACCGGAAATTAAAAATGACTTTAATCTCCTTTCTTTCCCTTTCTATTCAAACACCAAGTTATGTACTGTTATCCATTCCCAGCCATTTATTTCCTTCGAATGATTACATTCCATCCTAATCCCCCGTCCTAATACAATCCGAGGTGGTGTTTAGATCTTAGATGAATGGACTTGGAAAGACGGTTGGTGGCACTTGGTGTTGGTGGCACTTAGTGTTGCTGCTACGCCGAATTTGCAGGTGGATCATTGGCATTGGAAGGACGGTTACTTCTCCACTAGGAAGACTTATCGGGCTCCGGTCCTTCCTCCACCTCCTGTTTCTTCTCTTCTTGTGCGCGACTGTGGGTTCTTTTGGGGCTTGCGCTTGCCGGAGCGCATCGGCATCTTCCTTTGGTTACTACGCATACGGAGGCTATTGACTCGTGATCGTTGTGCTACAATGTTTCCAAATTTCAGTGCATCTTGCCCCCTTTGTAATTGTTAGAAAATCGGAAGCGGAAGCGTAAACATGGAATAAAGAAATAAAGAACGAAAAAAGAACGCGGGATTTTACGTGGAACCCAACTCCGTGAGGAGTGGTATGAAACCACGGGAGAAGCCCTCTACGGGGTGTGTTTGTCAATTGACTTTCTCAATGGATACAGGAGACCTGGGGCTCCTTATATAGCCTCTCCAGAGCCTCCAAGTCCCACCGTTAGACGATGTGGGACTAAACACTGAATGGAGTAAATGGATCTCCTCCAGGATCCATTTACCCTGCTACAACTCAATAGGCGCATACAACTTATGCTCCAACACTCCCCCTCAAGCTGGAGCATGCAATGCTCAGCTTGGACAAACAGACAGAAACTCAACTCAACGCTCCAAGACACTACGGACAATATCAACCCAACGCGCACATTGCTGCAGTCGAAGACGTTACTTCTCATGTCGTGCAGGTGAGGAGGACAAATGGGCTGGAGTGTGAATCAACTGAAGACTCGGAACCTGACCATCGAGTCTGAACTTGCGCCTGAAGTCTCCTCGTCGGAGAACTGGGTCTCGCCCATATGGCTCAGAGAATGGTGCATTGCTCTGGTGTACCTATGATACCACATGAAAATCCTTGCCAACATGGCATAGGAAATGGTCCTCTACTATGGAGTCCCTATGGCTCACATGAAAACTCTGGCCTACAAAACAAGAATAATGATGGGGACCTCTGACAATGATGGCAACATATGCTCATCTGAAAATGGCCGCAAACATATGCGTGTCTAAAACTGGAGACTCGGAAACTCTTGAACGTCGAGTCTAAACAACTCTAGAGTCTGATCATCTGGCTGGTCTGGAGACTGATATCTGATTTTGATTCTGGAAGAAGAATAGACATGTGACTCTACATATACACCCCCTTTCTCCCATACTTGTCAGAAAACATGAATATCGACAAAGTTGGGAGAAGACACTATAAAGGGGTTACAAAATACCAATAAGTTGTTCGGCTTTCAAAACATTCATCATTTTTTTCTCGATTTTTTTTCTAAGCCGTTTCAAACATTTTTTTTACGGCTTTTGCTTCGCACAATTTTTTTTTCGAAATGCGTACGGCTTTTTATTTTGTACGCGCCTCTTCTTTTCTTTTTCTTGTTTTCTTTTTTATACTAACCTCTTTTTTTAAGGAAACATACGGTTCAAAGGGCCCCTCCTCTCTCTCTTCCCTCTTTTTTATTAAAAAAATACAGCAAAGCCCACTTGGACTTCTCTGTCAACATAACCCTATTTTTTTTAAATAACCGGACCCCGCTAGGGTTCCCACAACGGGATGGGAAATCCCTTCCAAGCCGCCGCCTCCTGTGGGGATGTTGAGATGAACGAGCGCCGACTGGGGCTTCGTGGCCTTGCGCCTGGAGGGTGGCGATCACGAAGACGCCTGCGAACGGCGGGAGATGCTGCCTGGATGCGCTCGCGCCGCGTGGAGGGCGCATGGATTGCTTCGAGATCGCGCCGCCGTGGATGGGAGCACCGCGCGCTTTGCGCGAGGAGATGCGGCGATGAAGAGATGCCGCCTGGTAGCGGCTGTGGTTGCGCATGTGCACACGACTGGAGGGGTGCGCATAGATTCACGCCTGGGCTTGCGCGCGATAAAGGGAGGAGGCGCACACGGGAGTAGGAGCTCCGCCTGCGCGATTTGCGCGAAAGGGAAGATGAGGCGCAGCCTCCGGAGGGTTCTTCGGAGGGCCGATGGTGAACGAGCACCACCGCCTGGGATGTTGCTCGTCATGCGCTGCTTGCGCGATGGGACTGGATCTAGGGTTGCGCGACCTTGCTGCTGCCACCTGCGGCTGTGCCTGGACCCGCCGCCAAATATGGGATGACCGGAGATGAGGTGCGGCAGCTGAAGATGAACAGAAATTTAGGGTTCCATATCGGAACCCTAGAACTTTGGATGCTACTTGAAGCCGTCGTGTGGGTCTGGAGTGGCGAGATGCAAGGCCACTGCTGGAGATGCGGCTGGAAGATGTGCCGCGGCTGAACTTGATAATCAAATCTCACATAATACTATTGAAGAATGAACAATCGAATCTCGGAAACAAAGAACATAAAAATAATCCGCGAGAATCGAACCCGCTCTTATACCATGTTAGAAAATCGGAAGCGGAAGCGTAAACATGGAATAAAGAAATAAAGAACGAAAAAAGAACGCGGAATTTTACGTGGAACCCTACTCCGTGAGGAGCGGGCTGAAACCACGGGAGAAGCCCTCTACGGGGTGTGTTTGTCTATTGTCTTTCTCAATGGATACAGGAGACCTGGGGCTCTTATATAGCCTCTCCAGAGCCTCCAAGTCCCATCGTTAGACGATGTGGGACTACACTGAATGGGGTAAATGGATCTCCTCCAGGATCCATTTACCCTGCTACAACTCAATAGGCGCATACAACTTATGCTCCAACAGTAATGCTGCGGATGAAACTATTAACCACCTCTTCTTCGGCTGCCACTTGGTGTCGGGAATTTGGGACGATGTGCCTTGGGCGAGAGCAGACAACCTCTCCGCTTTCTGCGAGCTTCTTTGGACCAACAGGAACAGGGATAGGCGGGACCTCTTAGCTCCCGTTGCGCGGCTGTGGTGCATATGGCTTGGCAGGAACGAAGCTATTTTCTCCGGGCAGCGTTTTTATCGTGAAAACATACTTATTTTGTGCGCTCGTTTTATAAGCGACTGGTGTATTCTGTAGGGCTTTGGGCCTTATTGTTGTGTCCTAGTGTCTTCTTTAAACCCAGGATTTTGTTGTTTATGCTTAGGGTTTCTAACTCCATCTCTCCATCCTTGACTTTGTATGTATTTTTTCTTAATTTCTTTTTTATATATAATTTTGGGGCGAACACCAACGAGTGTGTCCCCCTTTTTTGAGCCTCAAAAAAAAGGATGGTAGGGAAATATAAGAGACAGGGAGGGCCTTACAGTGTTTTGGATGCATGGCCTCAAATTTCGCCAAAATTCGGTAGAATTCGATTTGGTGGCAGGAATTTGAAGAAGAGAAAAGGGAGAGGATATAAGGTGACAATAAAAGATAGGCACAAAAGGGGTGCGTACTATAACTAACCAATAAACTTTTTCCTTATCATTGAAATGCCCTATTTTGAGACGAAAAAGACACTCCGGTTACTACCTTCCACTGCCTTACATTTCATTTCAATACGTCAAACTCATTTGGTTCATTTTTATCCCATCATCATTTTCTCAGCCTTTAAACATCTCGAGCCATTGGACATCCCTCTTTTTTTCTGTAATCCCTTGCTAATCTCTCCATTAAAACACGGCCTTGAATAGAACAGATTGGAAGGGGGATTAGAGTTCGTTTGGTGTGTTGCAAATACCTCTTCTCCTTTTTTATGTTGTCTCTTTTACATATTTTCAACGTTGTCGTTGTTAATACTATAGTAAGACGAGAATAAGACTGCTAAACAAATTGATTCCACGTTACTGTTTCTTCGTTTCTCTTCATTTTCGTTCATTTATGCAACCAGGGACTCTTTCACGTGTCCCCCCTTCTATCCTAGCACTGAATATATACTGTCATTCCTTCTCTTCTCTTTGCATTTATTTGCTTCAATTCCTTCACTTGCCCACGCCTTGAAATCCATCTGTCCAGAAAAGCGAAGTGACGATACGTATTCGAACGAGAGATTAAAACGAACCTTA
>JAZKJV010005477.1:0-253433 GCA_037367405.1 Ottelia alismoides | reverse complement strand
TCCCTTCTCGTAAACTTATGCATATGCTAGCTCCTTCTCGAAAACTTAGTGCTTATTCTACCTCCTTTGTAAACTTAGGGCTTAAGTTACCCTCCTACCCAGAAACTTAAAGTCTTAAGATAGCTCCTTTTGGAAACTTATTTCTAAAGCTAGCTCCTTTCAAAAACTTAGCGCTTAAGCTAGCTCTTTCAGGAAACTTAGCACTTAAACAAGCTTCTTCCAAAAACTCAGCTCTTAAGCTAGCTCTTTCCTGAAACTTATTACATAAGATAGCTCCTTCCTGAAAACTTAGGGCATAAGTTAGCTCCTCACGGAAATTTAGAGCTAAATATAGCTCTTTTTCGGAAACTTAGGATTAAACTACCTCCTTCTCGGAATCATAACGCTTAAGAAAGATCCTTCCGGAAACTTAGTGCTTAAGCTAGCTCCTCTCATAAACTTAGGGCATAAGCTACCTCCTTTTGGAAACTTAGCCCTTAAGATAGCTCATTCTGGAAACTTAGTTATAAAGTTAGCTCCTTCTCGGAAACTTATGACATATGCTAGCTCCTTCTCGGAAACTTAGGGCATAAGTTAGCTCCTCTTGGAAACTTAGGGCTAAAGGAGCTCCTTTCCGGAAACTAAAGGCTTAAGCTACCTCCTTCCTGGAATCTTAGGCTTAAACATTCTCCTTATGAAACTTAGCATTTATGCTACCTCCTCCCGTAAAACTTAGGGCTTAAGCTACCTCCTTCCAGAAACTTTCGCCTTAAGCTAGCTCCTTTTTAAACTTAGTTCTAAAGGTAGCTCCTTTCAAAAACTTACCGCTCAAGCTAGCTCTTTCTGAAAACTTAGCACTTAAGTTGGCTTCTTTCGGAAACCTTAGCGCTTAAGTTAACTCCTTCTGAAAACTTATGGCATAAGTTAGCTCCTTCTCGAAAACTTAAGGCATAAGACAACTCCTACCAGAAACTTAGCGCTTAAGCTAGCTCCTCCCGAAACTTAACCATTAAGCTAGCTCCTTCGTAGAACTTAGGGCTTAATTTATCTCCTTTCAAAAACTTAAAGCTTTAGGTAACTCCATTAAAAACTTAGGATCCTTCCAGAAAATAAGGCTTAAGCTAATGTAGCTCCTTTCCAAAAACTTAGGCCTTAAGCAAGCTCCTTCGCGGAAACTTAGGGATAAGATGGTTCCATCCACAAACTTAGATCTTAAGCTAGTTCCTTCCAAAATATAGGGCTTAAGGTAGCTCATTCCTGAAACACAACACTTAAGCTAGCTTCTTCCCGAAAACTTAGGGTTTGTAGTAGCTCTTTCCCGGAATCTTAACGCTTAAATATTCTAATTTCGGAAAGTTAGCGGTTAAGTTAGCTCCTTCCATAAACCTAAGGCATAAGCTAACTTCTTCTCATAAACATAAGGCTTAAGCTAACTCCTCTTAAAATTTAGCGATTAAATTAGCCTCTTCCGGAAACTTAGTGCTTAAGCAAGCTCCTTCTAGAAACTCAGCGCTTAAGCTAGCTCTTTCCTGAAACTTATGACATAAACCAGCTCCTTCTCGAAAACTTAGGGCATAAGTTAGCTTCTCCCGAAAATTTAGGGCTAAAGATAGCTCCTTTCGGAAACTTAGGAATTAAGCTACATCCTTTCCGAAATCTTAATGCTTAAGCAAATCCTTCCGGAAACTTAATGCTTAAGCTAGCTCCTCTCATAAACTTAGGGGCTTAAGCTACCTGATGAATCCACATTTCATCATCTTTATTCTATCATTTTGGCACCAAAAACCCTAGCAAATGCCTGTAAATAGCCTTAAATCAAGCATCTTAGCATTCATGCATGTGCATCTAAACAGTGTGTAAATTACTGTAATTAAGGCCAAAATTATAGAATAAATAAAGAAAAGAAAAAGAATAAAATATTGTAAATATTTTATGACCCAAAACCCCGAGACCTAGGCATCTTGATGAATAGGTCGACAAGGAATAAAGTAGGGGGAGATAAGGTCAGAAGCACAGAGAAAGCACCTATACTTTATACTCATTCTTTATTCATTTTGGGACCTAATTTTGGTTCCACTTTTTATACATCAAATAAAGAAACTTTGTACATAAAAGTTGTAGATAAATTAATAAAGAAAAAGACAAAATTGATTTCACAGAAAAGTCGTGTACAGACAAAAAGATATGGTCTGAATAAGAATCCAAAATCCCAACTTCCCAGACCCGTATCTCACAAACGACAAATCCAAATGCAGTGTACTCACCTTTAATTGTATATAGAATAAAATAATCTATCCAATGGCGGTGGTTTCGCATTTGGCGGAGCTACGGTTTGAAAGTTGAGTTTTGGACCCACATTGGTATACTTGTACTGAATAAAATATTCAATTTATTCTTTACTCATCATTTATTCATTTTTATATTTTTATAATTTCGTAAATATTACTTATACTGTACATGTGCATTAAAAATTGAAATAAAATGCAAAAATAAAAAAATAAAAATACTTGTATAAAGAATACATAGGTATACTGTATATACTTATACCTATATAAAATATACTTGTATTTTATTAAATATATAAAACATCTCAGAAAAATAAAATAAACATATACTTATGTATATAAAAGTATGTTATAATTTTACAAAATCATATATAAAAATAATAAGATTAAAAATACATAAAATAAAATAAAATATCAAAACACATAGGTATTATACCTATATAGGGTCAAAAAGGTAACTTGTAAAAATATAAAATCATAAAAATAAATAAAAATCAGAATAAAATACTACATAAAATTTTGAACATTTTTTATTTTATAACTTTTATTTAGTTCGGTCATTTAAATATTTTAAATTGAATTAACAAAGTTTTTTTTAGGGTTTTTTCCTGGTTGGTCCACGTGGACCAACCAGGGGGCAGTCTCAGTTGACTCGGGTCAACTGCCTGCCCTACACCCTGTAGGCTTTGTCAGAACCACTTTTGACCCCATCTTCTCCATTTTTCGAGGCAAGAGCTTTCACCCTTTCGATTCGATTTTTCTTCTGAGATCCTCTTCCTCGTTCATCCCTCTTGCCCGCCAGATGATTGCATCGGGCTGTGCATCAATGGGGTGCTCCAGGCCCCTCGATCTTTCCACCCATTCGTCACCCCCTTAAAACTTCGCCCTTGACCTAATTTGAAAATCGAACCGCATTCCACACAGATCTACCCCCCTTTCGTTCGTGCTCGAGCACCTGGAGGTGACAGCTCCTGGTTCATCACCTTAAGGCGGCGGATCATCAACTGATCTGGGCGTGTTCCATCACCTCCGGCGGTCACCCCCGTGAGGTATACTCCCCTCTGGCCATTGGCCATCGAGGCTGCCATCCATCTCATTCTCCTCCCATTTTATTCCTGTGAGTTCTAGAGTATTTCCCCCATCGTTCTGAGTCGAATCAATCACTCCATCACCTTAGCGATCACCTCGCCGGAGCGCAACTCCGGCGAGACCCTATTGCGCCTCCCCGTTCATTTGAGAGCCACCCGAGGTCGAGGCATTTTTCCCTCGACCTCTCTCACGTTTTGGTGCAGGTATTGAAGCCCATCGCAGCTTCGGAGCGATTTTGCTCTCTCGCCGGAACGACTGGTGCCCTCGCAGCTCCGCCACCTCCGTGCGAGAGCACCGGCGTCCGCCGGTGGATTTTGAAGCTTCCAGACGTCACCCGACACCTGCAGGAGCATCCTCGGCCACCTTTCAAGCTCCAGCGTCGTCGTGGTTGGCCGGAGGAGCTCGGAGAAGTTCGCCAGACCGGAGCTCCTCCGTGTTCTTCCCTCGACCTCCGGACCGTCGGATCAACGAGGAGAGCCCAGATCGTGCTGCAGCCGTTAGATCTTCCAAGGTGCCCACCGTCCGATCGTCGAAGGAGATCTAATCTCAGCCGCACGAGCCCAAGCGTCATCGGCCGCTCAGGACACTCCACGTGGATAAGTGGTTCGCATCCAGCCGTTGGATCGCGTCTCGTCGCCCAGCCGTTGGATGCGTGCCACGCGTCATCATCGGAGCGCCGCGTCGAGGGTATTTTGCATCTACACCCTCGCCATTTTTGTATTTAATATTTAGTCTAAAAATTTTCGTCTGTAGTTTAAATATTTTGTAATATTTGCAAAGAGACCCCCAGACTTTTGATATTTGCGTTCGGGTCCCTCGCCACGTCACCTCACGTGACCTGTACACGTGAGGTGGTGGGCATTTTGCAGAGGAACCCCCGTACTTTTGGGTATTTCCTTTTGGTCCTGAAATTTTGGCATTAAGTGTAAAAGTTTAGGTTACTTGCAACTAAGCCCCCAGGCTATTTGTGATATTACGTTCAAGTCCTTCCCAGGCGCGTGCAAGTCACGCTTCCTGGTGGGAATTTTCAGACAAGCCCAGGCGGCTTTTGTAATTGATTTTTGGTTCCAAAAATTGAATATAAAGTGTATATTTTTGTGGAAAATTGCATAGTTGCCCCTGGATGTTTTGGATATTGCACATATACCCCTGCCAGAACTGTTTAATGCTTGGATGCTTGTTGTATTTATTTGACATATCATTTTAACTCCAAAAATTCCACAAAAATAGGTTTAAGCTTCTGGATATGTGTACTTTCACGCCAGCTATTTAGTTTTTGATTTCACTTCATTTTCATATTTATTAAAAAATCAAAAACTTGCTATTTGTGCACTGTCTAGTTTAGAAAATACCAAAAAAATATTAAAACCCCTTCAAAAATTCCAAAAAAATTACCTAGTGTCTATTTTGTCATCTTTTAGTGTCAGTCCAAAAACCACTAAAAATCTCAAAAGAAAAACACTAAAAATTTAAAAACACTCTAAAACTTCAAAAAAATATATAAAATCAGAGAAAACTCCAAAAATCAAAAACTCAGTTTCTGTTTGTTCCTTATTTTGTCCTTTTATTTGAAAAAATAGTGTGAAAATTTTGAGCTACTGGTTGGCTATTTTTAAATCTCATTTTATCTACAGCCAGCCTTATTTCCACTATTTTCCCTCATTTCAGCATTTTAAAATACCAAAAACACCTTGAAAAATCCCCAAAAATCACAAAAAACAGTAGAAAACCATAAAAATATCAAAAACATTTTATTCCTGAAGTTTTGGTTATTTTTGCACCATTTTATAAATATTTTAGCTTGCCTTCTATTATCTTGTCTTTACTTTCCAATATTGAAAAGAAAAAAAAATATAAAATATAAAATATAAAAATCAGAAAAATTAAAAATCCAAATACAAAATTAAAATTAAAAAAAAATTAATTAAAAATTAAAAACCCACAAAAACTTCATTGATTGCTTGCTTAGTGTAGACACATCACACATTCGCACTTGAGCACAATTTTTGTGAATTACCCTGCTTGCTCCCTGTGTTCGAACTCTCTGCATACTTGCCCGTTACATCATTTGTGCAGAGTTAAAAATAAATTTTAACTCCACATTGTTTCTAATTTGTTGATCTTAGTGTGGGTTAATTGTTGACTTTAGTCCGGATTTAGTGTGGTCATCACACCGAGCTGAGTTTACGATTTGTGTTGAACTTAGACCACCTATTTTCGGCTAAATCAAATGGCGCCGTTGCCGGGAGCAACAGCGAGTAGTTCACATTTGTTTGATTGTGTTGATTGTCTACCATAGCCTTACTTCTATCTCTTGCAGTTTTGATATATCTTGTTGAGCTATCTGACCATTTTCTTTTCTTGTCTTCTTGCGAGGGACCGCGGAGCAAGGCGGATTGCCTTAGGTGATCCGGAGCATCCTTGGGAAGCGGAGCCGGCCTTCTTGGGCCAAGCCGGCAGGAGAGAGCAGGAGGAGTGAGAGAGAGTGCTTAGATTAGTTGCATATTTTTTTTTGTGAGAGAGTGACTTTGATAATTTGTAATAATACAGGTACTTTGGACTTGGACACTACCGGGCCCAATTTCCAAGTGTTTGTTCACTTGGGGCTCACCGCGGTTTTTGACGAGTTTTTCTCGCTTGTCATTTCCGGTTTGTTTCGTTTTTCACTTTCTTTTGTGGATTGAGCTCTTAGTTTTAGGTCCTGCTTGACTCGATTAGAATAGGTCCAAACACCTAATTATTTTTGCATGCTCCTATAGTGCGTATTTGGATTTAGACTAATTAAACAGTTGGTTATCTACTTTTGATCCACGCGCCGTGAGCGAACCCCATCAAGCGCTACTCCTGAACTCGAGTGTGTCGAGAAGAGGAGGGGTAAGCCAAGACCGGACACTCGGATTGGAAGTTGATAATCAACTTGTGGTTCTTCAGCTAGCAGTTGCCTGATCTAGGACGATTTCCGTGTGCATATCGACATGTAGTTTAGGTTTATAAATTTCTGCTTTGCATCCCGCATGGAGAGAGCTGGGATTCACTGTAAGTCTTCTTACTTTGCAAGCATCATTTAGGCACAAAGGTTGAGATCTCCATCTTTGTGTCGACTTGCACGGCTTTTCCGACTCTTTCTCCCTCTGTTTTTGGAACAAAGTAGGATAAAGAAAATACAAAAACCGTTAGGCGCTTGTTTGAATTTACTCAAAAGAAGCGATAACACCAAAAAAAAATTAAAAAAGGGACTGCTAAGAAAACTTGACCAAAATAAAAAAGGTAATTGGATTCATTGCTTGGGGTGAGTAATACCCTCACTTGTATTCAGGTTGCATGGGAAGGTCTCCTTCCAAGTGAGGTGAGCGCTTCGTAAGGATTAGAGCCAAAACCCAGCTTGTGGCTGCCTTGTGTATCGCCTGGATTACCGAAGTATTGGCGCTTCTATCGTACGTAGTCGAGTAAGGCTTGGTCGCCCATTGGTGACTCACTATTGTGTGAGCATCGACCTCGTCCGAAGTATCGAGCATAGGCCACGCCTTCACGGGGTGTCTGTCTCACCGGCTGCGTCCGAGTAGGTTCTTGCACGCTCACAGGTGATTCTGTTGCGAGCGAGATCCGAAGTATCGGTTTCGCCTCTTGGCTTCCTCTCTTATTCTTTGGCTGAGTAGGGATCCAGGAAGGGTTACAAGGACCTCAAAAAGTGCAAGCTACAGGTTACACAGGAGGAGGACAAGTACGGGATACTTTCCGGCAGTACTCTCTCTCCTATAGGCGTAGCGTTCTAAGGACTCGTTAAAAGATAAATTCCTGAATCAAGCTAAAATTGAAAAGATAAAAGCCGAACCTTCACGGCTTCATGTGTTGAGTCGGTGAACTTACCCTTGCTTTGTGTTTGATTGCTAGATTTATTTAGGTCAAGATCAAAAACACCGCACAATTGTGCACAATTTTGTTGCATATCATCTTCTTCTTCTCTTGCATTATCCCCACTTCTCTCGAATAATCAAGATGATGGGACGGAGGTCTCTTAGGCCGACCTTGTCGGCACCGCTATCTAGCACTCCTCCTTATTCATCTAGGAAAACCTCGGAGGGTTCGCTCTCCGAGCCCGAGTTTACATCCACCCTGTTCCCCCTCGACCACCCTTCTTATTCTCCTTCCATCAGTCCAAGAGTGTCAGAATTCAGTGCATCATAGTGTTCAGCTCATTCGACAGCACCTGAGATGGCCTCTTTTGCTTTTTCAGAAAATCCAGCCATGGCAGATAGAGGCGAGAATGCAGATGACCATGAGCACCCTCCATTCCTTTTTGATCAGGCAGCCATCAACAATTCCTTGTTAGCATCCCTGGAGACTATGCAGAGACAGATCCGTGACCAGGGCACATTCATGGGTGACCTTATGAGGGAAATTGCGCAGATGAGAGAGAACCGAGCTGGCGGAGAAGGTGGTGATGGAGGAGGGCCTGATGCAGGAGGAGCCGATCCAGACGGTGAGCGACCGCCACAGACCATCATGAGGGAACTGCACAACCCAGCTTCGTCCCTCACTCATCGGTGGATCAGACTCCCACCAATCCACGGAGATTTCGAGCTTCGACACCACACGATCCAGCTTCTTCCCAAGTTCCATGGGCTGCCGACCGAAGAGCCGCACCTCCATCTCCAAGAGTTCGAAATGATATGCAGCACTATCCACGATCGGTTGTTGACCGAGGACACTATCAAGATGATCGCCTTCCCGTTCTCATTGGTTGATCGAGCCGCATATTGGCTCAAGCATCTAGGGCGATTCGTCGACACTTGGGCAGATCTCCGGTCCGTTTATTTGAAGAAATACTATCCTCTCGGCCGGACAAACGCAGCTCGAGCAATGATCAGTAATTTCGTCATGATCCCAAATGAACAGTTCCATGAAGCATGGGATCGATTCAGAGAGCTCATAGACCGGTGTCCACATCACGATATCTCCAAGCCCCACCTGGTGCAGAGTTTCTTCTGTGGGCTGACACCGGAGCTGCAGGGGCTTGTGAACGCCTCTTGCGGTGGATCTTATTTCTCCAAGGGAGAAGACGACGTCTGGGCCATCTACGAAGGCATGGCAGAGAACTCCACAGTAATGACCCAGGCCAGAGTCTACACTCAGCAGAAGCCCCCGCAAGGAGCGGGATCATTTCAGAGGATCGCCCGCATCGATGCCGGTCCTAGCACAACGTCGGTAGCCGCGGCCCAAGCCGAATCAGCAGCAGCCGACATGGGCATTATCAGTGAAAAGCTTGACCGCATGGAGATCCTCGAGAAGAAGCAGAATCAAGGTCTTGCCCAGATGGACCTTATCACCAAAACCATGAATGACCTGAAGACTCAAATTCTATGTATTCAGGAGGCACATGCCCATTCCCAACAGCCTCCCAGGTCACAAGTTGCTTCCAGCAGCAGCAATCCCAACCAGGCCTCCACCTCGTACCGCCAGGTGAACCATATCCAGGCGGAGCCGGTTCCATTGTTGCAGTACCATCCAGAGCAACCACCATCTCAGGACACGCAGATGGTGGCCTATCAGCCGGAGCAGCCACTGGCAGTTCTTCCTCCACCTTCCTTCGAGCAGGAACCGTTGATGGAAGTCAACGGGATTTGGTATGACCGATACCCTCAGCCAGCAATTCGCAGGGATCACCCCGGATTCCGTTGGGGTAATGGTGGATCCTCATCCCAACAGCATTCCCCTGCTCAAGGACAGCAGAACGGCCAGCCACAGCAACAGCACCAGCAGCCCCAGTACAATCAGCCCCAGCATTATCAGAGTGGTCCTCGTCCCGCCTATCAAGGACAGCAGTGGAGGCAGCGACAGCCGCCTCAGCAGTATTATCACCAGCCTTCCCCACAGTACCAGCAGCAGCAGCCCCATTTCCAGCAGGGACAGACATCCGGTTCTCAGGGTCCAGCCTATGAGAACCCAGCTCTTGATGACCTTGCCCGCTTGCTATCTGAACAGCGAGCATCTTTCAGGCAAGAAATGGATGAGTTGAGGCAGGAAGTACGGGATCTCATCAAAGGCAAAGCCGCCATACCCGCTCAGATCGAACCTAACCCTAATAATCTAAAAAGAAAGTCTGAGCAGGTAGAGTTTACAGAGGATACCTCTCCTAGTGATTGTTTGAGCGACATATCTTATATCTATCATGATGCTGATTTTGTTACTACTAGGAGCGGTAGGATGCCAGCCGGCGGCGCCTCTTCTGAGCGACACCCAGAGGCAGGATCAAGAGCGCCAGAGGAGCAGAGAAGCGGTGCTGATGCCGCTCATGATGATGTTGACGGTGGTGCTGATACCACCCATGATGAAGTTCAGGACGACGGTGCTAATGCCGCCGTGATACCAGATGAAGACGGTGGTGCTGATGCCACCATTTTTGATGCAGAACCAGAGAGCGGTGCTGATGCCGCAGATGCAGGTGCCGGTGGTGGTACTGAGGCCACCACCTCTACTTCTGTTGAGCCAGCCACTGTGATGTCACCACATTTTGTATCTAGAGACTGTGGGACGAAAAACAAAAACAAAAATATGAATAAAGGAAAGGTTTCTGTTCAAGTTACGGATCCATATGTGTTGAATGATGATTTTTGTATGGATTCTCCATCTTCACAGGCACAGGGACCGACTCCTAGCCCTCCATCTGAGGAGGCCCCTTCCATCCCCTTCCCTGAGGCACTCCGCCGAGCGAAGGGGAATAAAAAAGAAAATCCCAAAAAGAATCAGCAGGTAGAGTTCGGCAATGAGATGATTGACAGATTCCATATTCAGCTGACTCTACGAGAAGCGTTTGAGCATATCCCCTTCTTCAAGAAGAATTTGAAAGAAACAACTACTGTCCGAAGGAAGAAGAGGCACAGAGATCAAATCCATATGCTCACGCATAACACTTGTTGCGCCATTCAGAACACATTGCCAGCCAAGCGACCAGACGCAGGAGCTCCCTATGTCAGATGCGAGATTCAGGAGCAACAGTTTGATCGTACTCTATTAGACAGCGGCTCTTCAATTAACCTCCTTCCGGCAGCCTTACTCAAGCAGTTCGAGTTTGGCCCTCTTCTTCGAAGCAGAACCGTCCTTCAGTTTGCTGATAGGTCGATTAAGAGGCCGAATGGGTTATTGAAAGACGTGGTCGTTACCATTCAGGGCCTGCAATTCCCCGTGGACTTCGTTGTGTTGGACATGGAGATCCCTGAGTCGGTAACTGATGCCCCCATCATTCTCGGACGTCCATTCTTGGCCACAGCCAAGGCGGTGACCGACCATGACAGTGGGAAGGTATGCTTTCGCGTAGAGGGCGAAACCATACAAATAGAGACGATCGAAGAGATCAGAGCTAGAGAGGCAGAACGCTCAGAGCAGTCCAGCGAGGCCGAGCAGATGACAGAGGAGGAGCTAGACATCCACCAGGTTTGTGATTTCGAGATGACTGATGATGAATCCAACTGGAAAGATCCTGTAGCACCAACCCTCGCCTTGCCTACAGATTCACTGTATCTAAAGCTCATGGCAATCGAGAGTCGGGAGAGCACATCCCTGGATGAAGATATCTTTGAGGCTGACAGTGTTGTGATGAGTGGTGCTGAGGAATTTCAATCTTGCTCATCGTCTTCTGATCCCTCGGATTCAGACATTGATTGGGATGATTTTGATGATTATTTGCCTTGTCTGATTCCTTCTGAGCCAGCAGCCATGACAGAGTGCGAGCCAGTGCAGTTTATTGATGATCCATCAGGCCGCCCTTCGTCAGAAATTCAAGCAGAGCGAGAGTTCTCCCATGCAGACCTGGTAGCATTTACACAGACTTATCAGAAGCCAGATCTGCCACCTCCCAGTTGTCCGGAAAGGAAACCTCTGCCGCAGTCAATGAAATATAGATTCCTTGCGGGTGAGCCAGAAATGCACCCAGTCATTATCTCAGCAGATTTGACTGGAGAACAAGAATCTCGTCTGATGGAGGTTCTTGAAAGAAACCGCAAGGCAATCGGTTGGAGTATAGCTGATCTCCAGGGGCTGAGCCCAAATCTCTGCTCTCACCACATCTATCTTGAGGATAACGCTAAGCCGTCGCGTGAGTTCCAACGACGGCTGAACCCGAATCTTCGAGACGTAGTCATGAAAGAAATTTCTAGGTGGTGGAGCGCCGATTTTATCTACCCCATCTCCGACTCCAAATGGGTAAGTCCTTTACATGTGGTACCCAAGAAGACGGGTATCACTACAGTTGTCAATGAGTCTGGAGAGGAGATCGCTACCAGAGTACCAACTTCTTGGAGGGTCTGTGTGGACTACAGACGATTGAATGAGGCCACCAAGAAGGATCACTTCCCGCTACCATTCATTGATCAGATTATCGAGCGGTTAGCTGGGAAGAGCCATTACTGTTTTCTTGATGGGTACTCTGGATACAATCAAGTGGCCATTGCGCCCGAAGACCAGGAGAAAACGACATTCACCTGTCCGTTTGGGACTTATGCTTTCAGACGGATGCCCTTTGGTCTATGTAACGCTCCGGCGACATTCCAAAGGTGCATGTTGTCCATATTCTCGGACATGGTGGGTGACTGTTTAGAGGTCTTCATGGATGACTTCTCGGTCTATGGCGACGGGTTCGACGCTTGTCTTGACTGCCTAGACCGTGTGCTGAAGCGCTGCATAGAGGTCAATCTTGTCTTATCCTGGGAGAAGAGTCATTTCATGATGACTCAAGGGACGGTCCTTGGTCATATCATCTCCAACAGGGGCATGGAGGTCGATCCGGCTAAGGTGGACATCATCAGGAAACTCAATCCGCCGTCCAATCTGCGTCAGTTACGGTCTTTTCTGGGGCATGTCGGTTTCTACCGACGGTTCATTCAGGACTTCAGTCGAATTGCCCGACCGCTAACTGATTTGCTGACCAAAGACACCGAGTTTATTGTTAATGATAAGTGTCTTGAATCTTTTGAGACTCTCAAGAATATGGTTGTTTCAGCTCCTGTCCTTCAGCCACCCGATTGGTCTCTCCCATTCGAGATCATGACGGATGCTTCAGATTTTGCCGTTGGGGCTGTGCTTGGACAGAGGAGGGATGGTTTACCGTTTGCCATTCACTACGCCAGCCGGACTTTGGATGCCGCGCAGCGGAATTACACTGTAACTGAGAAAGAGATGCTGGCCGTAGTTTTCGCTCTTGATAAGTATCGATCATATATTCTCGGATCTAGAGTGACCATTTACACTGATCATACCGCCATCCGGTACTTAATGGCTAAGAAGGATGCCAAAGCACGTCTCACCAGATGGATCCTTCTACTCCAGGAATTTGATATTGAGATTAAGGATAAGCCTGGAGTCAAGAATGTGGTGGCGGATCATCTCTCCAGGTTGGAGAATCTTGAGGAATCTGAGCCCAGCGCACCTATCACAGAGACATTTCCAGATGAGGCGATTTTGGCTGTCACCTCACTCCCATGGTATGCTGACTTTGTAAACTATCTTGTTGCCAAGACAGTCCCTCAGGGTTGGCACAGGCAGAAACTTGAGACCTTCCTAGCTAAGGCCAAGTTTTATCATTGGGAGGATCCCGTCCTTTATCATGAAGGAGGGGATAGTATCTGGAGGAGGTGCATTCCTCAAGAAGAGCAGCAAAGCGTCCTCACATACTGGCACAAGCTTGAGGCAGGAGGACATCATTCTGGAAAAAGGACAGCACAGAAGGTGCTTCAATCCGGCCTATGGTGGCCTACTCTCTTCAAGGATTCTGATGAGTTCGTGAAGAGATGTACTGACTGTCAGAAAATGGGAACCTGCGGACAGAGAGACATGATGCCCATGCAACCCATTCACTTTTGTGAGGTTTTTGATGCATGGGGGATTGATTTCATGGGCCCATTTCCTAAGAGTCAGGGATTCGAGCATATTCTGCTCGCTGTGGATTATGTCAGCCGATGGGTTGAGGCAATCCCCGCCCGAGCCGCAGATGCGAAAACCGTGTGCAAATTCTTGAGGAAAAATATCATTTCACGGTTCGGGGTACCTAGAGTCTTGATTTCAGACGGGGGGTCTCACTTCATCAATGACAAAGTCAGGGCCCTTGCAGACGAGTTCGGCATTGACCATCGGGTTGCCACTCCTTATCACCCTCAGACTAATGGTCTTGCCGAAGTATCGAATCGGGAGATAAAGACTATCCTGCAGAAAGTTGTCCGCCCAGACCGAAAGGATTGGTCACAGCTTTTGGACTCGGTCTTGTGGGCTTATCGGACATCTTTCAAGAATCCATTGGGAACATCTCCCTTTCGTCTCGTCTATGGCAAGCCGTGCCATTTGCCAGTGGAGATCAAGCATAAATCTTTTTGGGCAGTTACTGAGTTGCTTCTAGATCCAGAGAGTATAGGTGACCAGAGAAGAGCAGAATTGGCAGCCCTGGAAGAATTGAGAGATACAGCCTTCTCCAACAGCCTACAGTACAAAGAAAAAGTGAAGACATGGCATGATTCACATATCAGCCATAAACAGTTTGAGCCAGATCAGAGGGTATGGTTGTTCGATTCCAGGCTGAAATTGTTCCCAGGGAAATTACAGAGCAAGTGGAAAGGACCGTATGTGGTCAGGAAGGTACATGACAATGGCAGCATCGACATATCCGAACCGTCATCTTCCGCTACCTTCCGCGTCAATGGTCAACGCTTGAAACTATATCTTGATCATGATCCACCGACCATTGACGTTGCCCCCATTCTTCTGGTATGAGATGTGTCATTTGACTCTCATCATCTACATCTCATACATGGTAATCAAGTCTATCTTCCGCTGTACAGATCCATCTGTTTATATCACTCTGTGTCTGTTGATTTATTTTCTTCTTTTCTTCTTTTCTTCTTTTCTTCTTTTCCTTTTCTATCCTCTTTATCTATCAAAAAGGTGCCGCCCTTGTAGACAGTTTTCCATACTTAGGACGTACTTTGTCCTAAGTATAGGGGGGTTGGCACCCCGAGTTCATCTATTCTTTTTGATCCTCTCCATTGTCTCCTCTTCTTGTCTATACTTAGGGATATCTTACCCTAAGTATAGGGGGAGACAATCTGAGTATGATCTGTTCATTCCCACCCTTGACCCTCCCTGCTTTGTGTACAGTCTGCTATACTTAGGATTATTTGATCCTAAGTATAGGGGGGGCGGTCAACTTCCCATTCGTTGATTCATTGATTCATTTATTATTTCTTTATTCTTTAGACTTGTCTATACTTAGTACGAGTTATGTCTTCTCTTTTCTCTCCGATCTATGAGGACATAGCTCAAGCTAAGTATAGGGGGGTCGTATATACTGCGTATATACTTTAGCCATAACTCGTACTTTCGTATTTTCCTAATAAATATGGCTAATAATTCTTTAAAATTCATTAAAATCCCTTAATAAAAAGGTGTTTTATTCCTCAAATTCTTTTTGTATATACTGATTAATAAATCAGGTGAAAATGTTTTTTGCAAAATGTTTGAAAAATAGTTTGAAAATCTTTGTGAACATCTATTGAAAACTATTTTGAAAATGTTTTGTTACATGTTTTCAACCTGTGTAAAAATGTGTGGTTTGTAAAATTTATTTTCTTTGTGTGAAATAAAATGTTTGAAAAATGCTTTGCAAATGTTTGAAAAATGGTTGCAAAAATATTTGAAAAACCCATATATACTGTTTTGAAAACCTTTGCAAAATGATTTTCAAATGTGTGTACATGTTTGTAAAATATTTGTAAAAACTATTTTGGACTATAGTTTTCAAAAATGGTGTGAAAAGCTTGTGTCAAATAAGTTTGAGGAATACTAACATCACACCAAAATCCACTACCTATATATATGTATAAAACTGACCACTTACCCTTGTAAATTCTTAAAATCCACTTCTTGTAGATATAAGAAGCACTCCCGTGTACATATTTTCACCTAGTTTTTAACCAAAACTTTTTGTTTTCAAAAATTCCCAAAAACATTTGCAAAACTAAAATCCAAAAACATTTGAAAAATATTTTTGAAAAATACAAAAAAAAAATGCATCTGCATACGCATGCATCATCTTTTCAAAAATCCATAAAAAGTTCAAAATCTTTGAAAAATTGCATCACAAAAATATTTTCTGCATAGCATTGCATGGCATAAGCATTTTTCGGATTGGGTTTGATAGTTGAACAAGTCTAAGTAAAATCCGGAGATTGGAGCTTGATTGGACCTTAAAATCTACCTAATAACAGGAACCTTATAGGAACTGAGTTTGAGGTACTTCAGGTCTGGTTGACTTAATTCTTTGAGGATCACGGGACTTGGTTCAATGGATTCTTGACTGCCTAAGTAGAGTATTTCGGAGCACACGCACGACTCTTGTTGATAATGACCTAACTTGGACACCTGCACCTTTCACATAGCTCTCCATGGATGAGGTGGTGAGGAGGCAGTTTCCTTTGGCTTGGGGTAGCATATGAGGGTAGTACTTCTAGGCGAAACCTCTCTTCTTCTTCTAGTGAAGGAAGTGCACCTCAACTTGGTCTAGTGGTGATGAAGGCTAAAGACAGAAGCCGTGGTTTGCAATAAAGCTTCAAAAGAGGGATAGTCTACTGGCTCAAGAAGAAATTTCTTGTATATATGCTGCACCATGTAGATATGTTGTACAGATGCAATTGAAAATCCAAAAAAAAAAAAACTCCAAAAAAGTGGTGGGTCGGATTGAAAATTTAATAACCCCACCGGAGTGTATATAGTTCAATAAAGCAAAAGCTTATGGTATCCATGTTACATCTCATGAAGCTTGCAGCGGGAGACTTGGCTACACTGGCTGAGCTCCCAAAAGTCTATACTTCTTCCCCCTCTTCTTGAGCCGGTTGCACTTGAACTTAGAAGGGAATACCCCGCTTCTCGAGGAAAGAGTTGCTAGACCGAGGCATTAGAGTTACCAGGTCGGGGGAGGTTGTTTCTTTGTCACTTCTGAGGTGGGGAGCTACATATCACTTACACTGTACGAGTCAGATTCATAGTCATAAGAGTTTGCGTATGAGTTGAAGTATTTCTGACCTGGCTATTGAGGAGACTTGGACAGAGTTTTGGGATTCTCAAGGACTGTTGGATTTCAAACTTGGTTCTCATTAAGGTTCCGACCGCACTAAAATTCCAAAGGTCCGACTTAAGCTCCAAACTTTGATTTTGTGAAGACAAGTCTGATAATTAAACTTCTTCCACTTTTCTTCTTTTTCTTTTCTTACTCTTTCTTTTTGCACTTATTGCATAAGTGTTTGCTAGGGACTAGCAAAGGTAAAGTATAGGGGGATGATGAATCCACATTTCATCATCTTTATTCTATCATTTTGGCACCAAAAACCCTAGCAAATGCCTGTAAATAGCCTTAAATCAAGCATCTTAGCATTCATGCATGTGCATCTAAACAGTGTGTAAATTACTGTAATTAAGGCCAAAATTATAGAATAAATAAAGAAAAGAAAAAGAATAAAATATTGTAAATATTTTATGACCCAAAACCCCCGAGACCTAGGCATCTTGATGAATAGGTCGACAAGGAATAAAGTAGGGGGAGATAAGGTCAGAAGCACAGAGAAAGCACCTATACTTTATACTCATTCTTTATTCATTTTGGGACCTAATTTTGGTTCCACTTTTTATACATCAAATAAAGAAACTTTGTACATAAAAGTTGTAGATAAATTAATAAAGAAAAAGACAAAATTGATTTCACAGAAAAGTCGTGTACAGACAAAAAGATATGGTCTGAATAAGAATCCAAAATCCCAACTTCCCAGACCCGTATCTCACAAACGACAAATCCAAATGCAGTGTACTCACCTTTAATTGTATATAGAATAAAATAATCTATCCAATGGCGGTGGTTTCGCATTTGGCGGAGCTACGGTTTGAAAGTTGAGTTTTGGACCCACATTGTATACTTGTACTGAATAAAATATTCAATTTATTCTTTACTCATCATTTATTCATTTTTATATTTTTATAATTTCGTAAATATTACTTATACTGTACATGTGCATTAAAATTGAAATAAAATGCAAAAATAAAAAAAATAAAAATACTTGTATAAAGAATACATAGGTATACTGTATATACTTATACCTATATAAAATATACTTGTATTTTATTAAATATATAAAACATCTCAGAAAAATAAAATAAACATATACTTATGTATATAAAAGTATGTTATAATTTTACAAAATCATAAATAAAAATAATAAGATTAAAAATACATAAAATAAAATAAAATATCAAAACACATAGGTATTATACCTATATAGGGTCAAAAAGGTAACTTGTAAAAATATACATCATAAAAATAAATAAAAATCAGAATAAAATACTACATAAAATTTTGAACATTTTTTATTTTATAACTTTTATTTAGTTTGGTCATTTAATATTTTAAATTGAATTAACAAAGTTTTTTTTAGGGTTTTTCCTGGTTGGTCCACGTGGACCAACCAGGGGGCAGTCTCAGTTGACTCGGGTCAACTGCCTGCCCTACACCCTGTAGGCTTTGTCAGAACCACTTTTGACCCCATCTTCTCCATTTTTTCGAGGCAAGAGCTTTCACCCTTTCGATTCGATTTCTTCTGAGATCCTCTTCCTCGTTCATCCCTCTTGCCCGCCAGATGATTGCATCGGGCTGTGCATCAATGGGGTGCTCCAGGCCCCTCGATCTTTCCACCCATTCGTCAACCCCTTAAAACTTCGCCCTTGACCTAATTTGAAAATCGAACCGCATTCCACACAGATCTACCCCCCTTTCGTTCGTGCTCGAGCACCTGGAGGTGACAGCTCCTGGTTCATCACCTTAAGGCGGCGGATCATCAACTGATCTGGGCGTGTTCCATCACCTCCGGCGGTCACCCCCGTGAGGTATACTCCCTCTGGCCATTGGCCATCGAGGCTGCCATCCATCTCATTCTCCTCCCCATTTTATTCCTGTGAGTTCTAGGAGTATTTCCCCCATCGTTCTGAGTCGAATCAATCACTCCATCACCTTAGCGATCACCTCGCCGGAGCGCAACTCCGGCGAGACCCTATTGCGCCTCCCCGTTCATTTTGAGAGCCACCCGAGGTCGAGGCATTTTGCCCTCGACCTCTCTCACGTTTTGGTGCAGGTATTGAAGCCCATCGCAGTGTCTGGAGCGATTTTGCTCTCTCGCCGGAACGACTGGTGCCCTCGCAGCTCCGCCACCTCCGTGCGAGAGCACCGGCGTCCGCCGGTGGATTTTGAAGCTTCCAGACGTCACCCGACACCTGCAGGAGCATCCTCGGCCACCTTTCAAGCTCCAGCGTCGTCGTGGTCGGCCGGAGGAGCTCGGAGAAGTTCGCCAGACCGGAGCTCCTCCGTGTTCTTCCCTCGACCTCCGGGACCGTCGGATCAACGAGGAGAGCCCAGATCGTGCTGCAGCCGTTAGATCTTCCAAGGTGCCCACCGTCCGATCGTCGAAGGAGATCTAATCTCAGCCGCACGAGCCCAAGCGTCATCGGCCGCTCAGGACACGCCACGTGGATAAGTGGTTCGCATCCAGCCGTTGGATCGCGTCTCGTCGCCCAGCCGTTGGATGTGTGCCACGCGTCATCATCGGAGTGCCGCGTCGAGGGTATTTTGCATCTACACCCTCGCCATTTTTGTATTTAATATTTAGTCTAAAAATTTTCGTCTGTAGTTTAAATATTTTGTAATATTTGCAAAGAGACCCCCAGACTTTTGATATTTGCGTTCGGGTCCCTCGCCACGTCACCTCACGTGACCTGTACACGTGAGGTGGTGGGCATTTTGCAGAGGAACCCCCGTACTTTTGGGTATTTCTTTTTGGTCCTGAAATTTTGGCATTAAGTGTAAAAGTTTAGGTTACTTTGCAACTAAGCCCCCAGGCTTTTGTGATATTACGTTCAAGTCCTTCCCAGGCGCGTGCAAGTCACGCTTCCTGGTGGGAAATTTTCAGACAAGCCCAGGCGGCTTTTGTAATTGATTTTTGGTTCCAAAAATTGAATATAAAGTGTATATTTTTGTGGAAAATTGCATAGTTGCCCCTGGATGTTTTGGATATTGCACATATACCCCTGCCAGAACTGTTTAATGCTTGGATGCTTGTTGTATTTATTTGACATATCATTTTAACTCCAAAAATTCCACAAAAATAGGTTTAAGCTTCTGGATATGTGTACTTTCACGCCAGCTATTTAGTTTTTTATTTCACTTCATTTTCATATTTATTAAAAATCAAAAACTTGCTATTTGTGCACTGTCTAGTTTAGAAAATACCAAAAAAATATTAAAACCCCTTCAAAAATTCCAAAAAAATTACCTAGTGTCTATTTTGTCATCTTTTAGTGTCAGTCCAAAAACCACTAAAAATCTCAAAAGAAAAACACTAAAAATTTAAAAACACTCTAAAACTTCAAAAAAATATATAAAATCAGAGAAAACTCCAAAAATCAAAAACTCAGTTTCTGTTTGTTCCTTATTTTGTCCTTTTTATTTGAAAAATAGTGTGAAAATTTTGAGCTACTGGTTGCTATTTTTAAATCTCATTTTATCTACAGCCAGCCTTATTTCCACTATTTTCCCTCATTTCAGCATTTTAAAATACCAAAAACACCTTGAAAAATCCCCAAAAATCACAAAAACAGTAGAAAACCATAAAAATATCAAAAACATTTTATTCCTGAAGTTTTGGTTATTTTTGCACCATTTTATAAATATTTTAGCTTGCCTTCTATTATCTTGTCTTTACTTTCCAATATTGAAAAAGAAAAAAAATATAAAATATAAAATATAAAAATCAGAAAATTAAAAATCCAAATACAAAATTAAAAATTAAAAAAAAAATTAATTAAAAATTAAAAACCCACAAAAACTTCATTGATTGCTTGCTTAGTGTAGACACATCACACATTCGCACTTGAGCACAATTTTTGTGAATTACCCTGCTTGCTCCCTGTGTTCGAACTCTCTGCATACTTGCCCGTTACATCATTTGTGCAGAGTTAAAAATAAATTTTAACTCCACATTGTTTCTAATTTGTTGATCTTAGTGTGGGTTAATTGTTGACTTTAGTCCGGATTTAGTGTGGTCATCACACCGACTGAGTTTACGCTTTGTGTTGAACTTAAGACCACCTATTTTCGGCTAAATCACTACCTCCTTCTGGAAACTTAGGCCTTAAGCTAGTTCATTCTGGAAACTTAGTTCTAAAGCTAGCTCCTTCTCGGAAACTTATAACACATGCTAACTCCTTCTCGGAAACTTAGGGCATAAGTTAGCTCATCTGGAAAACTTAGTCATAAAGTGAGCTCCTTTCCGAAGACATAAGGCTTAAGTTACCTCCTTCCTGGAATCTTAGCGTTTAAGCAAGCTCCTTCTGGAATCTTAGCGCTTTAGTAAGCTCCTTCTGGATACCTAGCGCTTATGCTGCCTCCTTCGTAAACTTAGGGCTTAAGCTACCTCCTTCAAGAAACTTAGGTCTTAAGCTAGCTTCTTAGGGAAACTTATGGCTTAATGTAGCTCCTTCCCAAAAACTTAGGCCTTAAGCAAGCTCCATCCTGAAAACATAGGGCATAAGATGGTTCCTTTCAGAAACTCAGCACTTAAGTTATCTTCTTTTGAAAACTTAGGGTTTGTGCTAGCTCTTTCCTGGAATCTTAACGCTTAAGTATTCTCCTTTCGGAAAGTTAGCGGTTAAGTTAGCTCCTTCCGGAAACTTAAGGCATAAGATAGCTCATTCTCATAAACATAGGGCTTAAGCTAGCTTCTTATTGAAACTTAGCGAGTAAGTTAGCCCCTTATGGAAACTTAGTGCTTAAGTAAGCTCCTTCTAAAAACTCAACGCTTAAGCTAGTTCTTTCCTGAAACTTATGACACAAGCCAGCTCTTTCTCGAAAACTTTGGACATAAGTTAGCTCCTTTAGGAAATTTAGGACTAAAGATAGCTCTTTTTCGGAAACTTAGGAATTAAGTTACCTCCTTCCCAAAATCTAAACGCTTAAGAAAGATCCTTTCGGAAACTTAACGCTTAAGCTAGCTCCTCTCATTAACTTGGGGCTTAAGCTACCCTCGGAAACTTAGGACTAAAGGGAGCTCCTTTCCGGAAACTTAAGGCATAAGCTACCTTTTTTCTGGAATCTTAACGCTTAAGGAATCTTCTTCTGGAAACTTATCGCTTATGCTACCTCCTTCGTAAACTTAGGGCCTAAACTACCTCCTTCCAGAAACTTAGGTCTTATGCTGCTCCTTTTGTAAACTTAGTTTTAAAGCTAGCTCTTTTCAAAGACTTAGCGCTCGAGCTAGCTCTTTCCGGAAACTTAACACTTAAGCAAGCTTCTTCCGGAACCTTAGCGCTTAAGCTAGCTCCTTCCGAAAACTTAGGGCATAAGATAGCTCTTCCCGGAAACTTGGCACTTAAGCTAGCTCCTCCCGGAAATCTAGCGCTTAAGCTAACTCCTCCCAAAAACTTGGCGCTTAAGCAAGCTCCTCCCGGAAACTTAGTGCCGAAGCAAGCTCCCTCCGAAAAATTAGGATCCTTCCAGAAAATAAGGGCTTAAGCTAGCTTCTTCCGGAAACTTACGACTTAGTGTAACTCCTTCCCAAAAACTTAAGCCTCAAGCAAGCTCCTTTCCGGAAACTTAGGGCATAAGATAGTTCCTTTCAGAAACTTATATCTTAAGCTAGCTCCTTCCTAAAATATAGGGCTGAATCTATCTCCTTCATTAAACTCATCACTTAAGCTAGCTCCTTCTCGAAAACTTAGGGCTTGTGCTAATTCTTTCCCAGAATCTTAACGCTTAAGTATTCTCCTTTCGAAAAGTTAGCGATTAAGTTAGCTCATTCCGAAATCTTAAGGCATAAGCTAGCTCCTTCTCAGAAATGTAGGGCTTAAGTTAGCTCCTTCTTGAAACATAGCGATTAAGTTAGCCCCTTCCAGAAACTTAGTACTTAAGCAAACTCCTTCTAGAAACTAGCACTGAAACTAGCTCTTTCCTGAAACTTATGACATAAGCCAACTCCTTCTCGAAAACTTAGAACTTAAGTTAGCCCCTCCTAGAAATTTAGGGCTAAAGATAACTCTTTTTTGGAAACTTAAAAATTAAGCTACCTCTGTCCCAGAATCTTAACGCTTAAGCAAGATCCTTCTGGAAACTTAGTGCTTAAGCTAGCTCCTCTCATAAACTTAGGCTTAAGCTACCTCCTTCCGGAAACTTAGGCCTTAAGCTAGTTCATTCTGGAAACTTAGTTCTAAAGCTAGCTCCTTTTCGGAAACTTATGTCATATGCTAGCTCCTTCTCGAAAAGTTAGGGTATAAGTTAGCTCCTTTCGGAATCTTAGGGCTAAAAGGAGCTTCATTCCGAAAACTTAGGCTTAAGCTACCTCTTTCCTGGAATCTTAACACTTAAGCAAGCTCCTTGTGTAAACTTAGTGCTTTTGCTACCTCCTTCGTAAACTTAGGCTTAAGCTACCTCCTTCCGGAAACTTTAGCCTTAAGAGAGTTCATTTTGGAAATTTAGTTCTAAAGCTAGCTCCTTCTCGGAAACTTATGGCATATGCTAACTCCTTCTCGGAAAGGTTAAGTTTTCAGAAGGAGCTAGCTTAAGCCTTATGTTTTCGGAAGGAACTAGCTTAAGCCCTAAGATTTCGAAACGAACTAGCTTATTCCCTAAGTTTCCGAAAAAAGGTATCTTAAGCCCTAAGATTCCGGGAAGGAGCTACATCAAGCCATATGTTTCAGAAAGAAGCTAGCTTAAGCTCTTTGTTTCTTGAAGGAGCTAGATCAAGTCCTAAATTTCCGAAAGAAGCTACCTTAAGCTCTAAGTTTCCGGGAGGAGCTAACTTAAGTCTAAATTTCCGAAAGGAGCTACCTTAAGCATTGTGTTTCTGGGAAGGATCTAACCGATGCCTTAAGTTTCCAAAAGATGCTAACTTATGTTCTAGATTGAAGAAAGTAGGTAGCTTATGCCCTAAGTTTTCGAAAGGAGATAACTTAAGCTCTAAGTTTTCGGAAGGAGCTTGCTTAAGCGCTAAGTTTCAGCGAGGAGCTTGCTTAAGCGCTAAGTTTCCTAGAGGAGCTATCTTAAACGCTAAGTTTCCGAGAGGAGCTACCTTAAGCACCAAGTTTCCGGGAAGAGCTATCTTATACCCTATGTTTCCGAAAAGGAGCTAGCTTATGCTCTAAGTTTTCGGAAGGAGCTAGCTTAAGCGCTAAGGTTCCAGAAGAAGCTTGCTTAAGTTTTAAGTTTCTGGAAAGAGCTGGCTTGAGCGTTAAGTTTTTGAAAGGAGCTTTCTTTAGAATAAGTTTTTCAAAAAAATCTAGCTTAAGACCTAAGTTTTTGTAAGGACGAAACTTAAGCCCTAAGTTTTCGAAAGAGGTAGCATAAGCGCTAAGTTTCCAAAAGGAACTTGCTTAAGCACTAAGATTTCTGGAAAGAGGTAGCTTAAGCCTAAGTTTCCGGAAAGGAGCTCCCTTTAGCCCTAAGATTCCGAGAGGAGCTAACTTATGCCCTAAGTTTCCGAGAAGGAGTAGCATTTGCCACAAGTTTCCGAAAAGGAGCTAGCTTTATCACTAAGTTTCCAGAATTAGCTAGCTTAAGGCCTAAGTTTCCGGAAGGAGGTAGCTTAAACCCTAAGTTTATGAGTGGAGCTAGCTTAAGCGCTAAGTTTCCAAAAGGATCTTGCTTAAGCGTTAATTTTCCGGGAAGGAGGTATCTTAATCCCTAAGTTTCTTAAAAGGAGTTATCTTTAGCCCTAAATTTCCGGAAGGAACTAACTTATACCCTAAGTTTTTGAGAAGGAGCTGACTTATGTCATAAGTTTCAGGAAAGAGCTATCTTAAATGATGAGTTTCTAGAAGGAGCTTGCTTAAGCACTAAGATTTTGGAAGGGGCTAACTTAATCGCTAAGTTTCAAGAAAGAGCTAACTTAAGCCTTGCATTTCTGAGAAGGAGCTACCTTATACCTTAAGATTTTGGAAGGAGTAAACTTAATTGCTAACTTTCTGAAAGGAGAATACTTAAGCGTTAAGATTCCGGGAAAGAGCTTCCATAAACCCTAAGTTTTCGGGAAGGAGCAACGTTAAGTGCTGAGTTTCAGGAAGGAGCTAGCTTAAGCCCTATATTTTAGAAGGAGCTAGCTTAAGATCTAAGTTTTTTGAAGGAACCATCTTACGCCCTAATTTTGCGGGAAGGAGCTTGCTTAAGATCTAAGTTTTTGGGAAGGAGCTACATTAAGCTGTAAGTCTCTGGAAGAAGCTATCTTAAGCCCTTATTTTCTGGAAGGATCTTAAGTTTTCGAAAGGAGCTTGCTTCAGCACTAAGTTTCCGAGAGGAGCTAGCTTAAGCGCTAAGTTTTCGGGAGGAGCTAGCTTAAGCGCCAAGTTTCCGGGAGGAGCTTGTTGGAAATGCGAGCCCACGACGAGCCATTATGCAATAAATGTTATTGCAATTCACTCCTTAATCTGAAATGAAGAATACATAATTTGCATAATAGGTCCCTTAGTACAATTAGGGTTATGTACCATGGACATCTTGATAATCATACAGCTGTTGATTCAACTATTGAATCATAGAGGCTGGTGCTTGAATGAATATCTAAAGAGTTAGATTGAGGACTCATCAAGCACCGTCAGATGATTGTTAAGAGATGATCTCCAGCCTGAGTAGGAGATGGCAATCCTTATCTCTTAAGGCTGATATCTGACCGACCTCTTGATGCAGGTCCTCTGCATAGGAATAGAGATTCGGAGGTGTCAGATTAGTTAGGTCAAAGAGTTGACTTAACGAGATCGAGATAACCAAAGTCCTATATCGTATGCTGTCAGGATATAGGCACACATCCTCTGACCAGAGACAGATGTGTTGCTATATGTCTAAGTATGTACATTTGGCAGACCAATAGGTTGATGACATAATCAAGGTCTACACACCGGCGCGCTGGTGTGCATATAAGGGCATATGAGTAATACGATCTCTCAAAGGGATCATACAGGTTCAGTTACTGAACCGGAAGACATGAGCTCACTCATGAGATATTGGGAAGAATCAAATTCCGTGCGCACGGTCGTCTCGCTTTGGAAGCTTGACTGAATTTGTAGGTTTGATATATACTTTTGGAAAGTATATGATCAAGACCTAGGTATGATATATGCTTTTGGAAAGTATATGATCGATACCGACTCCCAATGATCGAATGAGAAACTTATTGATAGAACCATAAAGTAGACAGTATAAAGTTGATCGAATACTTCGGGTTTAGTCTAAGTCTTCCAGTATGCAGGATGTACAGGTATTGGGAATACCTGAGGGTGATGTGATCATAAACGATTGTATAACCATGACGCTTCCATTCCTAGGGAGTGATGAAACGGGTCTGGATTTTAGTGACTCCTCTCAGTAGAGAAGTGATCTGATCTTGGTCCAAGTATTGGACATTGATCTGAATGTGATTCAGATACAATGAGAAGATTAGATTTACGGTCTTGATTTAATCAAGCATCTATGGGAGGCCCACGATCTGGATTTGAGATACGATCTCAATATCCATGTCACTATACGTGGAACAATACAATCGCCCTGTCCTTATCTCCAAATATCTGCGGAGAAAACGCATTATCCTTGAAAGAGTTCATGGATAATTCTATTGTTGATATATGTATCCGAGCATTGAGAAAATGGATAATTAAATGTGATTTAATTATCATGAGTAATATGAATTTGATTCATATTATAAAGAGAGTTATCTTAGATAATTAAATGAGATTTAACTATCAAAGATGTAAATAATGTGAATGTGATTCATATTATTTGGACACAAGAGAATAGAGATCCAAGATGATTAAATGTGATTTAATTATCATGGATATGAATAATGTGGATAGCAATATCCATATTAGTCATATATTATAAATGTGATTTATAATATATAAGAGAGAGCTATTTGTAATTTACATTTGTTAATTAAATGTTAATGTGAATTGGATTCACATTGGACATCAAATTGAAAATGTAATTTACATTTTGTTTTGGGTTGTGAATGTGATTCACAAATTTTCAATGGCATGATTGCAATATTCACAAAATAAATTGGATTTATTTTTGTGAAATAATTTGCAACAAAAGTTGTTGCAAATAATGGAGATTACATAAAAAGTGAAATAGCCACCTTCCTAATGGAGGAGGGTGGACGGCCACCACTCCCATTAGGAAAGGGAGGCCGTCCCCCCTCTCCACATGGAAGGAGGCTTTCTCTCCTTTCATTATCTCCATGTATTGATGATTTAATTTTGTAATTAAATTGTGTTGATTTATCAACATATATTTAATTTAAATTAAATTAATTGTTGTTGTGTTTTTAGCAACAAATCATGACCATTGAAAGAAACACAAATTGATGTGGACCATTGGATTTGTGTTGACACATGGATTGAGATCCATGGATCCCAAAACCCTATAAAAGGAGAGGCACCCCATTGCTCTTCTTGACACACACAAAAGTGGAGGCAACAAATCTCTCTCTCTCTCTCTCTCTCTCTCATTCTCTCTACACGTCCTCTCTCCATCTCTCTCATGTGGCCGTCCACCATGGATGCCCTAGAGAGGTTCTCCATCGCCGCGGCATCATCGTTATGCTGCCCGATGGTTTGCTCGTGGATCTCCGTCTCCTTCGGTGCGCCCCGCTCGTGAAGAAGACATCGGATCTCGTGTGTCGAGATCAGGAGATCCGTCGCTTGGATTATCAACATGGATTGCGAGAAGCACGCGGTTCATCCCCGCGCTCGCAAGCGTCTCCTCCGTCGGATCGGACTTGAGACAGGAGGTCTCTTTGTTTAGAGACTCGATCGCAACCACGCTTCAAGAGGTAAACCTAATACTTGTTTGTGGTTTAGACGAAACGATCCGAGAAGTGTTCTTGGATCATGTGGTTTCGTCGCAAGAAAATTTTTTTAATTTCCGCTGCATAGAACAACTAGTGCGACTAGTCGTTCTTCGTCGTATTCGATGCGACGCTCACACTTCCGTGATGCGCTTGAGGATCTAACCATATCCTTCAAGTGGTATCAGAGCCTTAGGTCGGTGGTTTTGGATACGATCCATAAACCGAGGACGACTTGGGTTCATTAGGGTTTGCGAAAGTTTTCTTCCATTTCATTTTTCGCATCTCTGTTTTGATATTATTTTCGACACTGTTTAAATTGTTTGAACACGAAAATAATATTTGGATTTTATTCCCCATTAAATAAGGAAACCGTAGGATCTGAGTTTGCGTGATTTCGATTCCGTTTGCTCTAGATATGCTCATTTTAGTGAACATGTATCCACTGTTTCGGGGACTGCGGATCATGACGTAATTAAGATGTTAATTGCGGATGATACGCCTTGAAATACGTGCAAATCACTTGAGTTCTGTTGTAAATCAAGTTAGCAAACTTTAGAAATTTACTTTGCTTAATTTGGATTTAAATTGATTGAGATATGATATTTTTAGTAAGTGAGGGTCACTGCTGAAAATACTTTCCTAATCAAGAACCTAGTGATTGTCATTTAATTAATTAGTGAAATTAAATTGTTTAATTTCCTGGAATAATTATGCATAAATATTTGTGAAATATTTAATGACAATTATATCCTTAAATGACTTTTCCCTAACCAACAAATGATTAGATGTGATCTAGATCAAGATTGGTTACATGATCTACATGATCAACATTCCAACAAACATGTTGCTTGAATAGGACTTGGGATTTGTTTAGCAAATCTCATTATAATGTTAATCAAAAATGTTTTGATTATTACTATATGGTACAATTTCGGTTGAAGAACCGATGATCATCTCAAGTACAAATTAATCAATTTGGCATTATCCTTTCCCGAGGCAGATATGGTGCCTAGTCGGAGAGCATTGGGGTTGCGGGTTGCAACGTATGTGGTCCGTACCACTCTCGTCGGTACTGGCCATGACAGCGGGTAGGGCCGGGATAATGTCCGAGGGATTAAGATGTATTTTTCTAATTATTAAAATTCGAAATAATACGTATTTGAGATAATACCATAATTCAAGTAACTATTAAAATGTTTGTTGGATATTAATTGGATCATTAATTTAATATGATTAGATTAATTGGAATCCAATTAAGATTGAAATACTCTAATATTATTAGAGTTAATAATTCCCTTGGAAGAATTAATTATGTGAATGTAATTCACGATAATTAATTAAAATTTGAATATGAGGTGGAGGATCACATAAGTGACATCCATGGTCTCCCGTCAAGGCGAAGGGTTCCGTCACCAGGGATTGTATGTGGGAGACGCCTGTCCGAAGTGACAGCTCCTGTATACAAGCGCATCTGGATCGGGCTCTTTGCTTCTCGAAAGAGTAAGGCCGTATACGTAGTGACCCCAATATCGGATCCTCATATTATTGGGGCGATATTGGATTGCGTATAGCGAGTACTATTCCTGTTGACGGTTGGTTCAATTAACGACGGGTCAACATCGCCTTAGGGGTGGTGGGCTCGGGTGTTAAAGACCGAATTGGGAGATGCAAGTTGGACTTGCAAAGCGGAATGTGTTCCCGCTTCTTTTTATCCGAGTTGCAGATTCTCATATTATTGGGATGTAACAAAGATAAGGAAGGAGATCCCAGATCTTGTTGAGATATAATGGTAAGTATATCTCTTACATTGAAAGTGATTAAGGGAATGAACTTTCAGTGTTGACAAGACAAGACAACTTTGATATAAAAATCCTAAATCAAAGTAAAATATATATATATTTATATATTTATGCAAATTTCTTATTTCAGATAATCCTTCATTAAAACCCACTCAATGATATACTCAATAATAACCAGCAAAAATATCATGGATTGGACTCATGATCCAGATATTGTACTTGCAATTGGACACATAATGTATGTGGTTGCAATGTGCAAGTTTCCTCATAATATTGAGGAATGACAATTAAATAGATAATAGGACTACAACCCTAGGGTTTGTATGTCTCTATAGTCTTGATCTCTCATCGGATATACTTTGGAAGTGACCTGTCGATGATGATCGTAATTGTCAAATAATCCTTATAAAATTAATGAAGATATTCTGGCATACGTATGTGCTCTTGACATTTAACATGAATGAGATGGTTCACTGCATCATGCAGAATGGTGGCTCTATAAGAGATGATGTATTCAAATTGTTTGAGTACCTACCTGAACCTATGTTTTAAGAGTTTAGATGGATGTAGATGATGAGTGTCATCATTCTACTATCTATACTCTGGTCATTCATGAAGCTTCATAATATTCATATTGTATGAATTTAATGAAGCATGTATAAATGTTGAAATGCTCTTACATAAGAGATCCTTAGTCTTAAGCAATGGTTGCTTATAGATAAAGGGAGTGCAGTGGAAGCATGGGTTGGACCCGAGTAAGAAGTATGGTCAAAGAGTTGACTATACATCTATGACTTCCATATGTCATCCGAAGAGTTGGATGAATGCCAATACTGCAATAAGTTGATGTGTTGATAGTATGACTATCAAGTCTATCTAGAATCCTTAGAGAAGGACTCGGATGGAGCATCTGATTAATCTACATAAATCATTGATAAGATAAAGTCAAATAATTGTATCTCAATCTTCTGATGACATTTGCAATAGGTTGCATATGTTTTAGAAGACTGGAAAATTTGATCTTAAAGGTTTATAGTTATCCACATGGATATTGATGCAATTGTTGCAACAATCTCTGTTGGATTGATAGACTTGTTAATTTCAGTGGGAGAGTCCTTAGTCTTAGAGAATGTCTCTATGACCTAGATATAAGAATACACTCATTGTTTGTTTCTAAATGTTGGAAATAAACATGAATTCTGAGGTAGAACTATCATAAAAAGTTATGATGGAGATATTTCAGATAGTAATCTAAAATCTAGTGGACTCCACTAAATTAGAAAATTAATGAATGGTTCATTAACGTTTCTAAATACTGAAATTAAACCTTAAGATCAATAGGAGGATGAAGATCATTTGACAATGACCTAGCATCAAGCCTTGGACATTTGTCTATTGATTTGATCAATAGACTAGTAAGAGATGAAACTTTAGAATGTCTAAAATTTCAAAACTTACATACTTATGAATATTGTATTCAAAGAAAAATGTCCAATACACCCTTCTTAGAGAAAGGTGTAAGATGTCAAGGTATTCAGGATCTCATACATAATGATGTATGTAGATCATCTATATCATAGTAAACATTATGGATATGTGATATCTGTTGATGATTATGTATGATATGAGATTTCTTCTCTTCACCTAAGAAACCTTTGAAATGTTCAAAGATTTCATTTTGTTTTGGTTTAAAACCAAAAGTTTGAAGGAAGATAAAATGAATTTGATCTAATCTAGGTAGCAAGTACCTGTTAGATAAATTCAAAGAATACCTTATAGAGATATGAATATCGTTTCTATCTCAATCCTCCTAACACACCTTAACTCAATAGAGTTATAGGCAGATACAATTGGATCATGTGTGACATGATCTTATCAATAATGAATTTTAGCATAATTATCCCTTAGTTTCCAGGTATATATGTGTAGTAGGAACTACAATGTATATCCTTAATAAGGTTCCATGCAAGATGGAATCTAGCACTTGAGAGTGCTGCTTCATTAGGAAAATAAAGGATGGTATTGGATACCTACTTTATGATCTTGAGATTCTTGAAATATCTCATCTCTGAGAATGTGATTCTTGGAGGTTGAGACTCTTGAGAATCAAGATAAAAATGAAGTGTAGGAACTCATTTAATCTTGAAAAGATAATGAGGCTCCTAAAATTGGAAACTAAAAGGATAATTGAAGATGAAACACTAAAACCTCTTCAAATAAGTTTGAGGATGGATTCCATGTGTCAGAGAAATCTGACAATGATCGAACTTCATGTGATGAAGCTTCTGAGGATCATAGCATGGATAGATTGATGTTAGCAATAAAAGTCTAATGTAGACTTCATGTACAAGTGTTGTATATGGACCCACGAGGATCCACCTATATGGGTAAGACCCGTAAAGGAGTAAATGGATCTTCAAGAGAAAGGGAACCTGATGAGAAGGTACATACCTTCAAAGCATAGTTCGTAGCAATGAGCTACACATGGAAGAGAAGACATTGCTTGCAATGAGACTTGCTTTTCGGTGAACATGCTTAAAATCATCAGAATATTGCTAACCTTAGCTACACAACTTGACTATTGCATCTTCGAGATGTAAGTCCAGATTGCAATCCTCTATGAATATCTCTCTGAGGATATTCACATGAAGTAGCCCCAGGGCTTCATGGTTGAGGAAAGCAAGGTGTGCAAGATAAGGAATCCATCTAAGGACTCAAATAAGCTTCTTTGAGATGGACCATAAGATTTGATGAAATTATAAATGTTATGATTTCAAATGAAATCTTGATGAGCCATGCGAAGCTTAGTGGGAGTGCCTATGTGTTCATCGCGCTAAATGTAGATGATATCCTGATCATTTAAAATGATATAAGGATAATAATAAGTGTTTTATAATCTGGTTATTCCATATCTTGAAATATGATTTCAAAGATACCTCTTAGATCTTAGTTCTGAAGTTGTTCAGAAGCCAAGAGAAGAGGATAATTGGACTGTCACATTTGTAGTATACCTTGGACATATTCTATTCATAGAAATTCCAAGAAAGGCTTCTAACCCTTAAGATATGGTACTGACCTATCTTAAGGGATAGCACCTCAAAGAGTTGAGGAAGTAAATGCTACAACTACTTGCACTTGTGCATTAGTTACGAGAAGCTGAGTGTATGCTAGAGTGTACAAATACCAGATGTCTGTCATGCAGTGGGAGTAGTAAATTGTTACTAATCCTACTGTAGAGATAAAACACTTGATTGCAGTAATAACAAAATCTTCATAGATGAGGAGATTTTTGAGATAGTAATCTCAAAGTCTTATCTTCAAAAGTTTAAGACCATGTAGATAGTGATCTATAAAGGTCTAAACTATAGATACCTTAGGAGATAGAGATCTCCGGGAATGAAGGTATTCTAATAAGGATTATGGGGATACTGATTATGATGTCAGGGACTCTGTAACCAACTAGATTGAGTATTGGTTGCATGAGATGAAACATTCGCATTAGATGCGAGCATTGTTACTGGGGATATGCAAAAGGACTTGGCGTAGTCTCGCGGGAACAGAGTGACTGATCAGCTTACCTAGCTATTTTCTAAATAGCCTATGATTGTCACATGAGTACGGGTTTAAATGATTAGCCCATTAATGGCTCTTTGGGCTAGTGGGAGATTGTTGGAAATGCGAGCCCACGGCGAGCCATTATGCAATAAATGTTATTGCAATTCACTCCTTAATCTGAAATGAAGAATACATAATTTGCATAATAGGTCCCTTAGTACAATTAGGGTTATGTACCATGGACATCTTGATAATCATACAGCTGTTGATTCAACTATTGAATCATAGAGGCTGGTGCTTGAATGAATATCTAAAGAGTTAGATTGAGGACTCATCAAGCACCGTCAGATGATTGTTAAGAGATGATCTCCAGCCTGAGTAGGAGATGGCAATCCTTATCTCTTAAGGCTGATATCTGACCGACCTCTTGATGCAGGTCCTCTGCATAGGAATAGAGATTCGGAGGTGTCAGATTAGTTAGGTCAAAGAGTTGACTTAACGAGATCGAGATAACCAAAGTCCTATATCGTATGCTGTCAGGATATAGGCACGCATCCTCTGACCAGAGACAGATGTGTTGCTATATGTCTAAGTATGTACATTTGGCAGACCAATAGGTTGATGACCTAATCAAGGTCTACACACCGGCGCGCTGGTGTGCATATAAGGGCATATGAGTAATACGATCTCTCAAAGGGATCATACAGGTTCAGTTACTGAACCGGAAGACATGAGCTCACTCATGAGATATTGGGAAGAATCAAATTCCGTGCGCACGGTCGTCTCGCTTTGGAAGCTTGACTGAATTTGTAGGTTTGATATATACTTTTGGAAAGTATATGATCAAGACCTAGGTATGATATATGCTTTTGGAAAGTATATGATCGATACCGACTCCCAATGATCGAATGAGAAACTTATTGATAGAACCATGAAGTAGACAGTATAAAGTTGATCGAATACTTCGGGTTTAGTCTAAGTCTTCCAGTATGCAGGATGTACAGGTATTGGGAATACCTGAGGGTGATGTGATCATAAACGATTGTATAACCATGACGCTTCCATTCCTAGGGAGTGATGAAACGGGTCTGGATTTTAGTGACTCCTCTCAGTAGAGAAGTGATCTGATCTTGGTCCAAGTATTGGACATTGATCTGAATGTGATTCAGATACAATGAGAAGATTAGATTTACGGTCTTGATTTAATCAAGCATCTATGGGAGGCCCACGATCTGGATTTGAGATACGATCTCAATATCCATGTCACTATACGTGGAACAATACAATCGCCCTGTCCTTATCTCCAAATATCTGCGGAGAAAACGCATTATCCTTGAAAGAGTTCATGGATAATTCTATTGTTGATATATGTATCCGAGCATTGAGAAAATGGATAATTAAATGTGATTTAATTATCATGAGTAATATGAATTTGATTCATATTATAAAGAGAGTTATCTTAGATAATTAAATGAGATTTAACTATCAAAGATGTAAATAATGTGAATGTGATTCATATTATTTGGACACAAGAGAATAGAGATCCAAGATGATTAAATGTGATTTAATTATCATGGATATGAATAATGTGGATAGCAATATCCATATTAGTCATATATATTATAAATGTGATTTATAATATATAAGAGAGAGCTATTTGTAATTTACATTTGTTAATTAAATGTTAATGTGAATTGGATTCACATTGGACATCAAATTGAAAATGTAATTTACATTTTGTTTTGGGTTGTGAATGTGATTCACAAATTTTCTATGGCATGATTGCAATATTCACAAAATAAATTGGATTTATTTTTGTGAAATAATTTGCAACAAAAGTTGTTGCAAATAATGGAGATTACATAAAAAGTGAAATAGCCACCTTCCTAATGGAGGAGGGTGGACGGCCACCACTCCCATTAGGAAAGGGAGGCCGTCCCCCCTCTCCACATGGAAGGAGGCTTTCTCTCCTTTCATTATCTCCATGTATTGATGATTTAATTTTGTAATTAAATTGTGTTGATTTATCAACATATATTTAATTTAAATTAAATTAATTGTTGTTGTGTTTTTAGCAACAAATCATGACCATTGAAAGAAACACAAATTGATGTGGACCATTGGATTTGTGTTGACACATGGATTGAGATCCATGGATCCCAAAACCCTATAAAAGGAGAGGCACCCCATTGCTCTTCTTGACACACACAAAAGTGGAGGCAACAAATCTCTCTCTCTCTCATTCTCTCTACACGTCCTCTCTCCATCTCTCTCATGTGGCCGTCCACCATGGATGCCCTAGAGAGGTTCTCCATCGCCGCGGCATCATCGTTATGCTGCCCGATGGTTTGCTCGTGGATCTCCGTCTCCTTCGGTGCGTCCCGCTTGTGAAGAAGACATCGGATCTCGTGTGTCGAGATCAGGAGATCCGTCGCTTGGATTATCAACATGGATTGCGAGAAGCACGCGGTTCATCCCCGCGCTCGCAAGCGTCTCCTCCGTCGGATCGGACTTGAGACAGGAGGTCTCTTTGTTTAGAGACTCGATCGCAACCAGCTTCAAGAGGTAAACCTAATACTTGTTTGTGGTTTAGACGAAACGATCCGAGAAGTGTTCTTGGATCATGTGGTTTCGTCGCAAGAAATTTTTTTTAATTTCCGCTGCATAGAACAACTAGTGCGACTAGTCGTTCTTCGTCGTATTCGATGCGACACTCACGCTTCCGTGATGCGCTTGAGGATCTAACCATATCCTTCAGAGCTATCTTATGCCCTAAGTTTCCGAGAAGGAGATAGCTTATGTTCTAAGTTTTCGGAAGGAGCTAAATTAAGCGCTAAGGTTCCGGAAGGAGCTTGCTTAAGTCCTAAGTTTCCGGAAGGAGCGAGCTTATGTGGTAAGTTTTTGAAAGGAGCTAGCTCTATAACTAAGTTCCCAAAAGGTGCTAGCTTAAGGCCTAAGTTTCTGGAAGGAGGTAGCTTAAGCCCTAAGTTTACAGAAGGAGATAACATAAGCGCTAAGTTTCCGAAGGAGCTTGGTTTAGTGCTAAGATTCCAGGAAGGAGGTAGCTTAAGCCTTATGTTTTCGGAAAGGAGCTACCTTTAGCCCTAAGTTTCCGAGAGGAGCTAACTTATCCGTAAGTTTCCGAGAAGGAGCTAGCATATGCCATAAGTTTCCAAGAAGGAGCTAGCTTTAGAACTAAGTTTCCAAAAGGAACTAGCTTAAGGCCTAAGTTTCCGGAAGGAGGTAGCTTAAGCCCTAGGTTTATGTGAGGAGCTGGCTTAAGTGCTAAGTTTCCGGGAGGATCTTACTTAAGCGTTAAGATTCCGGGAAGGAGGTAACTTAATCCCTAAGTTTCCGAAAAGGAGCTATCTTTAGCCCTAAATTTTCGGGAGGAACTAACTTATGCCTTAAGTTTTCGAGAAGGAGCTGGCTTATGTCATAAGTTTTAGGAAAGAGCTAACTTAAGTGCTGAGTTTCTAAAAGGAGCTTTCTTAAGCACTAAGTTTTCGGAAGGGGCTAACTTAATCGCTAAGTTTACAGAAGGAGCTCTAACTTAAGTCCTAAGTTTCTGAGAAGGAGCTTGCTTATGCCCTAAGTTTCTGGAAGGAGCTAACTTAACCGCTAACTTTCCAAAAGGAGAATACTTAAGCGTTAAGATTCCAGGAAAGAGCTAGCACAAACCCTATATTTTCGGGAAGGATCTAGCTTAAGTGTTGAGTTTCTGGAAGGAGCTTACTTAAGCCCTATATTTTCAGAAGGAGCTAGTGTAAGATCTAAGTTTCTGAAAAGAACCATCTTATGCCCTAAGTTTTCCGAGAATGAGCTTGCTTAAGGCCTAAGTTTTTGGGAAGGAGCTACATTAAGCCGTAAGTTTCCAGAAGTAGCTAACTTAAGTCCTTATTTTCTGGAAGGATCCTAAGTTTATGAAAGGATCTACCTTAAGCCTAAAGTTTTTGAAAGGATATAAATTAAGCCCTAAGTTTCAGGAAGGATCTAGCTTAAAGGTTAAGTTTCCAGAAGGAGCTAGCTTAAGCCCTATGTTTTCGGAAGGAACTAGCTTAAGCCCTAAGATTCCGAAAGGAACTAACTTATTCCCTAAGTTTCTGAAATGAGGTGACTTAAGCCCTAAGATTCCGGGAAGGAGCTACATCAAGCCCTATGTTTCAGAAAGAAGCTAGCTTAAGCCCTTTGTTTCATGAAGGAGGTAGATCAGGGATTTTTTAAAAAATAATTACTAAAAAATTCTTAATTAATTAAATAATCATCAAGTCATAATATTTAAAAATATAGCCATCAATCGGCACCTGAGGTGCCGATTTGGGAAGTAATGTCCAAATCGGCACCTGAGGTGCCGATTTGGAAACACGAGGGATGGACTTGCAAATTGCCCAATGAGTTTGCCCAAATCGGCACCTCAAGTGCCGATTTGGGCATCCTCATGGGAAATTTGCATTTCCATCATTTGGGCCAATTTGTATTCACATCCCCTCATTTGTTATCAATAGTTTTTTTCAACTAACCTCTTTTGTTATCAAAAGTAGAGCATTACCCCACAAGGATATAATTACATTCGAATGGTAAATGCATATCTTTTCTGTTATTTAAATAATTCTTTTCAAAATTTTAATTTTTTTGTTATAATTCTTCTTCTTTGTTATATTATATATTAAATCCTTTATTCTAATTAATTATATGTATACTTATAATATAATATATAATTAAATCCCTTATAATATAATATTGATCACATAATATTTAGAGAATAATGATACAATATATGTACCATTACAATGTCTTCAGCTCGGGAAACCAATGTAGGTGAAGTTTTCAACATACATCTATATGAATTCGTATCCAATTATATGTTTCCCTAAATCTTCATCCTGACTCATATCCGCACGCAGATTGTTATTCCTATTCGACATAGACAGTGTGAATATGGATACGAAAATTGGCATATCTGATATGTATCTAATCCTTTTTCATAGTTAGTTAGCGTTGATCTGACCACTATAGAATTAAATTGAATAAGTGACAATTATTACGTATAAGTATAATTGATTAGAATAAAGGATTTAATATATAATATAACAAAGAAAAAGAATTATAACAAAAAAATTAAAATTTTGAAAAGAATTATTTAAATAACAGAAAAGATATGCATTTACCATTCGAATGTAATTATATCCTTGTGGGGTAATGCTCTACTTTTGATAACAAAAGAGGTTAGTTGAAAAGAACTATTGATAACAAACGAGGGGATGTGAATACAAATTGGCCCAAATGATGGAAATGCAAATTTCCCATGAGGATGCCCAAATCGGCACTTGAGGTGCCGATTTGGGCAAACTCATTGGGCAATTTGCAAGTCCATCCCTCGTGTTTCCAAATCGGCACCTCAGGTACCGATTTGGACATTACTTCCCAAATCGGCACCTCAGGTGCTGATTGATGGCTATATTTTTAAATATTATGACTTGATGATTATTTAATTAATTAAGAATTTTTTAATAATTATTTTAAAAAAAGTCCCGGTAGATCAAGTCCTAATTTTTCGAAAGGAGCTACCTTGAGCCCTAAGTTTTCAGAAGGAGCTAACTTAAGTCCTAAATTTCTGAAAGGAGCTACCTTAAGCATTGTGTGTATGGGAAGGATCTAACCGATGCCCTAAGTTTCCAAAAGGTGCTAACTTATGGTCTAGATTGTCGAAAGTAGGTAGCTTATGCCCTAAGTTTCCGAAAGGAGATAACTTAAGCTCTAAGTTTTCGGAAAGAGCTTGCTTAAGCGCTAAGTTTCAGGGAGGAGCTTCCTTAAGCGCTAAGTTTCCTGGAGGAGCTAACTTAAGTGCTAAGTTTTCGGGAGGAGATAGCTTAAGCATCAAGTTTCCGAAAAGAGCTATCTTATGCCCTATGTTTCTGAGAAGGAGCTAGCTTATGCTCTAAGTTTTCGGAAGGAGCTAGCTTAAGTGCTAAGATTCCGGAAGAAGTTTGCTTAAGTGCTAAGTTTATGGAAAGAGCTATCTTGAACATTAATGTTTTTGAAAGGAGTTAGCTTTAGAATTAGTTTTCAAAAGGAGCCGGCTTAAGACTTAAGTTTTTGTAAGGAAGTAACTTAAGCCTTAAGTTTACGAAGATGGTAGCATAAGCGCTAAATTTCCAGAAGGAACTTGCTTAAGCGCTAAAATTGCTGGAAAGAGGTAGCTTAAGCCTAAGTTTCCGGAAAGAAGTTTCCTTTAGACCTAAGATTCTGAGAGGAGCTAACTTATGCCCTAAGTTTCCGAGAAGGAGCTAGCATATGCCATAAGTTTCCGAGAAGGAGCTAGCTTTAGAACTAAGTTTCCAGAATTAGCTAGCTTAGGGCCTAAGTTTTCGGAAGGAGGTAGCTTTAACCCTACGTTTATGAGAGGAGCTAGCTTATGCACTAAGTTTCCGGAAGGATCTTTCTTAAATGTTAAGATTCCGAGAAGGAGGTATCTTAATCCCTAAGTTTCCTAAAAGGAGTTATCTTTAGCCCTAAGTTTCTGGGAGGAGCTAACTTATGCCCTAAGGTATCGAGAAGGAGCTGGCTGATGTCATAAGTTTCAGGTAAGAGCTATCTTAAGCACTGAGTTTCTAGAAGGAGCTTGCTTAAGCACTAAGTTTCTGGAAGGGGCTAACTTAATCGCTAAGTTTCAAGAAGGAGCTAACTTAAGCCCTATATTTTTGAGGAGGAGCTAGCTTATGGCTTAAGATTTCGGAAGGAGCTAACTTAATCGTTAACTTTTCGAAAGGAGAATACTTAAGCGCTAAGATTCCAGGAAAGAGCTAGAACAAAACCTAAGTTTTCGGGAAGGAGCAACGTTAAGTGCTGAGTTTAAGGAAGGAGCTAGCTTAAGCGTTATAATTTAGGAATGAGCTAGCTTAAGATCTAAGTTTCTGGAAGGAACCATCTTATGTCCTAAATTTCCGGGAAGGAGCTTGCTTAAGACCTAAGTTTTTGGGAAGGAGCTACATTAAGCCGTAAGTCTCCGGAAGAAGCTAGCTTAAGCCCTTATTTTCTGGAAGGATCCTAAGTTTTCAGAAGGAGCTTGCTTCAGCGCTAAGTTTCCGGGAGGAGCTTGTTTAAGCGCTAAGTTTCCGGGAGGAGTTAGCTTAAGCGTTAAGTTTTTGGGAGGAGCTAGCTTAAGCACCAAGTTTCTGGGAAAAGCTATCTTGTGCCTTAAATTTCCGAGACAGATCTAGCTTATGCTCTATGTTTTCAGAAGGAGCTAGCTTAAGCGCTAAAGTTCCGGAAGAAGCTTGCTTAAGTGCTAAGTTTCCGGAAAAAGGTAGCTTGAGCGCTAAGTTTTTGAAAGGAGCTAGCTTTAGAACTAAGTTTTCAAAAAGAGCTATCTTAAGACCTAAGTTTCTGAAAGGAGGTAGCTTAAGGCATAAGTTTACGAAAGAGGTAGCATAAGCGTTAAGTTTCTAGAAGGAGCTTGCTTAACTGTTAAGAATTCAGGAAAGAAGTAGCTTAAGCCTAAGTTTCCGGAAAGAAGCCCCCTTTAGCCGTAAGATTCCGATAGGAGCTAACTTATGCCCTAAGTTTCCGAGAAGGAGGTAGCATATGTTATAAATTTCCGAGAAGGAGCTAGCTTTAGAACTAAGTTTCCAGAATTATCTAACTTAAGGCCTTAGTTTCCGGAAGGAGGTAACTTAAACCCTATGTTTTGAGAGGAACTAGCTTAAGCGCTAAGTTTCCGGAAGAATCTTACTTAAGCGTTAAGATTCCGGGAAGGAGGTAGATTAACCCTAAGTTTCCGAAAAGGAGTTATCTTTAGTCCTAAATTTCTAGGAGGATCTAACTTATGCTCTAAGTTTTTGAAAAGGAGCTGGCTTATGTCATAAGTTTCAGGAAAGAGCTAGCATAAGCGTTGAGTTTCTAGAAGGAGCTTGCTTAAGCACTAAGATTCTGGAAGGAGCTAACTTAATCGCTATGTTTTAAGAAGGAGCTAACTTGAGCCCTATAATTCTGAGAAGGAGCTACCTTATGCCTTTAGATTTCGGAAGGAGGTAACTTAATCTCTAACTTTCCGAAATTAGAATACTTAAGCGTTAAGATTCCGGGAAAGAGTTAGCACATACCCTATGTTTTCGGGAAGGAGTAAAGTTAAGTGTTGAATTTTATGAAGGAGCTAGCTTAAGGCTTAAGTTTTCGGAAAGGAGCTCCCTTTAGCCCTATGTTTCCGAGAGGAGCTAACTTATGCCCTAAGTTTCTAAGAAGGAGGTAGCATATGCCATAAGTTTCCAAGAAGGAGCTAGCTTTAGAACTAAGTTTCCAGAAGGAACTAGCTTAAGGCCTAAGTTTCCGGAAGGAGCTAGCTTAAGCGCTAAGTTTCCGGAAGGATCTTGCTTAAGCGTTAAAATTCTGGGAAGGAGGTAATTTAATCCCTAAGTTTCCGAAAATGAGCTATCTTTAGCCCTAAATTTTCGGGAGGAACTAACTTATACCCTAAGTTTTCGAGAAGGAGCTGGCTTTTGTCATAAATTTCAGGAAAGAGCTAACTTAAGTGCTGAGTTTCTAAAAGGAGCTTGCTTAAGCACTAAGTTTCCGGAAGGGGCTAACTTAATCGCTAAGTTTCCAAAAGGAGCTAGCTTAAGCCTTAAGTTTCTGAAAAAAGCTAGCTTATGCCCTAAGTTTCTGGAAGGAGCTAACTTAACCGCTAACTTTCCAAAAGGAGAATACTTAAGCGTTAAGATTCCGGAAAAGAGCTAGCACAAATCCTATGTTTTCGGGAAGGAGCTAGCTTAAGTGCTGAGTTTTAGGAAGGAGCTAACTTAAGTCCTATATTTTCGGAAGGAGCTAGCTTAAGATCTAAGTTTCTGAAAGGAACCATCTTATGCCCTAAGTTTTCCGGGAATGAGCTTGCTTAAGGCCTAAGTTTTTGGGAAGGAGCTACATTAAGCCACAAGTTTCCAGAAGAAGCTAGCTTAAGTCCTTATTTTTTGGAAGGATCCTAAGTTTATGAAAGGAGCAACCTTAAGCCTAAAGTTTTTGAAAGGAGATACATTAAGCCCTAAGTTTTAGGAAGGAGATAGCTTAAAGGTTAAGTTTCCAGAAGGAGCTAGCTTAAGCCCTATGTTTTCGGAAGGAACTAGCTTGAGCCCTAAGATTTCGAATGGAACTAGCTTATTCTCTATATTAAGCCCTAAGATTCCGGGAAGGAGCTACATCAAGCCCTATGTTTCGGAAAGAAGCTAGCTTAAGCCCTTTGTTTCTTAAAGGAGCTAGATCAAGTCCTAAGTTTTCGAAAGGAGCTACCTTAAGCCCTAAGTTTTCGGAAGGAGAAAACTTAAGTCCTAATTTTCCGAAAGGAGCTACCTTAAGCATTGTATTTCTGGGAAGGATATAACCGATGCCTTAAGTTTCCAAAAGATGCTAACTTATGTTCTAGATTGTCGAGAGTAGGTAGCTTATGCCCTAAGTTTCCGAAAGGAGATAACTTAAGCTCTAAGTTTTCGGAAGGAGCTTGCTCAAACGCTAAGTTTCAAAGAGGAGCTTGCTTAAGCGCTAAGTTTCCTGAAGGAGCTAGCTTAAGCGCTAACTTTCCGAGAGGAGCTACCTTAAGCACCAAGTTTCCGGGAAGAGCTATCTTATGGCCTAAGTTTCCGAGAAGGAGCTAACTTATGCTCTAAGTTTTCGGAAGGAGATAGCTTAAGCGCTAAGGTTCCGGAAGAAGCTTGCTTAAGTGTTAAGTTTCTGGAAAGAGCTAGCTTGAGCGTTAAGTTTTTGAAAGGAGCTAGCTTTATAATAAATTTTCAAAAAAAAGCTAGCTTAAGACCTAAGTTTTTGTAAGGACGAAACTTAAGCCTTAAGTTTACGAAAGAGGAAGCATAAGCGCTAAGTTTCCATAAGGAACTTGCTTAAGCGCTAAGATTCCTGGAAGGAGGTACCTTAAGCCTTAAATTTTCGAAAAGGAGCTCCCTTTAGCCCTAAAGTTCCGAGAGGAGTTAACTTATGCCTTAAGTTTCCGAGAAGGAGCTAACATATGCCATAAGTTTGCAAGAAGGAGCTAGCTTTAGAACTAAGTTTCCATAAGGAACTAGCTTAAGGCCTAAGTTTCCAGAAGGAGGTGGCTTAAGCCCTAAGTTTATGTGAGGAGCTGGCTTAAGCGCTAAGTTTATGAGAGGATCTTGCTTAAGTGTTAAGATTCCGGGAAGGAGGTAACTTAATCCCTAAGTTTTCGAAAAGGAGCTATCTTTAACCCTAAATTTTCGGGAGGAACTAACTTATGCCCTATGTTTTCGAGAAGGAGCTGGCTTATGTCATAAGTTTCAGGAAAGAACTAACTTAACCGCTGAGTTTCTAAAAGGAGCTTGCTTAAGCACTAAGTTTCCGGAAGGGGCTAACTTAATCGCTAAGTTTCCAGAAGGAGCTAGCTTAAGCCCTAAGTTTCTGAGAAGGAGCTAGCTTATGCCCTAAGTTTTTGAAAGGATCTAACTTAACCGCTAACTTTCCAAAAGGAGAATACTTAAGCGTTAAGATTCCGGGAAAGAGCTAGCACAAACCCTATGTTTTCGGGAAGGAGCTAGCTTAAGTGCTGAGTTTCAGGAAGGAGCTAACTTAAGCCCTATATTTTCAGAAGGAGCTAGCTTAAGATATAAGTTTCTGAAAGGAACCACCTTATTCCCTAAGTTTTCCGAGAATGAGCTTGCTTAAGGCCTAAGTTTTTGGGAAGGATCTACATTGCCGTAAGTTTCCAGAAGTAGCTAGCTTAAGTCCTTATTTTCTGGAAGGATCCTAAGTTTATGAAAGGAGCTACCTAAAGCCTAAAGTTTTTGAAAGGATATAAATTAAGCCCTAAGTTTCAGTAAGGATCTAGCTTAAAGGTTAAGTTTCCAGAAGGAGCTGGCTTAAGCCCTATGTTTTCGAAAGGAACTAGCTTAAGCCCTAAGATTCCGAAGGAACTAGCTTAAGCCCTAAGATTCCGAAGGAACTAGCTTATTCCCTAAGTTTCCGAAAGGAGGTATCTTAAGCCCTAAGATTCCGGGAAGGCGCTACATCAAGCCCTATGTTTCGGAAAGAAGCTAGCTTAAGACCTTTGTTTCTTGAAGGATCTACATCAAGTCCTAAGTTTCCGAAAGGAGCTACCATAAGTCCTAAGTTTCCGGAAGGAGCTAACTTAAGTCCTCAATTTCCGAAAGGAGCTAGGATCTAACCGATGCCCTAAGTTTCCAAAAGGTGCTAACTTATGTTCTAGATTGTCGAAAGCATGTAGCTTATGCCCTAAGTTTCCAAAAGGAGATAACTTAAGATCTAAGTTTCCGGGAGGAGCTTGCTTAAGCATCAACTTTCCGAAAAAGCTATCTTATGCCCTAAGTTTCTGAGAAGGAGCTAGCTTATTCTCTAAGTTTTCGGAAGGAGTTAGCTTAAGCGCTAAGGTTCCAGAAGAAGCTTGCTTAAGTGTTAAGTTTATGGAAAGAGCTATTTTGAACATTAATGTTTTTGAAAGGAGCTAGCTTTAGAATAAGTTTTTAAAAGGAGCTAGCTTAAGACCTAAGTTTTTGTAAGGAGGTAACCTAAGCCTTAAGTTTACGAAAGAGGTAGCATAAGCGCTAAGTTTCCAGAAAGAACTTGCTTTAGCGCTAAAATTGCTGGAAAGTGGTAGCTTAAGCCTAAGTTTCCAAAAAGGAGCTTCCTTTAGCCCTAAGATTCCGAGAGGCTAACTTATGCCCTATGTTTCCGAGAAGGAGCTAACTTAAGTGCTGAGTTTCAGGAAGGAGCTAACTTAAGGCCTATATTTGCAGAAGGAGCTAGCTTAAGATCTAAGTATCTGAAAGGAACCATCTTATGCCCTATGTTTTCCGGGAATGAGCTTGCTTAAGGCCTATGTTTTTGTGAAGGAACTACATTAAGCCGTAAGTTTCCATAAGTAGCTAGCTTAAGTCCTTATTTTCTGGAAGGATCCTGAGTTTATGAAAGGAACTGCCTAAAGCCTAAAGTTTTTGAAAGGATATAAATTAAGCCCTAAGTTTCAGGAAGGATCTTGCTTAAAGGTTAAGTTTTCAGAAGGAGCTAGCTTAAGCCCTATGTTTTCGGAAGGAACTAGCTTAAGCCCTAAGATTCTGAATGGAACTAGCTTATTCCATAAGTTTCCGAAAGGAGGTATCTTAAGCCCTAAGATTCCGGGAAGAAGCTACATCAAGCCCTATGTTTCGGAAAGAAGCTAGCTTAAGCCCTTTGTTTCTTGAAGGAGCTAGATCAAGTCCTAAGTTTCCGAAAGGAGCTACCTGAAGCCTTAAGTTTTCGGAAGGAGCTAACTTAAGTCCTAAATTTCCGAAAGGAGCTACCTTAAGCATTATGTTTATGGGAAGGATCTAACAGATGTCCTAAGTTTCCAAAAGGTGCTAACTTATGTTCTATATAGTCGAAAGTAGGTATCTTATGCCCTAAGTTTCCGAAAGGAGATAACTTAAGATCTAAGTTTTCGGAAGGATCTTGCGTAAGCGCTAAGTTTCAGGGAGGAGCTTGCTTAAGCGCTGAGTTTCCTGTAGGAGTTAGCTTAAGCGCTAAGTTTCTGGGAGGAGCTAGCTTAAGCATTAAGTTCCCAAAAAGAGCTATCTTATGCCCTAAGCATCTGAGAAGGAGCTAGCTTATGCTCTAAGTTTTCCGAAGGAGCTAGCTTAAGCGCTAAAGTACCGGAAGAAGCTTGCTTAAGTGTTAAGTTTCTGGAAAGAGCTAGCTTGAACGTTAAGTTTTTGAAAGAAGCTAGCTTTAGAATAAGTTTTCAAAAGGAGCTAGCTTAAGACATATGTTTTTGTAAGGAGGTAACTTAAGCCTTAAGTTTACGAAGGAGGTAGGATAAGCGCTAAGTTTCCAGAAGGAACTTGCTTAAGCGCTAAAATTGCTGGAAAGAGGTAGCTTAAGCCTAAGTTTCCGGAAAGGAGCTTCCTTTAGCCCTAAGATTCCGAGAGGAGCTAACTTATGCCCTATATTTCCGAGAAGGAGCTAGCATATGCCATAAGTTTCCGAGAAGGAGCTAACTTATGCCCTATATTTCCGAGAAGGAGCTAGCATATGCCATAAGTTTCCGAGAAGGAGCTAGCTTTAGAACTAAGTTTCCAGAATTAGCTAGCTTAAGGCCTAAGTTTCCGGAAGGAGGTAACTTAAACCCTAAGTTTATGAGAGGAGCTAGCTTAAGTACTAAGTTTCCGGAAGGATCTTTCTTAAGCGTTAAGATTCCGGGAAGGAGGTATCTTAATCCCTAAGTTTCCTAAAAGGAGTTATCTTTAGCCCTATGTTTCCGGGAGGAGCTAACTTATGCCCTAAGTTTTCGAGAAGGAGGTGGCTGATGTCATAAGTTTCAGGAAAGAGCTATCTTAAGCGCTGAGTTTCTAGAAGGAGCTTGCTTATCTGGAAGGGGCTAACTTAATCGTTAAGTTTCAAGAAGGAGCTAACTTAGGCCCTACATTTTTTAGAAGGAGCTAGCTTATGCCTTAAGATTCCGGAAGGAGCTAACTTTCCGAAAGGAGAATACTTAAGCGCTAAGATTCCGGGAAAGAGTTAGCACAAAACCTTAGTTTTCGGGAAGGAGAAACATTAAGTGCTGAGTTTAAGGAAGGAGCTAGATTAAGTGCTATATTTTAAGAAAGAGCTAGCTTAAGATCTAAGTTTCTGGAAGGAACCATCTTATGCCCTAAATTTCTGGGAAGGAGCTTGCTTAAGACCTATGGTTTTGGGAAGGAGTTAATTAAGCCGTAAGTCTCCCGAAGAAGCTAGCTTAAGCCCTTATTTTCTGGAAGGATCCTAAGTTTCGGAAGGAGCTTGCTTCAACGCTAAGTTTCCGGAAGGAGCTTGCTTAAGCGCTAAGTTTTCGGGAGGAGTTAGCTTAAGCGTTAAGTTTTCGGGAGGAGCTAGCTTAAGCACCAAGTTTCCGGGAAAAGCTATCTTGTACCTTAAGTTTCCGAGAAGGATCTAGCTTATGCTCTAGGTTTTCGGAAGGAGCTAGCTTAAGCGCTAAAGTTCCGGAAGAAGCTTGCTTAAGTGCTAAGTTTCCGAAAAAAATAGCTTGGGCACTAAGTTTTTGAAAGGACCTATCTTTAGAACTAAGTTTTCAAAAGGAGCTAGCTTAAGACCTAGGTTTCTGAAAGGAGGTAGCTTAAGCCATAAGTTTATGAAGGAGGTAGCATAAGCACTGAGTTTCCAGAAGGAGCTTGCTTAAGTGTTAAGAATTCGGGTAAGAAGTAGCTTAAGCCTAAGTTTCCGGAAAGAAGCTCCCTTTAGTCCTAAGATTCCGATAGGAGCTAACTTATGCCCTATGTTTCTGAGAAGGAGGTAGCATACGCTATAAATTTCTGAGAAGGAGCTAGCTTTAGAACTAAGTTTCCAGAATTAGCTAGCTTAAGGTCTTAGTTTCCGGAAGGAGGTAGCTTAAACCCTAAGTTTTGAGAGGAGCTAGCTTAAGCGCTAAGTTTCCGGAAGAATCTTACTTAAGCGTTAAGTTTCCGGGAAGGAGGTAGCTTAATCCCAAAGTTTTTGAAAAGAAGTTATCTTTAGTCCTAAATTTCTGGGAGGAGCTAACTTATGCTCTAAGTTTTCGATAAGAAGATGGCTTATGTCATAAGTTTCAAGAAAGAGCTAGCTTAAGCACTGAGTTTCTAGAAGGAACTTCTTAAGCTTTAAGTTTCTGGAAGGAGTTAACTTAATCGCTATGTTTCAAGAAGGAGCTAACTTAACCCTACATTTCTGAGAAGGAGCTAGCTTATGCCTTAGGATATCAGTTTTTAAGGTTTATTTGAATTTTTATGGTATATAGTATAGTATTAGGTATTTGTATGTATTTTTATTATATTTTTTTAATATGTATTTGAATTAATACAAAATTATTAAGATATATTATTTAATACAGTATAGAGGGACATGAATGCCATCTAGTATAACTAATGGGTAACGAAAAGAAGATTTAAAAATGCAAAGGGAATAATGTGTAAAAATCAGAAGATACGTGATAGACCACGTGAGTGAGTCTTGACCAATACATGCACGGAAATAAGCAAATATTCAATGGTGCCAGTGCAAATCAACCAGCACATGTGTGATCCTTCATATGAGTTGCTTCAACTTTACCTTTTTTTCCATTTGCAAAAGTTTCAAACGTTCTCTTGCAAATAGTTTAAAGCATGTGCTCTTAGGTGGCGAATAGTGGCGATCGAGCAGTTTGTCCAATCGAATGTCTCATATATTGCCATATAGATATTCAGATTATGTTAAATCAAAACACGGTCGATTAACAAAGGATGAGCTTCGAATGAACATTGTTTGGAAGCTTTGGATGACGATCGCGCAGTAATCGTGCACTGCATTATTCCCAAATCGATCAAAGTCTCTAGGCAGCGAAAGATCTTCAACTTCTTATGCTTTGTTCTGCTCAAGTTAGATCGGAGGTCAACGATGATAAAATGTTTGTGGTCCTTAGGTGACGCTTCATATGGTTCTCGACTCAGAAGTTTTATTCTCTTGTGTAGCCTTTTGACTTCTTGGTGGCCTAAACTAGAAGGCATGGCAGTCCTCGATCTCATCGAATTGAAAGAAGAAGGAGAGGGGTTTGAGCTTGTAGAAGGCATCCACATCATGTTGTAGCTATTGCTCCACCATAGGGGACCTCTGTGGCGATGTGGCCCTAAGCTGGATTGTTGCTATGGACGTCGTCATGGCGATAAACATGTTTTCATACGCCTACAAAAGGAGGTAAAACGACTTATAATATGGGGTCAAGAAACCCGTTCGATTGAATCCTGGTGTATTTTTGAAGGGAATGATCTCAGCTTCTTCGATGCAATGTAGTTGAAGGCATTGATCGATCTTGCCTTGAAGATCGTCAGGTACGACTCGTACACCACCACCAGCACACTGCACTACAGATCGATTGAGCGAGAGTTTGGTGATGGGTCGAAGGCGAAGATTGTGGTTCAAGAGAATGAGCTATACACAAGAAATACAATATTAGGTTTTTAGGAGTAATGGCGGAAAGGATGTGCGGCTACATGTCGTGATGAGAGAAGAAATTGGGAGAATCCAACTTTAGTTATATTTATAGATTTTAAAAATGGAGAATTTCATCATGAGAATATTTTGGTGTGAATTTACTTAATAATTACATATGTATAATCATTTTATTTGTATTTTTTATTTGGTATATTACCAACTTGCAGTTATGCACATCATTTGAAGAACCTAAAGCTTCGAGCTTTGAATATTCTTCTGTAGACCCATAAGTTGTAGGTTTTTATCAATGAATCGAATATGTAAGGAGATTTGTGCATTGGGAGATGGATTTGATGCTAATAATGCACGACCGCCATCGTCAGCATCACCCTCGCCATGGTCTAACATGTTTTATTGCCTCTTTCCAACTGAGAGATATCTACAATAAACATTTAAGGTGAAGCTCCCAACGAGGACCCGTCATAGGATCCTAAAGCTGCTTGATAGTAGTTGATCTCGAGTAGTAGCATAGCCACCAAAAAACCCATCGAGCAGCTCCTCAACTCGATGTAACCCTCAGGCTCGGCCAACATACGTCTGATACTAACAACGAAGAGCAAGACGGGCTGACGAACATGCCTGGGTGACCTCTCTCTCTACTACTCTTAAGTATCTATGTAATAGCTAGTAAGTGGTATCTTTTGGCTTTCTGCAGTCTTAACTCATCGTATTAATGGTAGTTTAAGGATCCTTCTGTAACTCTCATAATATATACAATGTAGTCTTATCACATGTAGGAAGCTCTTCTGGAGGTTTTGCACGACCATATATGTGTGAGCGAAGCTTTGAATATAAAGTTTTTGAATGAACATGCACAGTGAATGTTTATTACTGCAAATGGTTTCGAGATGCACACATGCAAATGTGATGGAAATATTAATAATCGTATCCCAGCGTCTCGACGTGTCGATTAACCTAGGCCCAGTCGTGAGAGGCAAGTGCATGGAGCCAATAAGGGAGAGGAGTAGTAGGGATGCAAACCAAAGTCGATCTTTTAGCATCTAATTTGTTGAAATATAGCCATTTTGTGACGATATGGATTTTGATTCCTTTTTTATTTGCATGAGCCCCTGTAAAAGTTATGTAATAACATTCTAGATCACATATATCTCAAATTTGCATTCTAAACTTTCCAAAGTCACTAAAACTTGCATTATGACCACCATGAATTAACTTCCTTGTATTTGATTGTTAACTTCGAAAAAAATCATCAAATATATCAAAATTACACATGAAAATATATTGAATTTAAAAATGACACCACCTCCATCCTCCTCTTCTTTGTCATCCACCATCAGCACCGCTCCACATCAAGACCTCCAAAACAGCAAGAAGGCCTTGTACATTCCATATACACCACCAAATCGATGTTGTCAACTTTGGAGCTACCAATGGGTTTGGTGATTATTCCCCGTTAAAGCATTTTTGAAACTTTTTTTTGGAATAGAGCAAGAAATTAATGTATTCTTGAATGTGCATAAATCTACGCATGCATAAGAAAACCAAGATTATTTTAATTAAAGGATTTTTACCTCATGAAACATATAATCTTTGTAAATTACCTTCTCGACCTTGTAAACATCGTTATTATCTCCTCGACCTTATAAACTTGCTAACTCTTACCCTGTAGACCCTGTGATTAATATACATCCATTTGTCCGTTAAAGTTGAACAAAATCCATCAAAAATAGGATTGTGTTTACCCTTCATGATTATATAGTTTACAACCCATATCCTTCTTCCTCCTCCTTTCCCAACTCCTTCCTCTTCCACTTTATCCACCCCCACCCCCTTCCCATCACCATCGCCCGCACCTCTCCTGTCTCTCGCCCATCACCTCCGCCCGCACCTCCCTCGCACCATGTCCCCCTTCTGAGCACCTCCCCGAGCCACCCGACCTTTTGGCACCTCCGCATGCGCCCCGGCCCTGACCTCCTAGCCCTCTACACGTGCATTCTCGCACCACCCCAACCTTCCAACCTTCCGCTTGTGCTGCCCCCACCTTTCAGTTCCAGGACCTCTACTGCTCTTCATGCACCACCCCGAACTCCCATTACTCACCCACGTTGATATGAATCTTGCTCGACTTGTGATTTGAGGGAGAAAGAAGAAGAAGAAGAGGACCGGAAGTGATTGTTCAGAAGAAAAGAAGTTGTAGTGTATTTGTTAAGTAGCCTAAAATATATGATCAATCGGTTCGATAAATTGTTCCGAAAATTTTGAGAAAAAAATCATTTTCATGATCGGAAGGGATGATTTATCCATGAAGACAGAAAATTTTTGGTGATTTGGTGGATGGATGAAAATGGGGTGAAGAGAGAGAGAGAATAAAGAGGATGAAGAGGAAGAAGGAGATGAGAGGTGCAAGATCTACATCCAATTTTCCTTAGATTAGATTAACCTAAGGTATTGAGTCAAGTAAAAGTAAAATTAACGGCAATGTTCTTGAGATAAAACGAAGCAAATTTACAGGGTCAGGGGACAATAACGATGCTTATACGGTCGATGAGGTAATTTACAAAGATTACAAGGCTCATGAGGTTAAATCTCCCTTACTTGAATGGCATACATGATGCTTAGTTCAACTCAACGCAACCACTAGAGACCCTAAATTTGAAGCGAGGATGTCGTGAGCTTGTTCTTGATCGAGCGCATGTACTTGATCGAGCGCAATTAGGACCTGCATCTGTGGAAATTCTTCATGTGGGTGATGATCTAGGGAACACCTTGGAATGCCATGCAGTTAAGGCAAGGATGCAAGCACTCATACCACTTGAACTTACAAGTCAGCACGTGATCGGACGCAACACCATAAGGGATCAGTTCTTCGCATCAAGTACCACAATGATCGGTGTTGTCTTTTCGAGCGATAAGCACCTTACCTTGTCCAATTGGCATCAGCAACTGGGGCATCTGTTCTCTACCTTAGCCTTGCAATTTGAACAGAATGCATGGCCATCCATACACTAATTTGTATAGAAATGAGCATGCTATAAATACTTACTACAATAACAGTTTGGTTGTAAAAGCATAATTGGATTTGCCATCCAACTCTACTTCTTATCCGATTATTTAGAGTGTGGGATCATTGTTTCTATTTAAAAAAAGAAAAAGAAAATCACTTTGAAATATATAAATAAAAAAAACTGATTAATTTTACCTGGTATATGGGATGGGGCATATGCATTTGGCATTGCAATGAATAACACAGAACAAAACAATCACTGCATCCCTGCTTTTGTAGAAGGAAATTCCGATTATTATACTGAGGAATCCAAATCTAGACAGTTGTGTCAATAAACATAAAGATCAAATCAAGATTTACAGAATAGTCCCACAAATTCCATGGCAATATATATGTATCAAATACTCGCTCCATTAACGAAAACAATATGCAATCGGAAAATCACCAGCTCTTGGCCCAAATGAACCCCCTGACTCTTAAAACCAACTGCTCGTCGGTGTAGACCTCCGCGAAGCTACGCGCGACGTTGCGGTGGATGACCAGTCCATCGTAGCTCTCGCGTACCTTCGCTCCCTCTCTGATGCTCCTAGTGCAACCTTGCCACGACATCTTGTGCTCGTCGTTCCCGATCTCGATGTTGTAGCAAAAGCTTGTCGCTCCCATGTCGTCGCCCATGAACGTCACGTACGTCATGTAGACTAGGTCCGTCGGAGAACGGAAAGCTTCGAAATTTAGACAGAAGTGCTGAGAAAGGCAACTGTAAACCTGTGGAAGAAAGAGCAAATTTTATTTGAATGGATATATAAATTTATGACCTTATATTCCTATGTCAGTACTACAAATATGAAATATTTTACAGACGATATACACCGTTTGAATTTGCATGTGAAATCTTTCTTTGCAATGGGTTGAGAAGGAATTGCTGTAAATCTGTGATCCTCAACAAATTCATGATAATTTACGTAAAAATATTCTGACAAAAAAATGTGTGATTTTTTTAAAACCTGAATTCCAACATTGTTTAAGTTGAATTAAATAAAAAATTTATTTTTACAAATATAACCCATAATTAAATACTATATATTTACGTAATTAAAATGTGTATTTTTTTGTATAATTAAATAGTATATATAACCTACATAACTAGATACTATGAGAAAAGGGGATCCTACTCCATGGAGTAGGTAACTTACCTACTCCATTTTCATTTTTTGTCATATTTTTTTTGAAAAATGCTTCCATGGATTTTTATAACTATGTCCCTCTAATATATCATTCAAATTTCGTCAGAAACAGAGACTCCTACGACCTCCATTCAGACAATTATTTTTTAACAGTCGATTTGTTGTATTTTACCTATTCTGGATGGAGGTTGTAGGAGTCTTTGTTTCTGACGAAATTTGAATGACATATTAGAGGGGTATAGTTATGAAAATCCATGAAAGCATTTTTTCAAAAGAAATATATAAAAAAAAGTGGAGAAAATGAAAATGAAGTAAGTAAATTACCTACTCCATGGAGTAGGATCCCTTTCCCCAAATATTGGTATATTTACATAATTAAATACTATAAATTTACAAATACAATAGTATCATTTTTTCTATTTAGTTAAACCCTCATCGTGGACAGTTAAACGATCCTATAAAAATATAATGTAACATTAAATTTATATATGCAGAAAATAACCGATTTAATTTACCATCTGATGCAGAAATTTTCAGAATCCTATCTATAGGCAAACCATTCTTATAATTACTCAAAGTTGACACTATATATTAGCATGATTAAGAGCCTCACAATCCGAGTTAGAGTCAGCTGCATGAAATTCAAACTATGTATCTCCACCAATCTAATGGGGCGGACACCTATGCGTGTTTCCCCCTTTTTTTGATTCAAAAAAAAATGTATCTCCACCAACCAACTAACCAACTTAATCAAACCCTAATCGAACTAAGTTTGAATCTGGGAATTAATCACAAGATCATGAAAGAATAGTATCCATCTTTTTTCTCAGAAGAGCTTACAGTAACATTGAACTTGGACTCTCCAGCATTATTTGGATCGCGATGCACGAACAACGTATCGATCTCATGATCCTGCTTAACATCCGATCCATGGTCAGTCTCAAGGTGCATCACGAGCGTCTCGACATCCCCGGTGACAACGCAGTCGGAGCACGGAAAGGGGCACTTGTATGGCCTATACCTGCACATCTCCTCATGCTTCTCCTTCTGATCATACTTAAGCACCTGTTTGCAGCCAGCGTCCTTGTACATGCAATGGAGACGGAGCATCGCTGCCATCTTCTCCAGTGCAAGGGCACGTATGTTGCCGATCTCCTCGCGGCAGATCGGGCAGCGGTTCTTCATTTTCGGCTTGCAGGTAGAGCACAACAGATGGCCAAGTGGGCACTGCCATGAGACAAAGAGCCAAAAATTCATAGGGAAAAGTTTACATCGAAACATAAGGCAAGCGAGCAACAAGCTGCGCCGCTAGTCTTTTTTGAAATGTGGAATAGAGATAGGAGATGTGGTGCTAGAGATTAATTAAGAAGATACCTGGTAGATTGGAGGGTACATGAATTCCAGACATATTGGGCAGGTCAAGAGCTCTACCAACTCCGCATCCGAATCAACATCTGCCATTTAGATCTGCTCAACACGAGAAAGGAGAAGGAGAAGAAGAAGAAGAGCTGCACAGATGTGGTTGATGAAATGAGAGAGATTTGTCGCAGGAAACAGAAATATGGTCACCCTTCGGAGGAGGTCCACTAAGGTGGACATTTTGATATTGGATATGAAACGATCGAGGACAGCTAACTCCAGATTGCAACGATGGCATTAAAAAAACTGGAGTTGAAAAACTGGAGCTGAGTCTATGGAAACTCTACGGAATCTGGAACTGAAACGATAATTTTTATTATTGAAGTCACATCTTATGGTCTGGAACAATTTACGTGTTGTTTCCTATATTAGCACGAATGCATTAAAATAGTAATATGATTTAATTTAACGATATCACATATTATTCTGATAGTAATTAATTATGCGTAAATCAAAATATGACTACAGACATTCATTGAAAATACAAGAATCATGTATTGGAGGACCGCATATTTAAAGTACGGTACAATATCAAGCAAGATTTTGGAATGGGCAAATAAATAAACTAACAACATCAAACATACTTAAGTTGATTAAGATTTTGGGTCATTCTTGGACTAACTCCAAATAACTTAAAACACATAAAAAATGCAAATAATTAAGGAAAATAAAAATACTTACGAAGAAGGATGAATGTAAGCATGCACACGTATATTAAGGAAAATATGTATTCTTGGACTCGTTTATTTGATGTCTTCTTTTATTTATTGGGGAAGTGTCGAGGTTTTTTTTGCAGGGAGCTAGTTGCGGCCAAGCATCGGCCGAGATTGGAACTGTTGCAGCCCTCTTGCGTTGGTTTGGTCCATTTGATTGGCTAGGAATGACCTGCTGTTTTCTAGCCAGAGATTTTACAAGGAGAATGTTTGTATTCGTGCGGCGGTGTTGTTGCGCTCTTGGGTTGTCTAGAGTGCGTGCTTTGTTCTCTCCTGTTTTTGTTTTTTGCTTTTTCTTAATTTACTTAAGGGGTGAACACCTATGAGTGTCTCACCCTTTTTGGGCTTCAAAAAAATTTATTGGGGATTTTAAAAGGCTTTTGCAATTTTCTTAGGGTACGCAACATGTTGACATCCTAGTTGTCATCTTCCTCCTTACGCAACGCATCAAAGCCGCCCGCTAGAGATTGGATCGTCTGTTGTAATATAACAGATGTTGTAATCGAGAGTACCGTTCGATGGGGATCGGACGACCCTCATAGGGGGCCGATGTAAGGGTCGTCCGATCTCCATCGGATGGTCCCCTCGATTACAACACATGTTGTATTACAGCAGGTGATCCACTCTGCGCTATCTAATCCTCTTCTCCCTCGATTTAGGATTTCAGAAGCTCGATGTACTAGCAACCGACAACGCCCTCGTCCTTCTCCCTCGTGCAACTCCCCAAACCAACTATCTCCTCTTTTTAACCAATTAACAACATAGACAATGGGAGATTCCCTTGATTTCATTCAGTATAGAACGTTTGTCATTTTAAAGGGGTCTCTAATTACATAGAGAAATTATACAAAACAAAAAAGTAGAAGGAAAGAAACCCACAACAACAATTCTTTTTAAGATTTATGTACATCAAGTACTCACTCAACTTGTTGAGAACAATATACAATCCAAAGTTACCAGCTCTTGCCCCATATGAAACCCTTCACTCTTAAAGCCAGCTGCTCATCTGTGTTAATCTCCGCAAAGTTCTGCGCAACGCTGCGATGAATGACCAATCCATCGTAGCTCTCGCGTACCTTCGCTCCCTCTCTGAGGCTCCTCGTGCAACCTTGCCACGCCATCTTGTGCTTGTCATTCCCGATCTCGATGTTGTAGCAAAAGCTTGCCGCGCCCATATCATCGCCCATAAACGTCACGTATACCATGTAGACTAGGTCCGTCGGAGAACGGAAAGCCTCGAAGTTCAGGCAGAAATGTTCAGAATTGCAGCTGTAAACCTATGGGGGGAAAAAAGCAAATTTAATTTGGATTGAAACGCAAACACATGATCTTATATATTTCTTGTTGGGGATATATATCAAGAGGGTAATGCGGAAACAATCAAACAACCCAAGATCTGTATCCCCTGAAACTGTCCTGCAGCAAAGATGGCACAACAAGATATGTTCCCCACACGGGAACTCAAATAGCAACAATGATAGCAACCACAAGCAACCACAACAAGCAACCACACGAGACAAGATTTTTACGTGGAAACCCTTCTCAATGTGAGCAAGGGAAAAACCACGGGGCAAGACCGGCAACCAAGCACTACGGTCAAATGATCCAAACGTTCTTCCCGGTTTTGTTGCCCACAAAACCGAGGTACAAGCACACACAACGGATAGTTCTTCAACAAGAACAAACTATCCCTAGGTATCTAACTATACCAATCTTGTGCTCAAAACAAGGAGGACAAGATAACTCCCCTTGTGGGCTCCCGGATGGAGACCCAAATATGGCTTCTTGAGGTCGTCCGCAACGACCTCGCTTCAGCTCCTCTCGAGCTCGACTTCCCGCTGCACCTTCAACCCAAACCGCAGCTCCCAAGGCCCCCCTGCTGCTGCTGCCCTCGAGCACGATGCTCGGCTTCTTCCACGCACTCTCCCTCCCGCTCGCGTGGAGGAGGTCGGAGAAGAAGGGGATCTAAAACCCCTTTGCTGCTGCTCGCTGGAGATGGGAAAGCTAGGGCTGAAACACGGCTGGAATGTGCGGGTGTGCCAGAAAACGAATGGGGCTTGTTCTGCTCCTGTCGTCCCTGGAATGGGGCTCTCAAATGGCTGGGAAAATATCCAAGTAGCCCCCAAGTTGGGGCAAATTGCTGCAGCCTCAAAGTGAGCCCAGTTGGGGCTGGAACTATTGCAACTATACCCAACAACCTCCCCCTCCAGCCCCAACGGGGAGGTGTTGTCCTGTGATGGAGATCAACAAGAGGTGACACCGCTCAGCTCTCTACAGAGCTGAAGCTTGTCACGAGTGACTGCCTTGGTCAACATGTCTGAGGGGTTCTCATCTGTGTGAATCTTCTTCAACACGAGCTGCTTCTGTTCAATTGCATCCCTCAGCCAATGGTATCTCACATCAATGTGTTTTGTGCGAGCATGGTGCATGGTACTCTTGCTCAAGTCTATAGCGCTCTGGCTATCACAAAACACAACTGGCTCACTGTCTTCAAATCCAAACTCACCAAGAAAGCGTTGTAGCCACAACGCTTCTTTCCCAGCCTCTGCTGCTGCAATGTATTCTGCCTCTGTTGTCGAGAGAGCAACACATTTCTGTAGTTTGGATTGCCATGATATGGCTCCCCCTGCAAATGTGAAAATGTAGCCTGAGGTGGACTTTCTCTGGTCCATATCTCCTGCCATATCTGCATCAGTGTAGCCACACAGTTTGGGATCTGACCTCCCAAAAGCAAGACACATACTTGAGGTCCCTCTCAAGTATCTCAAGATCCACTTCACTGCCTCCCAATGGTCCTTGCCCGGGTTAGACATGAACCTGCTCACCACGCCCACTGCATGGGCTATGTCGGGTCTAGTGCAAACCATTGCATACATGAGGCTCCCAACTGCTGACTGGTATGGGATCTTGGACATCTCTGCTTTCTCCTCAGAAGTAGAAGGGCATGACTCTTTGTTCAGCTTGAAATGAGAAGCTAAAGGCGTACTGACAGGCTTTGCATTCTTCATGTTGAACCGCTCCAATACGCGTTCAACATAGCTCTCCTGTGACAACCACAGCATGTGCTTCTTCCTGTCCCTTGTAATCTGCATCCCTAAGATGTGACTAGCCTTGCCCAAATCTTTCATCTCAAACTCCTTGGAGAGTTCTCTCTTGAGCTTTGCAATCAAGTTGGAATCATGACCTACAATCAACATGTCATCCACGTAGATCAAAAGAATGACGAACCTGTCATTAGGAAGACGACGAACATATACGCATGGGTCGGCTGTAGTCCTCTTGAAGCCCTGCTTTCCCATGAAAGCATCAAACTTCAAGTACCACTGTCTCGGGGCTTGCTTCAAGCCATAGAGACTCTTCCTCAACCTGCATACCATATGCTCTTTCCCTCTCTCTTGAAAACCCTGTGGCTGCTCCATGTAGATCTCTTCCTTCAAATCACCGTGAAGAAACGCCGTCTTCACATCCATCTGCTCCAGCTCAAGATCCATGCTAGCAACAAGTCCTAGCACCACTCTCACTGAGTTCATCTTCACCACTGGGGAGAAGATCTCATCATAGTCCACTCCTTCCTTCTGGCTGAATCCTTTCACTACCAATCTGGCCTTGTGCTTCACCTGTTTTCCACTGTCATCGGACTTCAGCTTGTACACCCACTTGTTCTTCAAGGCTCTCTTCCCTTTAGGAAGCTCAACAAGGTCATAAGTGTGATTCTTCTTGAGAGATGACATCTCCTCATTCATTGCATTCTGCCAATGACCCTTGTCCTTGTGCACCTGTGCCTCCTCAAAAGTGTATGGCTCACCAGCATCTGTGAGCATCACATACCTAGAAGTGGGGTAGCGGGATGATGGCTGGCGTGCCCTCTCAGATCGCCTGACCTGAGGCTCTGCTGCATCTGCAACTGGATGAGGCTGCTCCCCCTGCCCTAGGTCCCCTGGACCTGCATCAACGGGGTCTGCATCTGGCTCATGCTGCTCTAGCTGCCCATCCTCTCCACCTGTACCCTGTACTGGAGAGGGCTCTGTGTCCTCATCACTGTCATCATCCATGGAGATCTCATCTCCATCACCACTCTCAGTGGTGTCCTCAGCCAATGTCTGATTTTCATAAAAAATCACATCCCTGTGCCTCGTGACAGTCTTCTTTCTTGGATCCCAAAGACGGTATCCAAACTCCTGATCTCCATAGCCAAGAAAAATACAAGGCACTGCCTTGTCATCCAACTTCTTCCGCTGCTCCTTGGGTACCAATGCATACGCCTTGCATCCAAACACCCTCAAATGAGCATATGAGGGGTCTTTCCCTGTCCAAACACGCTCTGGAATCTGGAAGCCCAAAGGAACTGATGGAGATCGATTCACCAAGTAGCAAGCGGTGCGAACCGCCTCAGCCCAAAAGGTCTTGGGCAACTTCGCTGTCTTCAGCATACAGCGGACTCTCTCAACAATGGTCCTGTTCATCCTCTCAGCTAGACCATTGTGCTGGGGTGTGCCTGGCTCTGTCCTCTCATGCCTGATGCCGTGCTCTGCACAATAGCCCTGAAAGCTATGGGAGGTGTACTCTCCCCCATTGTCTGTGCGTAGACACTTCAACAATTTTCCTGTCTCACGCTCAACCATGGCATGGAACTTCTTGAAGCAATCAAACACCTGATCCTTCGATCTCAAAATGTACACCCACACCTTCCTAGATGCATCATCAATGAAGGTGACAAAATACCTGTTGCCTCCCAAAGAGGCTGTGTCCATAGGACCACAAACATCCGAGTGAACCAGCTGTAGAAGGTCTCCCTTCACCTTGGATCTCGCTCTGTACGGTGCACTCCTGCTCTTCCCAACCTCACATGCATCACAAGGAGACAAAGTGATGTCATTGTGGTAGGGGATCAACTCTCTCTTGCTAAGAAGCTGCAAGCCCTTCTGGCTCATGTGGCCAAGCCGACGGTGCCACAAATCTGAGTTATCTGCTTCACTAGCATGCAAACTGCCATCCATGACCTTCACTCTAGTCATGTAGAGTGTGTGACACAAGCTACCTCTAGCCATGATGAGAGAACCCTTGCTAATCTTGCATCTGCTGTCGCCAAACTTCAGATGGTAGCCTTCACTATCTAGCTGTGAGCCAGATATAAGGCTAAGCCGCACATCAGGAACATGCCTCACATTCTGGAGTGTCATTGAGCACCCAACATCCGTCTGGATCGAGATGGTGCCCATGCCAATGATCTTAGAGTAACTCTCGTTACCCATCAAGACTCTCCCATAATCACCCCTAGTGTAGGTGGTGAAGAACTCCCTGTGTGGAGTTACATGATATGAAGCGGCTGTGTCAACAACCCACTCCAAATCGCTCCCTGCGTGCAAGCACTGATCCTGGATGGTGAGAATCACCTCATCTGCACTCTCATCTGCCACAACTGCAGCTACATTGCCATCTTCCTTTTTCTGGTCTTTCTTGGCTTCAGCTTGTTCTCTCTTCCAAACCCTGCAATCTCTCTTCCAGTGACCTGGCTTCTGGCAATGGTGACACTTTCCTCTGCCCTTGGACTTGTCTCTGGATTTCTGCCTCTCCTGTGAAGCTCCTCTGCTGCTGGATCTTCCTCTCCTCTCAACTGCATACACATGTGAAGAGGAGGATGCCTCTCCGGATGAGCGGCGTCTAATCTCCTCATTGAGGAGACTACCCTTGACCATAGCCATGGTCAACTTGCTGTCCTTCGCAGAATTGCTCACTGTGACTACTAGAGTCTCCCAACTGTCTGGCAGTGAGCCCAAAAGAAGAAGTGACTGCAACTCGTCATCAAGTGTCAAACCCATGGATGTCAACTGGTTGATTATGCTCTGGAAGTCATTCAGATGCTCTGCCACCTTGCAACCATCCTTGTATTTCAAATTCACAAGCTTTCTAATCAAGAAAGCCTTGTTGGTAGCGGTCTTCTGGTCATAGAGCTCGGACAACTTGTCCCATAGCTCCTTGGCATTTGTCTCCTCAGCCACGTGATGGAAAACAGACATGTCAAGCCACTTCCGAATGGTGCCAATGGCCTTTCGGTTCAGCTTTGTCCACTCGCCCATGGACATGTTCTCCGGCTTGGCGCTCTCCCCCTCCACCGGATCGTGGAGGTCCTTGCAGTATAGAATGTCCTCCATCTTAGCCTTCCAAATTTGCCAATTGCTACTTGTGAGCTTGATCATTGTGCCTTCATCATCTTTGCCCATATTGATCAACCCGAGCTCTGATACCACTTGTTGGGGATATATATCAAGAGGGTAATGCGGAAACAATCAAACAACCCAAGATCTGTATCCCCTGAAACTGTCCTGCAGCAAAGATGGCACAACAAGATATGTTCCCCACACGGGAACTCAAATAGCAACAATGATAGCAACCACAAGCAACCACAACAAGCAACCACACGAGACAAGATTTTTACGTGGAAACCCTTCTCAATGTGAGCAAGGGAAAAACCACGGGGCAAGACCGGCAACCAAGCACTACGGTCAAATGATCCAAACGTTCTTCCCGGTTTTGTTGCCCACAAAACCGAGGTACAAGCACACACAACGGATAGTTCTTCAACAAGAACAAACTATCCCTAGGTATCTAACTATACCAATCTTGTGCTCAAAACAAGGAGGACAAGATAACTCCCCTTGTGGGCTCCCGGATGGAGACCCAAATATGGCTTCTTGAGGTCGTCCGCAACGACCTCGCTTCAGCTCCTCTCGAGCTCGACTTCCCGCTGCACCTTCAACCCAAACCGCAGCTCCCAAGGCCCCCCTGCTGCTGCTGCCCTCGAGCACGATGCTCGGCTTCTTCCACGCACTCTCCCTCCCGCTCGCGTGGAGGAGGTCGGAGAAGAAGGGGATCTAAAACCCCTTTGCTGCTGCTCGCTGGAGATGGGAAAGCTAGGGCTGAAACACGGCTGGAATGTGCGGGTGTGCCAGAAAACGAATGGGGCTTGTTCTGCTCCTGTCGTCCCTGGAATGGGGCTCTCAAATGGCTGGGAAAATATCCAAGTAGCCCCCAAGTTGGGGCAAATTGCTGCAGCCTCAAAGTGAGCCCAGTTGGGGCTGGAACTATTGCAACTATACCCAACATTTCTGTCTCACTGCCAATATGGCATGTCTTGCAGATAAGATAAACAGTTCAAATTTTCTTGTGCACACCGAGGTTGGCGAATAGAATAGTATAATCCCTTGTCAATATTATTACAATTTCCAGCAATAATCTTCTGTAGTACTGCAGAGGTCTGCGGTAAAGAACCATCAAACCGGAGTCGATAATGATCGAACGGTTTACGCATAAAGGACCACCAAAACCCGGATTTCGTGCAAATCGAGTAGCTCCGACGGTTACAGCAGACTCTGCAGTACTTGCAGAGGAGCTGTTCTTTACATTTTCATCAGAATTGGTGAATCTGACCTTGCAAATACGATCTACACGAGTCAACTCTAACTGGGATAAGTTTGAATCTTGAAATCACAAAAGCATGGGACAAGAGGATCCTTTTTTTCAAAAAATCTTACAGTAACATTGAAAATGGAGTCCTCGGATCTATTCGGATTGTGGTGCACGAACAGCGTGTCGATCTCATAATCATGCTTAACATCCGATCCGTGGTCGGTCCCAAGGTGTATCAGGAGCATCTGAACATCTCCGGTGACCTCGCAATCGGAGCACGGGAAGGGGCACCTGTATGGCCTATACATGCACTCCTCCTCGTGCTTCTGCTTCTGATCATACTTAAGCACATGTTTGCAGCCAGCGGCGTCGTACTTGCAATTGAAATGGAGCAGCGCCGCCATCTTCTCTAGCGACAGGGTGCGTATGTCGCCCATCTCCACGCGGCAGATTGGGCAGCGGAGCAATTCCGTCTTGCAGGTCGAGCACAGATTGTGGCCATGTGGGCACTGCGAGCCAAAACAAATTAAGGTGAAGTTAATCAGATATAATTTCTCCGGGATGTGGTGCTAAAGGTCAAGAAGTGAGCACCTGGTGGATCGGAGGATACATGAATTCCAGACATATTGGGCAAATCAGGAGTTCTACCAGCTCCTGGTAAGAATCAACGTAGGCCATTTCGATCTGTTCAACACGTGAAAGACGAGGAAGAAGAGTTGCAGAGATTGTTGATGAAATCAGCGAGAGAGGAACGAAGTTGGACGTGGGATTTGATATGCGGACGGCTAAGTCAGATTGCAACAATGGCATTAAGACAATGACGTTGACCAGGTGGTTTGCTTGGACATACAGGAGATATTGGATATATTAATTATTAACTGCGTCAATAGGCAGAGGTTTTTGATGGGAAAACGTAGAAACAAACTCGCGGATAAGAAAAAAAATTCAACACTCAAGAATTACCGGATTCAAATGTTACTAGCAACATCTTTGACGATGACAGTTGATCTCTCTTAGTACGGCGGAATAATTGAATTACATATGATAATTCTGAAGAGTAAGGGTGCGTTTGGTTCGTGGGTTATCCGGGGGAGGATACCCGTGTTTGTGTTTGTGTGTTTGATTGGTGGGTTAAAGGTTGGGAGGGTTTGTGTGATGTGATTGTATTGAAATTTGAAAAAGTTGATATTTATTATGATATGATTGTATTGAAATTTGAAAAAGTAGGTAGTTGTTGTGATGTGATTGTATTAAAGTTTGAAATAATTGGTAGAAGTTGAGTATTTTATTTTTTTAGATGATATGATGGTATAATATATAATTTTTTTGATAGGAAGGGAGTGGGACCCACTAGTAGGTTAGGAATATGGGATTTGAGAGGTAACCCGCACAAATTTGGGGGTAACCCCCCAACCGAACGGGGTCTAAGGGCCTATTAGGTTGCTGGGTTGGATTGGTTTGAGTTGGGTTGGGGGTACCTCTGTGAATAGTAAATTGTACCCTTGTGAATAGTAAATTGTGAGGAGGATTGAGAGGGTTGGAAGAAGGGGTACACCGGTGTACCCCAACCCAACCCAGTTCAATCCAGCAACCAAACATGCCCCATCTCATTGTTCTATTATTTCGATGTTCTTTTAAGAAAATCAAAGATTCTTCTTTGAATGATAGTGTCGGTGACAGTGGAATTCTCTAGTAAGTCTCTACTAAAGGAGCACACGTGAGAATGATACATGCAACTATGAAAGAACCGTTGTACATGATTTACAAGGTTTGCTTAATTGGGAGAGAGGATTCTCTACTGTAGAGGTTTGCTGTAAACCCGAACCCAGATCGAGCCGCCCGATCAAGATCACAGCAGGGACAAAGCGAGGAATTTTCACTTGGGGTGTGGGGGGGGGGGGAGAGCTAATAAGTGGTGATTTTTTTAAAAAATAATTATCATGAGGTGCATATTTAGACAAGTAAAGCTCAAATCAGCATCTTAGCTGCCCATTTGGATTTATCTCTTTCAGATCATTTATGTTCATATCCCCCTTTTTAGTGTCGTATAAATCACCCAACATTCAATTTGTTTCTCCAAATGAGGATTGTGAATGACTAAAAAGATGCAAGCTCAAATCGACACCTCAAGTACCTATTTGGTCTTGCACCATGTCGGCTCATTTGCACTCATACCCCTTATTTGGTGAAACAGACATTGGGTGATCTTCTTCTCCGCCAATTTGAAGAAGTAACATGTGAGATATGAACGTAAATGACCCAAAAGGGCAAAGCCCAAATCGGCACTTGAGGTGCGGATTTGGGGTCCACCCCCAAATTTGAGCATGACTCCTCTAATCGACACCTCAGGTTGATATATTTTTTAAAATATCCAAACTTGAAGCTTATTTAATTGGTTACGAATATTTTATTAATATTTTTAAAAAGACCACTAAAATATTATTTATATATGTTATTTTACAATTATGTGTGATTTTAGTTTCCAATATATTTTTATTGAATTTCATTAGTAGCATAATTTAAGGAAAATACTTATAAAATATTTGGTATTGTATTTGAGAGGAATTTTTAGAGAAACACCATAGTGAGTTACAATTTTACATAAGTAACAAAATTATCTCTCAAAAAATTTGTCATTTTAGAGAAAATACACTCATCACTACAATAATATGAGTCTATAGTCATGCTTTTTAAAAGTATGTTACCATATTGTTCTTTGCTAAATATGGTGAGGAATGTTATTCATTGTGAAATAATTTTGTATATCAGCGACGAACATGAGATCCATCGCTATATCAATAGCAACAGTCCATATACATGGATGCAAATGAACGTGTACATATATGGATATAGTATCCTTATCTATTTTTAAATTTGGATAAAGAAATATGTATCGTGCGGATTTTGAAAATCGTAAGTTATATTTTTAAATATAGATATATATAATTATAAGTCGGCTACAAATATTTAACAAACCAATTCAAAACTTATTAAAGTTGAAACTTATATTTGATTAAAAATATTAATCGCATGTGAGTAATATCAGAAATAATTTATGAAAATGGATATACTGGTACAGATACAGATATATGCTTATATCAAAGTGGTGTCAATATCAGTATCCATTTTAATACGGATAGGACACATATATTAAAATCAATATAAAACATATACATTGGCCGATCGTATCCGAGTATATCCTTATCCGTTTGCATCCCTAATCTTGACCCATATGGATCAACTCCAAAACCCATGGTCGTGGATATCCAACAAAGTATTCCAAATCGCACTCCCAGTACTATTTGGACCCTAATATATAGTGTTTCAACCATATCAATGGAAATAGTTTTAAAATTTAAAACTATTGATCATTTAACACATGTACAATGTAATAAATTATAGTACATAACTTGAGTATATATAAGTATATTTTATGAGACTTGGGGGAGGGGGCAAGCCTCCTCTCACCCCCCTTATCTCCGTCACTGCAAGATAGTGCGATTCACACGAAATCCAATGAAATCCGGATTTTTCTGAACCCTTAACGTGTGAACCGCTCGATCTTGATTGAGTGACTCAGGCTGAGCTCGGGTTTACAACAGACCTCTTTTGTACTGTAGAGGATTCACACTCCATAATATCATCATTATATATTTAACAACAACTAATTTAGTGACGGATTTTGAAAAAATCGTCACTATAGCTCCGTAATATTCCGTAGACTATTCAAACATATCAATGTAATACATATTAATCACTAACAAAGCTGAAAAACCCCTGATGCTTCAATCGAACACAAATGCGAAAAAAAACATCTTCACACCAACCAAATCTTTATCTCAGAGGAAGATAGAGTGTATACATGAAGTACATTACATACATGCAACTTCATCATATTTATTTTGCAGATTTCATCATAATTTTTTCAAATAATACAATAACAAAATGGGATATGATCTTGCTTACCAAAGCAGATATGTTCCCTCTTTTGTTGCAAACCAAAGTCTCGCTTACGTACGATCATAGACTGTACAAAGAGCACACATCTATTACACACAATTTAACAATATAGTTACTGGTTTAGTGTATTTGCAGTAACCCAAATCTCAATGCATATCTTCACCTCCTCGTCGATTCCTTCTACATTTGCTAAGCAAAAGCCCCGTCAATCGCCACAAGAACATCAAAACATATACGAACGTGTGGGCAAAGCCATGTCCATGCACAGAAAACAAGCTGCGATTCAAGAACAACCAGCTTCTATCCCATATGAATCCCTTCACTCTCAATTCCAGCTTCTCCTCGTTGTAATCCTCTGCAAATCTTTGCGCCGCACTGCGGTGGAGGACCAATCCAATATCGCTGTTCCGGCGTGCTCTTGCTCCCTCTCTGATGCTCCTCGGGCAACCTTGATATGCCATCTTATGCTCACCATTCCCAACCTCGAGGTTGTAGCAGAAGCTCGTCGCGACTCCGTCGTCGCCCATGAATGTCAGGAACACCAAGTAGACTACGTCCGTCGGATTACGGAAAGCCACCAGATTGAGGCAGAAATGTTCGGAAAGACAGCTGTAAACCTGGAATAAAAGGAAAATTTTATCTGAATGTAGACTGCAAACACATTGCTAATTACTTGATTTAGAGGTTAAAGATCCTAATCAGAGTCGGTTGCACGGAACTAGAACAGTCTCAACCAACAAAACCTAATCTAATCGACCAAGGTTGAATCATGCAATCACGAGAGAACGAGACAGTATTCACTTCTCTGGAAGAGCTTACAGCGACATTGAACTTGCACTCTTCATCTCTATGAGGATTGCGGTGGACGAACAACGTGTCGATCTGGTAATCCTGCTTAACATCCGATCCATGGTCGTCCCCGAGGTGGGTCACAAGCGTCTTGACATCCCCGGTGACCGCGCAATTTAAGCATGGAAATGGGCACTTGTATGGTCGAAACCTGCACTCCTTCTCATGCCCACGCTTCTGATCATACTTAAGCACCAGTTTGCAACCAGTGTCCTTGTACCTGCAACTGTAATGATGCGTCGCCGCGAACTTCTCAAATGGCAGGGAACGTATGTGACCGATTTCAGTGCGGCAGATCGGGCACTGGTTGTTTAGTTTCGGCTTGCAGGTCGAGCACACGTGATGGCCAAGTGGGCACTGCGAGTAGATCACAGAGCCAAAACGAATTAAAATGGAACCAACCGAGGATTATAGATAGGAGATATTGTGCTAGAGATAAATTAAGAAGAGACCTGGTAGACTGGAGGGTTCATGAACTCCATACATACTGGACAAGTCAGTAGCTCTTTCCGCTCCGGATTCGAATCAACATCGGCTGCCATTTCGATCTGCTCAACACAGCAAAGGAGGAGGAGTCGCAGAGATTGTCGCCGCAATGGATGAGAGAGAGGTCGTCGAGTAGAGGGATGACCCTTTTAGAGCAACGGGGAACCCGACGTTGGACGCGACGTGGAATTTCGATATTTGGACACGAAACGAAACAGCTGACTCGACCAGATTGCAACCAATACATTAAGAAAATGGCGTTGACCAAGTGGTTAGATTGGGCAGATACGAGAAGCTGGGCGTTGGAAACCCGAACATTTTCATGTCACCGAAGAAATATTGTTACTACAAGCATATATGTCTTTTGCGGTGGTCAATCATCACTTTAGGTCATTTGAGATGGTTGTGAATCGTCCCCGATTCATGCTGACTCATTTGACCAAAGGAAACACAAATACGTAGCGTCCCATATTCTTATACGGTGGGGACAGGTATAGACCGTCTCATTAGTGCATAGTTGAAGGGACGGTCGAAGATGGTCCCTTATAATCTATAGCAGAGGTGACACTCCGTAACTGTCCCTTATGATCGTATCTGGGACGCTGCCATGACCATCCCCTGTGATTGTATCTGGGACAGTGACATAGCCGTCCCCAAAGGTCTTTATTGGCTTCAGGGACAGGTAAAAAGTAGAAAAATCGGAGTCGCTCGCTAAAATGAGCTGACAAATCAGCTTCACTTGTCGTTGAGGCGACTACTCAAACTTCTCTACTATTTCAACAATTAACACACACAATATACATCAAGCAAAATAGTGTGAATCAAAATTTATTATACTCTACTAAAGATGTATAATGAAAAGCAAGTAGGGGTCGAAAATAAGAAGCAATGGTGTAGAGCAATGCAAGATAAAAAATCAAGCCCAATTTGTCCCTCAAGCACTTAGCCAAAATAGCGTTTCGGTGGGTTTTAATTTTTTAATTTTTTGTTTTATATTATTGTATTTTTGTTTCTAATTTTATGTTTTTATATTTTATTTTTATTTTTTTAGTTTTTTGTATCATATTTTTCTTTGAAAATAAGTAATATAGGTTATATAAGACTTATATACAATGTAAGCTAATCTAGTTATAAATACTAATAAAAATAATTAAAATACAAAATATAAAATGTTTTGGATTTTTAAAATTCTTTGAGGCCTCTTGATTGAAGCATCTGTGAATTGCAGAATCATTCTTGTGTACTTAAAGCAGTCTCAACCCAAATACTTTGAGCAGTGAAGTGGGCATTAGGTCAATATACGATCCACTATTGAGAAGAGTTCGATCGAACTCTTGGTTGAATATCTTACATCTGACTAGAGGAGCTCCCATATCCTTCTTTTTTGTCGGGAGACTGCTTGTTGCATCTATAGGTGATGCGGTCATAATATGTTTCACATTTTTTCCCGAGATTTGCGCTGCTGTCTCTTCGAAGTACATGCTTCTTTCCAGCCCTTTCTTGATGTTAGACATGTACTTGATGGCTTTGAGCAAGGGCATTTGGCGGTTAAATCTAGAAGGAACGAGACGAGGAGAGCATGGCCTCTCCTTCAGTCATCTCCTCAAAGATTTGCCATATTGTGTCCTCGTTCTTGTTGAAATGAGAGTCTCTACAGCCAGTGCCAACCAGACGTCGACTTTTTTTTGTCAGGACTCCAAAGAAATGCTAGACAAGCCGATCTTCGGTATGTAGGGCTGCTAATCGATTGAACATGTTCGTATTCGATGAGAGTTTGTTCGATAATAGTTTGAAAATATTCGTTCGTTTCTAAATGAGCTGAGCATGAATTTCAAATTTTAGTTTGATAGTTTAATGAACCGAACACGAACATATAACATATGTTCGTTCGACAAAAGTTTGAGTTCGATATATGTATATATGTGTGTATTTGTATGTGTAACTTCGTATTTATACACATGATAAATATCGAGGTTAATGAAATCGTGATATTTATTGACCTTTGTACCACTTTAATTTTAATAATTTATTATTTTTACTGCTTATTGATCCTTGTTATTGAACTTCAATTTCAAATTTGTTCATGTATTTAAATTTTAGTTAAGTTAAATCATTAATGAACTATTATTGAACCGAACTCAAATGTTCGTTTTAAAAATGAACTGGAACTCGAACATATCTTATCGAGCACTTATTGAACCGAACTCGAACTCGAGTTCGAACTTCCGAACTTTCCTTATCGAACTGAACCTGAATATAGGTTCCTTCGTTACAGTTCCGTTCGCAACTCTATCGGTATGTCATGGTGGGGACACTTCTTAATCAGATCGATGAATCTCTTCCATGTCTCATGGATGGATTCTGAGGGTCCCTACAATATATTGGCAATCTTTGACTGCATGAGATTGAGATGGTCGAGAGGATAGCGCTCATGCAAGAAAATGGATTTCAGATCCTCCCAAGTCATCGCTACCTTCGCCAAGTGGTTGATCTAAGCTTTGCCCTGAAGGCCGAACGGGAAGGCAGTCATCTTGACTACACCCAACGGGATGTTGGGGTAGTGAGTGGTGCTGTAGATATAACAAATCTACTGTAGATGAATATAAGGCTCCTCATTGGAATCCCGTGGAAACTGAGGAGGAGCAAAAGAGTTGAGGCTTCAACTCGAAATGTCCGTGGATCAGTGGGATTCGGATCCACTCAGTGATGAATCCACGATTCATCGCCTTTATTCTTTTATTTTAGCTTCAATTTCTTAGTCAAACACCTGTAAATACCCATTAATTTCATAATCTTACCATTTTGCATGCATTTGTTAAAATTGCATTTTTAACACTTTTTGTACATAAATAAAAGAATAAAGAAGAAAAGAAAAAGAAAAGAAAAATAAAGGATGTAGTTATGCAATAAATACAGACTGACCCAAACCCCGAGAGAAGGTCAAGACTTGACCTGATCGACCAGGAATAAAGTAGGGGGAGATAGGGTCGTTTGTCAGAAAAATCAAAAATATCTTGTAAATACTTTTCATGTATATTTGTACAAAACTTACATTATTTTATTTGTACATAATTTGACCTCAAACTAATTATTTTTGTAAATAAAAGTTGTGAATAAAATTGTGTTGTAAATAATAAAAATATTTGTAAAATAAAATACTGTATATATTGCAAATAATTACACCCAGAAAAAGCCACAAAGTGATAATTGAAACATCAATTCCGGCTCCACACAAGCTCAAATTGAACCAAACTCACTTCCATCATACTATAAATTAAATTATCTTTCAAATGGCTGTGGTTTCATTATTTTTGGAGTTACGGTTAAAAAGTCGGTTTTCTGGGGTGTTTTGTGCAGTTTTCCTATATATTTGATGAACATATTTATTTTTATACATAATATATATTGTAAATATTGTTTTCATTAAAAAAAATTATTAAAAAAAATAAAAATAAAAAAAATCCTTTATAAAAATTATTTCCTTATTTGCACATATGTATATTGTATTATATGTGTATAATATATGTATACAATTAATTTCCCTAAATAAAAATGACCAAAAAAATTAATTGTCTCACATTAATTAATTTAATTTATTTAATTACGAAAATCATATGTAATTTATTTGATTTATTTGAATTTATTTGGTTTAATAACTTGCCTTGTATATATGATTTTATTCCACACCATATATGGCCACCATTAAGGTGGCTAATTGATTTTGAATTAATTTATTAATTTATTTAATTTATTTATTACGAAATTCGTTTTAAATTAATTAATTATTTTATTTATTTAATTATTTTATTAATCCATCCAATAAACACATTCCTTTTTTGTAAATATTTTCCTTTTTTGATTTTTTGCCTCTTTTTAATGGGCTCCTTGATTGCACAAAATTCGCAGAGAGACTAAGGTAGAAGGTACAGAAAATATATAGGTCGTTGCGACCTCAGTCACTCGAATGCGTCAATCAAGAAAATGAACCACAGATGAAGATAAAATCAATAAAACACAGAGAAGTGGTCCTGCTAGAGGATTAACCTGGTATAGCTCCCAGGGTCGAACACAAGGAGCACAGATTGGCCTTGCGGCCTACGATGTAGTCAGCAATCCAAAAGAGTCTTTTTTATGGTTTTTATTTATTTTTATAATTTTTTAGATTTTTTTAATGATGAGAAAGTGAGAGAAAATAAAGACAAGGGAACTACAACAATTTATACAACACTCCAAAAATAATGCAAAAATTCCAGAAAATTGGTTTTTAGGTTTTTTATGTTTTTTACTGTTTTTGGTGAATTTTTGGAATTTTTCTAATGGGTAAATTATTTATTAAAAATCAAACAATGCGAAAAACAAAGGGTACTGTCCAGCAAGGCTTAAGACCCAAAAATAAAATAATTTTGGATCTCAAAAAGCCCTAAAGGTAATTTTCCTATATTCTAGAAAGAATAAGGAAAATTTAGGCACCCTAATTATTGTTTTTGGATTTTTAATTTATTTACTACAATTTTTATGAGTTTTTAGGGGTTTTTCAATTTTTAGGGTTTTTAAGTGATGGACAGTAGCCAAAATTGGCTGGAAAATCAATCAACAAGAAAACTACAGTATCTAATTTTTTTAGAATTTTTGGTGGAGTTTTTATAATTTTTTTGGTATCTTTAAAGTCAAACAGTAGCAAAATTAGGGGTTTTTGAATTTTTAAAAATAATAAATGAAATCAGAAATGTCCCCAAAAATCATAGAAATTCCTACACCATGGCAGGAGCCATGTGTCAAAATTTCATTGGATTTGGAGGTCGTTTGATATTTTATTCAAAAATAAAGGTGGGGCACTGTGCACAGGGACCTAAGTGCAAATACCCAAAAGTTCTGGGGTCCTGGTGCAAAATACCCAAGAAGTCACGTGCCAAGCACGTGTCTGGGGCACTCAAGGACCTAAATGTAATAAAAATAAGTTCCAAGGACCTATTGATAACTCGTATCAAAAGTCCAGGGGCTTATATGCAATTTACCCAAAAATAATTCGCACATGTTCAAAATCAATGCTCACAGGGGTATATATGCAAATAAACAAAACATTTCATTCAATGAATAACATCCAGAACTACAAGGGGTTCTATGCAAATATCCCAACATAACACGTGCCAAAGCACGTGGGTCTCTACTGGCAGGGGTATAAATGCAATTAAAATTAAGCGTGAGGGTCTCTATGCAAATATCCCAGAAAATAAACAACTGAATTAAAAATTACAGGACTAAACTGAAATAAACAAACTACGAGGGGGCCCTATGATATTTACCCCTTTATTAATAGCGGCGGCCTGATGGTGACGCGTGGACGATCGGACGGTGGAGATGCAAACGCGCCTTTAACGCTGGAAACGCTGGCCTGATCCGACGGCTGGTGTGCATCCACGTGGGTGATCAGACGGTGGAGATGCAGCGTGGCTCTTCGAAGGAAACCGAGCTCCGATCGGATGGTCGAGGTGTAGCCACGTGGATAATCGGACGGCTGAGAGACGTCGTGGCTTAACCTCGCTGCTCAACGGCCCAGATGAGATCCTCAGATGTATCGACGGCTGCTGCTCCTCCAAAGATGAACGGCTACGATCAGAACTGGAGCGAGGGCTTCATCGGACGGCTCTGGAAGGTGGAGGAAGAACTCGACGCCGGCGAAGTTCGCCGACGTCCTGCGTGAACTCCGGTCCTCCTCTGCTGCGCCTGAAGGTCGGAGAAGATCCGGCGTGAGGTTGCGCAGCTGCTGGTGGTGGCCAAGGGCCCAACCGAGCCCTGGAGGGGCTCCGGCGAGACCTGGTGGCTCGAAGCTCCTGGCTGAAAGTTGGGAGGCCTCAGACGGCTCCCTTTAGACCTGCAAAGTGGTCAAGCAGCTTCGCGGGTCGAGGGCAAAGTGCCTCGACCCGGTTAGGTGGCGTGAGGGTGAACGGTGCAGTGGGGCGGAAGAGCTCCGGCGAAGCGACGGCGAGGGAGCTCGAATCCCAGTTCCTGTGCGAACTGGGTTGGATGATCGGGCGTAGAAGGTGCGTGGGGACACGGTGAAGGTGATGGTCGGATCGGATGAGCGATAGGATACGCGAGGTGATCGGAATCGGAGATATGCGTCGGAGGTCGGAATTGGGGGAAATCGGAAATTACGCTAAATGGGAAAGAACTAAGGTTACCTGATGGATGCTGGAGACTGTGGTGGAGCGTGGCTAACTCCGGGTCGTAGCTTCGAAGGGCGTCAAGGCCTGAAGCTCGATGCTCAACGCCGGCGGCGGAGCAGGGACGGCGAGATACGCCGGATCGATGGATACGCTTCCTCGCCTCACTGCAACACGGGCAAAAGCTTGCTGTCACTCTCGCCTTGCCGATGGAGGTCACTGGGAAGGAAGAGAAGGGCCAAAGATGCGGCGCGGAGGCGGCGGAGGTGATGGTTATATAGGGTGACCGAGGCGATTAGGGTTGAGGGCCGACAGCAAAGGAAGGCTTCGATTTCGTGGCGAAGGATCCGGCGAGGGAGAGGGATGAAGGGCGAAGAATCCGGGCGCGGGGGTTGAGTGGGTGACAGCCTGGAGCGCGTGGGAAAATTCGGGGAAGAAGGCGCGGCACGCATGGTCCAGATAAGGAAGGAGGTCGCGGGGGAGTTGACCGGGGTCAACATTCCCCCGTGGCCCAATCAGGAGCGGCCACGTGTGCTGAGTTTTTGTTTTATTTTTTTAGGGTAGAAATAGGCCGAATTAAATAAAACTCAAAACATGAAATATTTTTCTTTTATTTTTTTCTATTTTTTGGTGATTTTTAATTAATTTTTGGAAATAAAAATAGGTTAGCTATATACATAGGTATATGTACACTATATGGATTTTTATTTTTGATTTTTTTATTTGTTATTTTTATGTGTTTTTATGCTCATTTTGTATTTTATTTATTTACAACATAAAATATGGAATAAAAGAATATTTTTATTTTATTTTTATCACATATATACAAGGGTGAAATAAATAAATGAATACATTTATAAACATGGTATTTATACAATGTATTTTTGTATTTTCAATTTTGTAATTTTTATTTGATTTTTGTTTTGTTTCTTGTTACTTATTTTATTTACAAAATAAGCCATAGAATATTTACAAAAAGTTTAGAAAATAATTGAATTCATTTACAAGGTTAAATAAATACAAGATGATGGTTTATACACATGGTGAAAGGGTCTTTTTGACTTTTTGATTTTTATCTTTTTATTTTGTTTTTAATAGTTTCTAAATATACACACAATATGTACAAGTATATTTTTGTGTGAGGAAAATATAAAGTTTTATTTATTTACAAATATATACAAATGTGAGCCCCTATCTCCCTCTACTTTGGCTTTTTATGCGGTCAGGCCCATGCTGAGCCCTCCCTTGGGTTAGGTTGCTCAATATTTATTCTAAATATTTCCCTTTTTTTTCTTTTTGCTCTTTATTCTTTTATTTTGTGCACAAAAACATGCTAATTATAGGTTTTTACACAATGCATGCTTTTGGTATTTATTTGTATTTACACATATCTACATGTATTTGCAAAGGGTTTTTGTAGCTAAAATAGAAGAATAAAGAGTGATGAATGGGTATTCATCACCCCCTATGCTTAACTTTGCTAGTCCCTTAGCAAACACTTATTTGAAAAAGAAGTGAAAAAGAAAGAAAAAGAAAAGAAAAAGAGAATGTACATGGATCAAGGTTGACTTATTAAATTTTCCTTCATTAAATTGAAATATGGAGCTCGATCAGATCTTTGGATTATTAATGTGTCGGAACCTTATTTGGACTTAAGCCTAAAACTCAACAGCCTCCAAGTTCCACCAATCTATGGGCAAGACTCCTCAATAAACCAGATCAGAACAAGTCTACATACACAAACTCTAATGACCATGAATCTTTCCATGCAGTGTAAGTGATATGTGGCTCCCCACCTCAGAAGTAACAAAGAAACAACCTCCCTCAACCTGGTAACTCTAATGCCTCGGTCTAGCAACTCTTTCCTCGAGAAGCGGGGTATTCCCTTCTAAGTTCAAGTACAACCGGCTCAAGGAGAGGGGGTAAGTATAGAGTTTTTGGAAGCTTAGCCAGTGTAGCTAAGTCTCCCGCTGCAAGCTTCATGAGATGTAATCATGGATACCATAAGCTTTTGCTTCATACTCCGGTGGGGTTATTAAATTTTCAATCCGACCCACCACTTTTTTGGAGTTCTTTTTGCATTTTTGCATTTTTTTTTTCAACAACTTCTGTACAACATATCTACATGGTGCAGCATATATAAGAAATTTCTCCTTGAGCCAGTAGACTATCCCTCTTTTGAAGCTTTATTGCAACCCACAGCTTCTGTCTTTAGCTTTCAACACCACTAGACCAAGTTGAGGTGCACTTCCTTCACTATAAGAAGAAGAGAGGTTCCGCCTAGAAGTACTACCCTCATATGCTACCCCAAGCCAAAGGAAACTGCCTCCTCACCACCTCATCCATGGAGAGCCATGTGTAAAGTGCAGGTGCAAGTTAAGCCATTGTCTCTGAGAGTCATGCGTGTGTTGTTAAGTGCTCTACTTAGGCTCATCAAGATGACATATGCTCATAGCCTAGTGGACTCAAAGAATTAAGTCCTTATGGACCTGAAAAGCCTTAACCCTAAGTCCTACAAGGTTCCTCTTGAAGTTAAGTGAATTAAGATCTTATTCAAGCTCCATTTCTCAATTTAATTCCAGGCTTAGTTTAAATGTCAACTCTCATCCAGGAAAAATTATATACATATATGTACACAAGATGCTATTTACAAAATCTTTTACAATCATGCAAAAATTTTGAAAATGTTTTGATATCATGAATGAATGATGCATGAAGTGCAAGTTTTGCAAAAAGGTATTTACAAACATTTACACAAGATTTTTGCAAACTTTTGATTTTCAAAACATTTTGAAAAAATTTTGTACTATATACATAATTTTGATACAAAATATTTACACAACTTTCACACAAAAGATTTTTGAAATCATTTTTACAAAAATACTTTGTACACATAGCTATGTATGTGCAAGAATAAAAGAGGTTTATGTACATGAAAAATTTTTAAATTTTTGTGATTTTTAGCCATTTTATTTATTAACACACTCACACAAAGTACGAGTTATGGCTAAAGTATATATGAAATATATACACACCCCCCCTATACTTAGCTCGAACGATGTCCTCAGAGTGATCAAGAGCGATGAGAAGACATAACTCGTGCTTAGTAAAAGGAAGTGAAAAGGAATGGCTAAGTATAGGAACGAATAAATGAATAGAAGAAGAGGAACTCGGTGGTCTCCCCCTATACTTAGGATTAACTAATCCTAAGTATAGAAAGCTGTACATGAAGGGAAAGCCGAGTGAAGAATATACAGAATCTGCCCCCCCCCTATACTTAGGGTAAAATATCCCTAAGTATAGGCAGCAAAAACAAGAGCAGAAAGAATGAAAGGAATACTCACAGGTCCGACATCCCCCCTATACTTAGGGTAAAGTACACCCTCAGTATAGCATAATCATAAGATGAGAAATGGGATGTGGGACTAAAGAATAGAATGATATGGACAACTGGATCTATACAGGCGGAAGACAGTGAAAATCAGGCGTGAGATGCAAAAGATGTGAGTCAAGAGACCACATCTCACGCAAAATGAATAGCGGCAATAATAACGTCCCGCGGCTCATGATCTAGAAATGGTTTGAGCCGCTGGCCGTTCACTCGGAAGTTACTCTCAGAAGATAACTCAGATATATCAATGCTACCGTTATCGTGTACCTTTCTGACCAAATAGGGTCCTTTCCATTTGCTCTGTAGCTTCCCTGGAAATAATCGTAGCCTTGCATCAAACAGCCATACTTTCTGTCCAATCTCAAAATGCTTGTGGCTGATATGAGAATCATGCCACTCTTTGACTTTCTCCTTATAATGTAGGCTGTTTGAGAAAGCTGCATCTCTAAGCTCTTCCAAGGCGGCTAACTCTGCCCTCCTCTGGTCTCCTATACCATTTGGATCCATAAGAATATCTGTGACTGCCCAGAGTGACTTGTGCCTCAGCTCAACAGGTAGGTGACAGGGCTTGCCATAAACGAGGGCGAAAGGGAGATGTACCCAATGGTGTCTTGAAAGATGTCCGATATGCCCACAAGACCGAGTCCAAAAGCTGTGACCAATTCTTTCGGTCAGGGCGGACGACTTTCTGCAAAATATTCTTGATCTCCCTATTCGACACCTCAGCTAGACCATTTGTCTGTGGATGGTATGGTGGTAGCAACACGATGGTCTATGCCGAACTCTCTAGCAAGTGCCTTCACCTGGTCGTTGATGAAATGAGATCCCCCATCAGAGATAAGAACTCGTGGAACCCCAAACCGCATGATAATGTGCTTCTTTCAAAAATTTGCAAACAGTCTTTGCATCTGCGGCTCGGGCGGGGATAGCCTCAACCCAACGACTAACATAATCTACGGCCAACAGAATGTACTCAAATCCCTGACTCTTAGGGAATGGACCCATGAAATCGATGCCCCATGCGTCAAAAACCCTCACAGAAGTGAATGGGCTGCATCGGCATCATATCACGCTGTCCACAAGTGCCCATCCTCTGACAGTCAGTACACCTCTTCACGAACTCATCTGAGTCCTTGAAGAGAGTAGGCCACCACAAACCGGACTGGAGCACTTTCTGTGCCGTTCTCCTCCCAGAATGATGCCCTCCTGCCTCAAGCTTGTGGCAGTAAGTGAGGACACTATGATGCTCCTCCTGAGGAATACACCGACGCCAGATGCTATCCCCTCCTTCGTGGTAAAGGGATGGGATCCTCCCAGTGGTAGGACTTGGCCTTCGCAAGGAAGGTCTCAATCCTCTGCTTGGGCCAATCTTGTGGAACTTTCCCAGCAACGGGAAGTTCACAATATCGGCGTACCACGGGAGTGAGGCGATAGCAAGGATCGCCTCGTCTGGGAAGGTATCACAAATGGGATCAATCTGCTCAGAATCCTCAGGCTGCTCTAATCGGGATAAATGGTCCGCCACCACATTCTTGACTCCAGGTTTATCCTTGATCTCAATGTCGAACTCCTGGAGTAGAAGGATCCATCTAGTAAGTCTGGCCTTGGCATCCTTCTTTGACATGAGGTACCTGATGGCGGTGTGGTCTGTGTACAAGGTCACTCGGGATCCAATGATATATGATCTGAATTTATCTAGGCAAACACTACTGCTAGCATCTCCTTCTCTGTGACTGTATAATTCCGCTGGGCGGAATCCAATGTGCGGCTAGCATAGTGTATCGCAAATGGCACTCCATCCCTCCTCTGTCCTAGCACTGCCCCTACGGCAAAATCAGAGGCGTCCGTCATGATCTCGAATGGGAGAGACCAATCGGGTGGCTGAAGGACAGGAGCCTCAATAACACATTGTTGGAGAGTTTCAAAGGACGAAAGACACTTGTCTTCAACAAGGAACTCGGTGTCTTTCGTCAAGAGGTCAGTCAACGGTCGGGCAATCTTGCTGAAGTCATGAATAAATCTTCTATAAAAACCAACGTGCCCCAGAAATGACCGTAACTGCTTCAGATTGGACGGTGGTGTGAGTTTCCTAATGACATCGACCTTGGCCGGATCAACCTCCATGCCTCTGTTGGAGATGATGTTGGCCAAGCACCGTCCCTTGAGTCACCATGAAGTGACTCTTCTCCCAAGACAGAACCAAGCGGGTATCAATACATCGCTGGAGTACTCGGTCTAGGCAGTCAAGACAGGAATCGAAACCGTCGCCGTAAACCGAGAAGTCGTCCATGAAGACCTCCAAACACTCCCCTACCATGTCCGAAAATATCGACAGCATGCCATCTCTGAAAAGTCGCAGGGGCGTTACATAGCCCGAATGGCATGCGTCGAAAGGCGTAAGTACCGAAGGGACAGGTAAAGGTGGTCTTCTCCTGATCCTCAGGAGCGATGGCCACTTGGTTGTAGCCCGAGTACCCATCTAGGAAGCAATAATGGCTCTTCCCTGCCAGTCTCTCTATGATCTGATCAATAAAAGGCAGGGGGAAATGGTCCTTCTTGGTGGCCTGGTTGAGTCTCCTGTAGTCAACACAGACCCGCCAAGAGGTGGGTACTCGTGTAGCAATCTCCTCTCCCGACTCACTGATCACAGTCGTGATGCCCGTCTTCTTAGGCACCACATGCAAGGGGCTGACCCACTTGGAGTCGGAAATGGGATAAATAAAATCTGCACTCCACCATTTTGATATTTCCTTCATAACAACCTCTCTTAGGTTGGGGTTCAGTCGCCGCTGGAACTCACGCGACGGCTTTGCCCCTTCCTCGAGATAGATATGGTGGGAGCACAACGAGGGACTAATCCCATGGAGATCTGCTACGCTCCATCCAATTGCCTTGCGGTTCTTTTCAAGAACCTCCATCAGACGGGATTCTTGTTCTCCAGTCAGATCTGCAGAGATGATGACTGGGTACATTTCAGACTCTCCCGCAAGGAATCTATACTTCAGCGAAGTAGGGAGCGGCTTTAGTTTTGGACAGCTGGGTGCTGGCAAATCCGGCTTCTGAAGAAGATGTGTGTATGCGGATAATTCTGCCAAATTTGCCTGGGAAAATGATAACGAACTCTCACAAACTGGATCTGGAGAAGGCGGGTCCTCTATATTGTCTCTGATCTGTTCTGCCTCTACCTCCTCCTCATCTGTAGGCTCAGGTGGATCCAGATCTGGCATCTGATCGTCACAATCTGCCCAATCAGATTCTGAATCCGAGGGATCTGTATCAAACAAGGTGGCATCAGTACCACCATATAGCAGGGTGGCCTCAGTACCACCATCACTGGAAATCGTGTCGCGATCAAGGTCCGACTCTGCTGACTCAATAGTATCCTGAACCAGGGCTGTGCTCTCCAGACTATCCTCTGCTATCATCTCTGCATCAGCTGTATCTGAATATGAGAGGATGATCTGTGCTGCAGGATCTGCCCAAGCTGCCTCATCATCTGTGATCACAAAATCACAGTCCTGGTGGATGTCTGGCTCTGCGTCTGTCAGCTGCTCTGAATCTATACTGCTCTGTGAGCGGGATCTGGATCTGGCTCTGTGGTCCTTAACCGTCTCTATTTGTATACTCTCGCCCTGGACGCGAAAGTACACCTTCCCGCTGTCATGGTCAGTCACTGCCTTGGCTGTGGCCAAGAACGGGCGACCGAGGATGATGGGGGAATCGGTCAACGAGTCAGGGGTCTCCATGTCCAGTACGACAAAGTCCACGGGGAATTGCAAACCCTGAATCGTGACGACAACGTCTCGCAACAACCCCTTTGGCCTCTTGACAGACCGATCAGCAAACTGAAGGTATGTCCTGCTCTGTCTAAGAGTGCCCAACTCTAAGTGGTCGAGAAGGGCTGCCGGAAGAAGGTTGATCGACGATCCGCTATCTAGGAGAGTACGGTCGAACCTCTGCTCACTAATCTGACATCTGACATACGGGGCCCCTAAATCTGGCCTCTTGGTCGGCAGATGGTTCTGGATCGCGTAACACGTGGCTTTTGTTAGCACATGGATTTCTGCGGTCTTGTTCCTCTTTGTCCTCCTGACTGTGGTTCTATCTCTGAGAGATCGCTGAAGAAGAGGAATGTGCTGCAAAGCCTCGTTGAGGGTCAGCTGAATGTGAAATCGGTCTATCATGCCCTGGCTGAACTCCTCCTGCTCTCTCTTTTTTGGGTCTTTTTCTTTTTTCTTCCCCTTCCCCAACTCAAGGGCTCTAGGAAAGGGGATCACAGGGTCCTTCTCAGATGAAGGACTAGGAATAGGTCTAGATGATTCGATGACTGGATCCTCACAAACATCATTCACCACAGTGGGATCAGAAGTAACTAAACTTTTTCCTTTATTCAAATCAGAGTTCCGAGATACATTCATGCGAGGAAAAACAACATGTCTATCAAAATGAATGTTGGTGGCATCAGTACCACCTCTAGTTGGCTCTACAACTAGACGTCCTGCGGCCTCAGTACCGCTGGCTGGCTCGGCTCTCCTGGTGGCGTCAGTACCACCTCCTCGATCTGGTGAAGTGGCGGCCTCAGTACCGCCAGTGGAATCAGCATCTCGGGTGGCATCAGTACCACCGTCATCATGATGTGCGGCTTCAGTACCGCTCTCCTCTTCCTCATCCGGCGCTCTAGATGGATCCTCGTGTTGTCGCTCAGATGAGGCGCCTCCTGCTGGTCTTCTACCGCTCCTAAGTGTGACAAAATCAGCATCAAATAGATCCGACGAGATAATATCAAATGAGTCACTAGAAGTGGTAGGCTCAGTGTGAACTACCTGCTCAGATTTCCTCTTCAAGTTATTCGGGTTAGGCTCGATCTGTGCAGGGATGGCGGCCTTCCCTCTCATCAGGTCCCGCATCTCCTGGCGGAACTCGTCCATCTCCCGTCTAAATGTAGCCTGCTGCTCTGTGAAGAGGCGGGCTATATCATCCATGGCGGGGCTCTCATGGGAGCCCGACGGGTTGCCTCTCTGGTAATGAGGCTGCTGGACCTGGTGCTGCTGTGGCTGAGAGGGGTAAGAGGAATGATGCTGCTGCTGATGAGCCTGCTGCTCACGTCTCCAACTCTGTCCCTGCTGCTGATAGGGACGAGGTACGAAGGATGATGGCTGGTGTGGCTGGTATGCTGGGGGCTGCTGGTGATCTCTCTGCTGGGAGTACTGCCCTCCCTGACCGGCTGGCTGCTGTTGGGGTTGGTTACCCCCATTCCCCCACCTGAATCCGGGATGGTCTCGTCGGATTCCAGGTTGAGGACGGTCATACCAAATCCCGTTGACATCCATCAACGGCTCTGCATCGTATGGGGCTGGTGGGAGTACATCCAGAGGCTGATCCGGCTGATATACCACCATCTGTAAGTCAGGAGATGGTGGTGACTGGTAAGAGGGCTGCTGCTGCTGGTACGGCTCCGCCTGTACAAGGTGAACTTGTCTAGGCTGCTGCAAGGAGCTGGAGCGCTGGGACGAGCTGCGGCTGCCACCGGAATCGCCTCGCGACAGAAGACGGGGCTGAGGAGCCGTCTGTGCCTCCTGAAGACACAAGAGCTGGGTCTTCATGTCGCTCAGAGTTTGTGCCATTTCCTCCATCTGAGTTATGCCCTGGCACTGCTTCTTCTCGATGATTTCCATGCGGTCCAATTTCTCGCTGATAATCCCCATGTCCGCAGCGGCCGACTCTGCCTGTGCGGCTGCAACTGTGGACGAACTGGATGGACCTGCATCAACCCGTGCTATCCGCTGATACTGCACGGGTCCTGGCGGCTGCTGAGATCTCTGTGTGTACAACCGAGTCTGGGACATCACCATGTAATTCTCGGACATCTCCTCATAGATGGCCCAGACTTGGTTGTGGTCCTTGGCAAAGTAGGACCCGCCGCAAGAAGCATTCACCAATCCCTGAAGATCTGGCGTCAGCCCACTAAAGAAGCTCTGAACTAGGTTCGGCTTCGAAATGTCGTGGTGTGGGCATCTATCCAGAAGCTCTCTGAACCTCTCCCATGCCTCGTGAAATTGCTCGTTAGGGAGCATGGAGAAGTTGTTGATCAGGGCCCTCGCTGCATTCGTCCGCCCGAGTGGATAGTACTTGTTCAAGTACTCGGTGCGGAGCTGATCCCAGGTGTAGACAAACTTCCCTAGATGTTTCAGCCAGGCGGCTGCTCTATCTGCCAGTGAAAAAGGGAAGGCCATCATCCGAATCGTATCTTGGTCCACACGACGGTCGTGGACAGTGCTGCAGATCATCAGAAACTCCTGGAGATGGAGGTGGGGTTCCTCAGTGGCGAGTCCGTGAAAATGAGGAAGCATCTGCAGGGTGTTCGGGGGAAACTTGAAATCCCCCACGATAGCAGGTATCACCACCCATTGGTGCATCAGTGTAGATCCGGGGTTGTGAAGCTCCCGCATCGGTCTTGCTGCGGCGGCGGCTGCCGCTGCTGCTGCGGCCGCTGCTGCGGCTGCTGCCTCTGCATCAGCGTCAGGAATGTCCTCCGGCTCGCTCGGCTCTTCTCGCTCTCTTCGGAGTCTCTCCAACTCCCTCCTCATCTCGATCATGAATGCCCCCTGATCGCGTAACTGGTTCTGAACTGTCTCTAATGACGCGATCAGGGTGGAGTTAATCGCCCCCTGGTCTAAGACAAAATGTTCGGGCTGGCGATCGTTTGAACTACCGGCTCCAGCCATAGGGATGTCTGCAAAATCAGATGAGCCTAACTCAGGTTCGGTCAAATTAATTCGTCTCTCCTCGGGCTCATGTCTCTCAGTAGCAGAAGAAAGGGGATCGAGGGGGAACAGGGTGGAATCGAACTCGGGCCCGGAGAGCTGGTCTCGACTCTCACGGGCCAACCTAGATGATGGAATAGACGCGCCTGAAAGCGGTGCAGCCAGAGGCTGCCTAAGAGATCGTCTACCCATCATCTTGATCTTGGCGAGTTGGGTGGATGGGATCTGGAGAAAATATGATTACAAAGCAAACCCCCGGTTCACCAACGCAACACAATCTGAAGACCGTGAAAGATCGGTCAATTTATCTTTTCAATTTTATTTGGTGAACATACAAGATATCAGAGCGATTACGTGACCTGCTGGGATACCCGATACTCTCTCAACCGACTGTCCCGCACAGAAGAGTCGGTAATCAGTCGAGATGAGCACCGGAGGGCTTTACCTAGTGTTCGGGTCACTCTCTCGCACAATCAAACCAAACAATGAGGGGGTTGCTCTCCCCAAGACAAATTTTTAATGTCAGTGTCTTTTAGGGTCAATAATGTTATCCAGTCCCAATTTTTTTGTTTTTCTTTTTAATTAATTTTTTTTTTCAAAATAAATACAAGCGGCCTAACGGTTTTTCCGATTCTCCTGATGATTAATCCAAAAACAGAGGGAGAAGACGAAAAAGCCGATGCGCGAAGAAATCAATGATGCATGCAGAGAAAGAAATGCGTACCTTGTCTCCAGCACTCTACATGCAAGTGATCCGCGCAGAATTTAAAGACAGAATAAAACTACCTAAATGGTGCAGCGAGAAAAACCGAGTCCTAGATGAGCAACTTCTATTGATCGTGAAGAACAATAGTTAGCTAATCGAATTGAGTCCGGAGTCCGATCTTGGGAGTCACTCGGTGCCCGCCACAACGGGTCCTGCCAGCGCTGTATGTGACTCCTCACGGCACGTGGTCTCAAATCCAATTATACTAACTTTTTCAGTGAATTTTATTAAGGTCCAATTACGTTCTATAGGAACAGATATTCTATTAGGTGTTGGGCCTTAAAAATCTACGTCACAATCAACAAAAATTCCTAAATCTAGGGGCTCGAGGAAAACCGCGTAAACACCGGAAAAGGCAGCTAGCTATAAAAACCACGATAAAAGCCGCGAAAATCCAAATGGGTCCCCCGAGCACACCGGTGCTCAGCGAAACAGACCCGCTAAGTTACAAGTGTCCACAAATGTCCAAAGTCTGAGTCCTAAATTATTACAACAAGAATGTCCTCTCTCTCTCTCTCTCTGAAAATAAAGATTTCCTCTCCTCTCTCTCTCTTCCTACTCTTCTTCCCGTGCGGGTCCTCAAAAAGTGTACTCCAAATTCCAAGCAGTACCTCGCACAAAAAATGAGAAAGAGAAAGTGTCAGAAAACAGTTATAATATAGAGAGAGACAAAAATAGCAGGATGAATAACTGACTACAAAGCCATGCTCCCCGGCAACGGCGCCATTCTGATTGCACAAAATTCGCAGAGAGACTAAGGTAGAAGGTACAGAAAATATATAGGTCGTTGCGACCTCAGTCACTCGAATGCGTCAATCAAGAAAATGAACCACAGATGAAGATAAAATCAATAAAACACAGAGAAGTGGTCCTGCTAGAGGATTAACCTGGTATAGCTCCCAGGGTCGAACACAAGGAGCACAGATTGGCCTTGCGGCCTACGATGTAGTCAGCAATCCAAAAGAGTCTTTTTTATGGTTTTTATTTGTTTTTATAATTTTTTAGATTTTTTTAATGATGAGAAAGTGAGAGAAAATAAAGACAAGGGAACTACAACAATTTATACAACACTCCAAAAATAATGCAAAAATTCCAGAAAATTGGTTTTTAGGTTTTTTATGTTTTTTACTGTTTTTGGTGAATTTTTGGAATTTTTCTAATGGGTAAATTATTTATTAAAAATCAAACAATGCGAAAAACAAAGGGTACTGTCCAGCAAGGCTTAAGACCCAAAAATAAAATAATTTTGGATCTCAAAAAGCCCTAAAGGTAATTTTCCTATATTCTAGAAAGAATAAGGAAAATTTAGGCACCCTAATTATTGTTTTTGGATTTTTAATTTATTTACTACAATTTTTATGAGTTTTTAGGGGTTTTTCAATTTTTAGGGTTTTTAAGTGATGGACAGTAGCCAAAATTGGCTGGAAAATCAATCAACAAGAAAACTACAGTACTTATTTTTTTAGAATTTTTGGTGGAGTTTTTATAATTTTTTTGGTATCTTTAAAGTCAAACAGTAGCAAAATTAGGGGTTTTTGAATTTTTAAAAATAATAAATGAAATCAGAAATGTCCCCAAAAATCATAGAAATTCCTACACCATGGCAGGAGCCATGTGTCAAAATTTCATTGGATTTGGAGGTCGTTTGATATTTCATTCAAAAATAAAGGTGGGGCACTGTGCACAGGGACCTAAGTGCAAATACCCAAAAGTTCTGGGGTCCTGGTGCAAAATACCCAAGAAGTCACGTGCCAAGCACGTGTCTGGGGCACTCAAGGACCTAAATGTAATAAAAATAAGTTCCAAGGACCTATTGATAACTCGTATCAAAAGTCCAGGGGCTTATATGCAATTTACCCAAAAATAATTCGCACATGTTCAAAATCAATGCTCACAGGGGTATATATGCAAATAAACAAAACATTTCATTCAATGAATAACATCCAGAACTACAAGGGGTTCTATGCAAATATCCCAACATAACACGTGCCAAAGCACGTGGGTCTCTACTGGCAGGGGTATAAATGCAATTAAAATTAAGCGTGAGGGTCTCTATGCAAATATCCCAGAAAATAAACAACTGAATTAAAAATTACAGGACTAAACTGAAATAAACAAACTACGAGGGGGCCCTATGATATTTACCCCTTTATTAATAGCGGCGGCCTGATGGTGACGCGTGGACGATCGGACGGTGGAGATGCAAACGCGCCTTTAACGCTGGAAACGCTGGCCTGATCCGACGGCTGGTGTGCATCCACGTGGGTGATCAGACGGTGGAGATGCAGCGTGGCTCTTCGAAGGAAACCGAGCTCCGATCGGATGGTCGAGGTGTAGCCACGTGGATAATCGGACGGCTGAGAGACGTCGTGGCTTAACCTCGCTGCTCAACGGCCCAGATGAGATCCTCAGATGTATCGACGGCTGCTGCTCCTCCAAAGATGAACGGCTACGATCAGAACTGGAGCGAGGGCTTCATCGGACGGCTCTGGAAGGTGGAGGAAGAACTCGACGCCGGCGAAGTTCGCCGACGTCCTGCGTGAACTCCGGTCCTCCTCTGCTGCGCCTGAAGGTCGGAGAAGATCCGGCGTGAGGTTGCGCAGCTGCTGGTGGTGGCCAAGGGCCCAACCGAGCCCTGGAGGGGCTCCGGCGAGACCTGGTGGCTCGAAGCTCCTGGCTGAAAGTTGGGAGGCCTCAGACGGCTCCCTTTAGACCTGCAAAGTGGTCAAGCAGCTTCGCGGGTCGAGGGCAAAGTGCCTCGACCCGGTTAGGTGGCGTGAGGGTGAACGGTGCAGTGGGGCGGAAGAGCTCCGGCGAAGCGACGGCGAGGGAGCTCGAATCCCAGTTCCTGTGCGAACTGGGTTGGATGATCGGGCGTAGAAGGTGCGTGGGGACACGGTGAAGGTGATGGTCGGATCGGATGAGCGATAGGATACGCGAGGTGATCGGAATCGGAGATATGCGTCGGAGGTCGGAATTGGGGGAAATCGGAAATTACGCTAAATGGGAAAGAACTAAGGTTACCTGATGGATGCTGGAGACTGTGGTGGAGCGTGGCTAACTCCGGGTCGTAGCTTCGAAGGGCGTCAAGGCCTGAAGCTCGATGCTCAACGCCGGCGGCGGAGCAGGGACGGCGAGATACGCCGGATCGATGGATACGCTTCCTCGCCTCACTGCAACACGGGCAAAAGCTTGCTGTCACTCTCGCCTTGCCGATGGAGGTCACTGGGAAGGAAGAGAAGGGCCAAAGATGCGGCGCGGAGGCGGCGGAGGTGATGGTTATATAGGGTGACCGAGGCGATTAGGGTTGAGGGCCGACAGCAAAGGAAGGCTTCGATTTCGTGGCGAAGGATCCGGCGAGGGAGAGGGATGAAGGGCGAAGAATCCGGGCGCGGGGGTTGAGTGGGTGACAGCCTGGAGCGCGTGGGAAAATTCGGGGAAGAAGGCGCGGCACGCATGGTCCAGATAAGGAAGGAGGTCGCGGGGGAGTTGACCGGGGTCAACATTCCCCCGTGGCCCAATCAGGAGCGGCCACGTGTGCTGAGTTTTTGTTTTATTTTTTTAGGGTAGAAATAGGCCGAATTAAATAAAACTCAAAACATGAAATATTTTTCTTTTATTTTTTCTATTTTTTGGTGATTTTTAATTAATTTTTGGAAATAAAAATAGGTTAGCTATATACATAGGTATATGTACACTATATGGATTTTTATTTTTGATTTTTTTATTTGTTATTTTTATGTGTTTTTATGCTCATTTTGTATTTTATTTATTTACAACATAAAATATGGAATAAAAGAATATTTTTATTTTATTTTTATCACATATATACAAGGGTGAAATAAATAAATGAATACATTTATAAACATGGTATTTATACAATGTATTTTTGTATTTTCAATTTTGTAATTTTTATTTGATTTTTGTTTTGTTTCTTGTTACTTATTTTATTTACAAAATAAGCCATAGAATATTTACAAAAAGTTTAGAAAATAATTGAATTCATTTACAAGGTTAAATAAATACAAGATGATGGTTTATACACATGGTGAAAGGGTCTTTTTGACTTTTTGATTTTTATCTTTTTATTTTGTTTTTAATAGTTTCTAAATATACACACAATATGTACAAGTATATTTTTGTGTGAGGAAAATATAAAGTTTTATTTATTTACAAATATATACAAATGTGAGCCCCTATCTCCCTCTACTTTGGCTTTTATGCGGTCAGGCCCATGCTGAGCCCTCCCTTGGGTTAGGTTGCTCAATATTTATTCTAAATATTTCCCTTTTTTTTCTTTTTGCTCTTTATTCTTTTATTTTGTGCACAAAAACATGCTAATTATAGGTTTTTACACAATGCATGCTTTTGGTATTTATTTGTATTTACACATATCTACATGTATTTGCAAAGGGTTTTTGTAGCTAAAATAGAAGAATAAAGAGTGATGAATGGGTATTCATCACTCCTCCTCCCTCATTCACATTTTGATCAATCTTTGGCGGAGAGGAGCCCAGTTTCCGAGAGATTTCTTGTTGAAGAGGGTCCTAGCCTCCGATCCCGTCGGTGACAGCGGCGTGAGCTTCGTCGAGGCCATCATGGCTCGTCCCCTTCTTCCCAGTGAACTCCAGAGGCATCGCGAGAGTGACAGCAAGCGATCGCCCTTGTTGCAGTGAGGCGAGGAGGTGTGTCCGATCCCCGAGGTGAGATCCACTTTTACTTGTCTTTTTCTCTAGGTAATCATAAGATTTAGATCTTAGCGTAAGAATAGGTGTAGTTTTTGGATTAAAAATCATAAAAAAATTCTCCATACATTTTCGCCCGACACCGATTTTTCATCCCATCTTCTCAAACCCTCCATATTCACGTTCTATCTCACGCAACCACACACCTCCGACCACGCACGGTGGTCGGAGTCCACGGATCTATCTTCCATTTCGCGTATCCGAATCCATTCACAAATCCCTTTGTATATAAATAAAAAAAATTAAAAAAATAACATAAAACTATTTTTCCTGTTCATCTCACATTTGTTTTTGCAGGGAAAATTAAAAAAAATAAATAAATTTTTTGTCTTCTATCTCTAACATTTTGTTTTGCAGGAAAATATATAAAAAAAAAACTAAAAAATTTCTTCTCCTGTGCACTTACTGTTTACATTTGCTATTAAAAAAAACAAAAAAAAATATATTTTGTAACCTTTTTCCTGCAGGTTACCAAATAATAAAAAATAAAAAAAAATAAAATAAACGACGCCCAGATCTTTCCAGCCATCCGCCCTCCGCGTCCCTTGCCAGATCTCCCGCGCCACCGCGTGCGCCGCCACAGGCGCGGCCGCCCTTCAACCCCACAGCGGCGCGCAGCCGCTCCGCTCCGCTGCTCGTCGCGCCTCCACCTCGCACCCTCCAGCGCGCGGCGGTGCCGCCCGAAGCCCCCAGCCCCCGCGCACCGCCTGGCTCTCCTCCACGTCATCGGGTGGCCCGACCAGCGCCGCCCAGGCGCGCCCCCCGCCGGCGACCTCCCGCGCCCGGCCTCCTGCAACCTCCAGCAGCCGTCCTCCGTACTTCCCTTCCAGTCCGCGGCCCCCCCTCTGGCACCCCGCGCCACCGCCGACCTCCAGATCTGAAGGGGGCGGCGGCGGCTGTGCCTCCTGCCTCGCGGTAGATCTGCCGCCACCCAGCCTCCTGCCGCGCGACGGCGGCGCACAACCGCCTTCTCCCAGATCTCCACCGCCTTCCAGTCCCTGCACGTGGCCCTCCGCCCATCTGACTCACCCAGCCGCCTTGCTTGCTCGACCCTCCTCCGCGCGCCAGCGCGGTGCCCCAGTTGACGCCGTCCCCGCTCTTCCGCGCTCCACAGTCGCGCAAGGCCGTGGCTCGCGCCTCGCCGTTCTCCGCTCCAACCGCAGCAGCACTGCCCGAGTACACGCCTCCCCGCGCGCGAACTCCGCCGGCCCCTTCAACCACCTTGCTGCCCTTGGCTTGGGCATCCGTTGAAGAAGAAGCGGCGGCTCCTTGTCTCCTTTGTCTTGAGAATGAAGGCACCAAACAGGGAACCCTAGTGTTTAATAATAAAAAAAGTGGACAAATTGCAGATCCACCCTCGGAGGTTTTGAATATTGCAGAATCAGCCGCCCCTGCTCTAAGAAATCATGTGACGTGCACATGCTACATGGGTAAATTCCAAAGTTACTCCTGCAGTATATTTATTGTTATTATATTGAGTGTAGAACTTTTGAGTAATTACCTTTTAGTCCTTGTTTTGCAGAACATAAACTTTGGATTCTCTTCTTGATAAATGTTTATCATGCTCTAAAAATCTTGCAAAAATTTGTGAAAGTTCCTGCTATTGTGTTTGTCATTGTGTAAAGTTTTCATCCAATTTTGTTGACATTTGATATGTTTAAAAAAAAATCAAAAACATTGTCTTTTTGCATGTCTAAACTTTGAAAATTCATAAAAATAGGAAAAGTGTTTAAAAAAATTCCACAAAAATTCCTGTAGGTGCATTTTGATCTCTTTTATTTTCTAACCTTTTTTTGTGCATATTGGTGCTTATTCGAAAAATAAAAAAATATTATAAAATTCAAAAACCACTAAAAATTAGCTTTTCTGAAATTTGACTACTTAGTTTTTAAATCGTGCTCCTTGTGTTCGACCCTGGTCGCTATACCAGGTAAAAAGAATAGCGAAAGACCGCTTACATTAATTTTCATCGATTTCTATCTGTTTTGAGTGGTTTCAAATTAATTTTCTCGTTGACCGATTCATGTGGTTGAGAACGACGACACTTTGATATTATTTATTCCTCTCTCGACCGTGTGATTTTCGTGTCATCACTCAGCAATGCCTCCGACCCGCGGGTTGTAGGTCTGCTTCAAGGTGGGCTTGGACCGACCTCTCCTTGCTTCTCCCTTGACTCCAGGTCCATCTACAAAGTGATTATTGTACATGTTTTAAACCATTCCGATTCAATTAGCAGGTTTAACCGCTTCTTTCTTTTTTTTTTTGAAAGAAAATAGGGCCTCCACCGTATAGGTGGGTGCCCAAAAACTTCACCTTTTATTCACCAAATTATAGTACAAAGCGAGGAATCAACAAGAAAATTTTTACAAGGACCATAACTCAGCTAGCGACTTTGCATGCGCCACAATACTCTCACCATAACATCGTTCCTGCTTGAAGATCACACCATTTCTAGCCATCCAGATGGCCCAGATCATTGCAATTCGGCTCGCCCTCTCCTTCTCCGAACCGTTCCACTTTTCACCAATAGATTCCCAGAAGCCAGAAACCCCATCTGTTGCTACCATTGGGTTTCCAAACATGTCCTATGCATCCATCGAAATTCTGCATCTAAAAAATAAGTGATCCGTGTCCTCGATATCCGCCTGACATCGATGACAAATAGGATCCACCGTCTGCATGAATCGTGCTAATCTTTCCCCAGTTAACAGTCTCCCCCTTCTAAACAACCATAGGAAAACTTTCACGCGAACCGGTATTTTCCATTTCCACAACCTTCTGCAGTCCGCCACGCACCCCCCTGGGTCAAAGGTTGTGGGGCCTTTTAGGTACTTGTACGCCTTCCCCACCGAGAAGGTCCCGTCACACCAACACCAACAATCACGCCCAACCGTGGGCCCTTCCACGCTATCCAACTCTTCCAGCATCTCCAGTAGCTCGTCTAAACGTTGATCAGAGAGCTCACATCTAAACTGTGGCATAAAGGTTTGACCATCCCAAGCATTCGCCACAGAGCAGTTCGGGTCAGCAGCCAATGCCCACAAATGCGGGAATCGCACGCCAAGAGCACCGCTTTCACTCCAGTCATCAACCCAAAATTTAAAGCCAATTCCATTTCCGACCACCGGCCTTAAGAAGGGTCGGATATCCTGCACCACAGAGCAAATTCCTCTCCAAAAATGTGAGGGTGCACTCCCTACCTCCCCAGATCCCGGCAAGGAAGAACCTAGGTTATAGATTTTTCGAATTAGATTGCATACCAAACTGTCACAATCTCCCCAGATCCGCACAATCCACTTACTAAGCAGTGCCTTATTCATCTCCTCCAGACTACGAACCCCAAGACCGCCTTCCTCCTTAGACCGAGAAACCGTATTCCAGTCTACCAAAGGCCACCCATTAGAGCTACCAGAAGACGACCAAAAGAATCTTCTCATAATACTCTCCAATCTCTTCCTCACCCCCACAGGCATCACCCTAGCTGACAAGAAAAATATAGGAATTGCAGATAGGACCGATCTCACCAGGACAAGCCTACCACCTTTAGACAAGCAAACAGATTTCCAGCCGGCCAACTTCTGCTCCATTTTCTCAACCACTGGAAGCCAATCTGCCAGACGCATCCTTCCCACCACCAACGGCACACCAAGATATCGCAAGGGCATCTCCCTCCGTTGTGACCTTAGCGAACCTGCACACAGGTTACTCTCTTCCTCTGTCAAGCCAAAAGGCACAAATTTTGATTTCCCTCTATTGAGTTTCAACCCTGAGACTGCACCAAAAATGTCAAGGACAACAGATAGTCCTCTACAGCTCTCCGGACCGCCCTCTGCAAACAGAATGGTATCATCGGCATATTGAAGAATGGGCACTGATATCTCACCTCTAGAGTATCCACTGCAAAATCCTCCTGTAGTCGCGCGATCAACCATCACTGTCAGTGCATCTGCCACAAGAACAAAAAGTAGAGGTGCAAGGGGACACCCCTGGCGAACCCCACGCTGCGGCTGAAAATATCCCCCTCTAGGCTGCCCATTCACAAGAACAGCACATGAAGCTGTAGTTACACAACGTTTCACCCACGAGATCCACTTGTCTGAGAATCCCCTCCGATACAACGATGCCCACAAGAACCTCCAATCCACACTGTCATAGGCTTTGGAGAAATCTACCTTCCACAAAACTCCCTTTGTTTTGTTCCTTTTCCAGTCCGCCAAAATCTCTGTAGCCATCACGACACTATCCATCAGTTGTCTTCCAGGCAGGAAGGCACTCTGAATCGGAGAGATGATCTTATTCAAGATGCCCCTCAGTCTATTAGCCAACACTTTGGCCACAATAAGGTAGATCGCATTAGACAATGCAATGGGACGATAATCTTCCACCCTTGTGGCATACTCCTTCTTTGCTAGCAGAAAGATGAATGATCTATTGAGACGCTCAAAACCAGAGTTCCCTTCAGCAAATTCCAACACAACATCCATTACCTCTGCAGCTACCAAATCCCAGAACTCCCTAAAAAAGAATACAGGGAATCCATCTGGCCCTGGGCACCCATCTGGATTCAAGTCGAAAACTGCATGGCGGATTTCCTCCATCTCGAAAGGTCTCGTCAGCAGTTCCGTATCAAGGTCAGAGATCTGTGTCACTCCCAATCCCAACCATCTTGCACCACACCTAGGTGCACGTCTGCTCATGGACCTGAAGTATCCCGTTACTGCCCTGGCAACCTCCTCCTCTCCAACAAACTCATCACCCCCAACCTTGATCGAATGAATCATATTTCTCCTTCTTCTGCCATTTGCCACCGCATGGAAGAATCGGGTGTTTGCATCCCCCTCCTTCAACCATTTCTGACGCGATCTTTGCCGCCACTCTATCTCCCGCTTCCTATCCTCCTCTTCAAGGATCTTCTGTATCAACCCACGCCTCATGAGCTCCTCTTCGTCCAACTCCCTGTCATCCTCCACCAAGTCTAATCGCTCGAGATCCCCTTGTGCCTGGCTTCTCCTCTGTTCCCTCTCCATTCGAGAGTCCCTCCTGAAAATAAGCAGACTTTGACGTAGAGCACCCAGCTTCAAGGAAAATCTCACAGTGGCCGAACCCTCCACCACTAAACTGGTCCAAAAAGACGTCACCATGTTCTTGAAACCATCCTCCATCAACCAACATCTCTCAAACCTGAAATAGGATGTGTATCCTCTTCCGCTGCATGTGTCCAAGCATAAGGGCGTATGATCTGACCTTGACCTAGGGCGAGAGGTGACACACGCCAAGCCAAACCTCTCAAGAGCCTCCGTAGATAACAGGAACCGGTCGATACGCGACCTCGAAGAAGAACCACGCCAAGTATACTTGCAGTTTGTTGCATCAAGAACCTCCATCTCTAGCTCTTCCACAACCTCCTGAAAGTAGCCTGATCCAGGATCCTGACCTCCCCTTCCACCAGGTCTATCTTCCGAATATAGAGTGACATTGAAATCACCCCCCACGATCCAAGCCTCCTCAGAAAAACGGGCTCTTACCGCACGAAGTTCCGCCCACAAGCTGTGTTGGAGGAGGAACCTGAGATACCATAGACCGATGTCACCAATATCTGTGTGCGATCTCTCCTGCTGACCAGTAAAACCGTAACCGAATGCGCCAAAATTACATCATCCACTAGTTCAAACAAGTCACCGTTCCATGCAATCACAATACCTCCAGAACTCCCGTTTGCTAATACAGATCTGAATTCAGTGAGATGAGCGCCAGCGACAGAGCTCCATCTTACCGAATCCCAAGAATCAATCTTAGTCTCTTGTAAACAAACCACATCCGACCTCCATGCTGTGAGCATGGATGCAACCGCCAACCTCTTCTCTGGTTGACCCAGCCCCCTCACATTCCAGGTTAGAAACTTCATTGTTCAACAAAGGGGGCATCCCCCGCCACCTGAACCCCAACTCTTTGCGCTATCACACGCTCGAACTCAAAGTTTCCCATGCGCCCGTCATCAGCCGCAGTCTGATTTTCAAACCGATCCTCCTCAAGTGACACCACTACGAATTGTGACCTCCCCTCATTTCCCCTCACTGTTTCCAACGTCACCTCATCAGCCTTCTCCAAACTCCCTGCAACACTTACCCATGAATCATTGCTCCCTTGTTTGTTTTCACATTCTGGGATCAATACATCCCAATCATGATCATCCGCCTGACGACGACGTTTCCGTGGAACACCCTCCACCATACCCACCGATTTCCTCATACTCTCGTTCGACCTCGGACATTTTGCCATACCTCCACGCTTGACGATCCCTTTCCCCTTCACACGACGAGGCTCCCTAACACTCCATCTCGACGAAAGTGCTCCCTCCTCCCTAATCACGCCAGCCACCATCGATCCTTGACCTTCTCGACCTGCTCCTGCAAGGTCGACCACCAAAGAGATGGGTTCTCCTAGACAGTTGGAAGCATCATTGATCGCGCAAAAATTCAGGGAGAGACTAAGGTAGGAAATAAAAAATGTGTAGGTCGTTGCGACCTCAGTCACTCGAATGCGTCAATCAAGAAAATGAACCACACATGCAGATAAATCAATCAAATCACAAAGTAGTGGTCCTGCTATAGGTTTCACCTGGTATAGCTCCCAGGGTCGAACTCAAGGAGCACAGATTGGCCTTACGGCCTACGATGTAGTCAGAATTCCAGAAGAGTCTTTTTTTTTTAGGGTTTTTATTTGTTTTTGTATTTTTTAGAATTTTTAAAAGATGAGAAAATGAAAGAATGCAAATGCAAGGGGACTTCAACAATTTATACAAGACACACAAATGATGCAAAAATTACAGAAAATTGGTTTTTAAATTTTTTAGGTTTTTTACTGTTTTTGGTGAATTTTTGGAATTTTTCTAATGGATAAAATAATTATTAAAAATCAAACAATGCAACAAAGAAGGGGTACTGTCCAGCAAGGTTAGAAACTCAAAAATAAAATATTTAAGAGCTTCAAACAACCCTGGAGGTAATTTTCCTATAATCTATGAAGAACAAGGAAAATTTAGGCACCCTAATTATTGTTTTTGGATTTTTAATTTATTTATTACAATTTTTATGAGTTTTTAGGGGTTTTTCAATTTTTATGGTTTTTAAGTGATGGACAGTAGCCAAAATTGGCTAGAAAATCAACCAACAAGCAAACAACAATACCTAATTTTTTTGGAATTTTTGGTGAAGTTTTTATATTTTTTTGGTATTTTTAAAGTCAAACAGTAGCAAAAATATGGGTTTTTGATTTTTTTAAAAATAATAAATCAAATCAGAAATGTCCCCAAAAATCATAGAAATTCCTACACCATGGCAGGAGCCATGTGTCAAAATTTCATTGGATTTGGAGTTCGTTTGATATTTTATTCAAAAATAATTGTGGGGCACTGTGCACAGGGACCTAAGTGCAAATACCCAAAAGTTCTGGGGTCCTGGTGCAATTTACCCAAGAAATCACGTGCCAAGCACGTGTCTGGGGCACACAGGGACCAAATGGTAATAAAAACCAAGTCCTAGGGCTATTTGATAACTCGTATCAAAAGCCCAGGGGTATGGTTGCAAAATTCCCAAAATAATTCGCACATGCGAATATAAAGTGCTCACAGGGGCATAATTGCAATTTCACAAAACATTTCATGCATTAAATAACAACCAGAACATACAGGGCATATATTGCAAATAACCCAAAAAGACACGTGACGACACACGTGGTTCACTACTGGCAGGGGTATAATTGCAATTAAAATAAAGCGCGAGGGTCTCTATGCAAATATCCCAGAAAATAAACAACTGAATTAACAAATTACAGGACTAAAAAGAAATGAAACAAACAGAGGGGGGTCCTATGAAATTTACCCCTTTATTAATAGCGACGGCCCAGATGATGACGCGTGGATGATCGGACGGCGGAGAACAAACGCGCCCTTGACTATGGAAGCGCTGGGCTGATCCGACGGCTGGCGTGCGTCCACGTGGTTGATTGGACGGTGCAGATGCGATGTGGCTCTTCGAAGGCAACCGAGCTCAGATCGGGTGGTCGAGGTTCAGCCACGTGTATGATCGAACGGCTGAGAGATGTAGTGGCTTAGCCTCGCTGCTCAACGGCCCAGATGAGATCTCAGATAGATCAACGGCTACTGCTCCTCCAAAGATGAACGGCTACGATCAGAACTGGAGCGATGAGGACGATCGAACGGCGATGGAGGGTCCTCGAAGAACTGATCCCCGGCGAGACTCGCCGAGCTCGTGCGTGCGCTAGGGACCTCCGATGAGCCTCCTGAAGGTCGGAGAAGAATCGCGGGAGGCTCCCGCGTCTGCCGGTGGTCTCCAACGGTCAAACCAAGCTCCGAGGAGCTCGAGCAAGGCCGGCGGAGAAGAAGCTCCTGGCTGGAAGTTGGGAAGCCTCAGACGCCTCCCTTTGGACCTGCAAATTAGTCAAGAAGCTTCGCGGGTCGAGGGCAAAGTGCCTCGACCCGGTTAGGTGGCGTGAAGGTGGTCGGTGCGGCGTGGCGAACGAGCTCCGGCGAAGCGACGGCGATGAAACTCGAATCCCAGATCCGGTGCGATCTGGGTTGAATGATCGGGCGTAGAAGGTGCGTGAGGAGGTTGCGAAGGTGCTGATCGGGTCGGATTGGAAGATGGGTGATCGGAGTGGACGGAATCGAAGAAATGCGTCGGGGGGTAGATTTGGGCGTAATCGGAAATTAGGCTAAATTAGACGAAACTAAGGTTACCTGATGGCTGAAGTAGACTGTGCTGGAGATGGGCTATCTCCGGGTCGTAGCTTCGAAGGGCGTCAAGGCCTGAAGCTCGGTGCTCGACGCTGGCGGCGGAGCAAAGGCGGCGAAGTTCGCCGGATCAATGGGATCGCTTCCTCACCTCACTGCAACAAGGGCTGGCGCTCGCTGTCACTCAGGCGGAGCCAATGGAGGTCACTGGAGAGAAAGAGAGTGGCCAAAGATGCGGCGCGGAGGCGGCGGAGGGGAAGGATATATAGTGTGACCGGGCGTCTAGGGTTGAGTGGCGACAGCTATAGAAAGCTTGGATTTGATGGCGAGAGATCCGGCGAGGGAGAGGGATGTGCGGCGAAGAATTTGGGCGCGGGGGTTGAGTGGATGACAGGCTGGAGCGCGTGGGAAAAATCGGGGAAGAGGGCGCGGCGCGCGTGGTCCAGAATAGGAAAGGGGTCGCGGGGGAGTTGACCGGGGTCAACATTCCCCCGTGGACCAACCAGACTCTGCCACGTGTTATTGATTTTTGTTTTATTTTTTTTAGGGCATAAATAGGTCGAATTAGTGAAAACTCAAAACATGAAATATTTTTCTTTTATTTTTTTCTATTTTTTGGTGATTTTTAATTAATTTTTGGAAATAAAAATAGGTTAGCTCTATATATAGGTATATGTACACTACATGGATTTTTATTTTTGATTTTTTTATTTGTTATTTTTATGTATTTTTATGTTCTTTTTGTATTTTATTTATTTACAAGATGAAATATGGAATAAAAGAATGTTTTTATTTTATTTTTATCACTTATGTACAAGGGTGAAATAAATAATTGAATACATTTATATACATGGTATTTATACAATGTATTTTTGTATTTTTCATTTTGTGATTTTTATTTGATTTTTGTTTTGTTTCTTTTTATTTATTTTATTTACAAAGTATGCCATAGAATATTTACAAAAATTTTAGAAAATAAATGAATTTATTTACAAGGTTAAATAAATACAAGATGTGGTTTATACACATGGTGAAGGAAGAGTATTTTTGAATTTGTGATTTTTATCTTTTTATTTTGTTTTTAATAGAATATTCACAACATGTACAAGTATATTTTTGGGTGAGGAAAATATATAGTTTTATGTATTTACAAATATATACAAATGAGCTCCTATCTCCCTCTACTTTGGCTTTTATGCGGTCAGGCCCATGCTGAGCCCTCCCTTGGGTTAGGTTGCTCAATATTTATTCTAAATATTTCCCTCTTTTTCTTTTTGCTCTTTATTCTTTTATTTTGTGCACAAAAACATGCTAATTATAGGTTTTTACACAATGCATGCTTTTGGTAATTAATGGTATTTACACATATCTACATGTATTTGAAAAGGGTTTTTGTAGCTAAAATAGAAGAATAAAGAGTGATGAATGGGTATTCATCACCCCCCTATGCTTAACTTTGCTAGTCCCTTAGCAAACACTTATTTGAAAAAGAAGTGAAAAAGAAAGAAAAAGAAAAAGAAAAAGAGGATGTACATGGATCAAGGTTGACTTATTAAATTTTCCTTCATTAAATTGAAATATGGAGCTCGATCAGATCTTTGGATTATTAATGTGTCGGAACCTTATTTGGACTTAAGCCTAAAACTCAACAGCCTCCAAGTTCCACCAATCTATGGGCAAGACTCCTCAATAAACCAAATCAGAACAAGTCTACATACACAAACTCTAATGACCATGAATCTTTTCCTTGCGGTGTAAGTGATATGTGGCTCCCCACCTCAGAAGTGACAAAGAAACAACCTCCCTCAACCTGGTAACTCTAATGCCTCGGTCTAGCAACTCTTTCCTCGAGAAGCGGGGTATTCCCTTCTAAGTTCAAGTGCAACCGGCTCAAGGAGAGGGGGTAGAAGTATAGAGTTTTGGAAGCTTAGCCAGTGTAGCTAAGTCTCCCGCTGCAAGCTTCATGAGATGTAACATGGATACCATAAGCTTTTGCTTCATACTCCGGTGGGGTTATTAAATTTTCAATCCGACCCACCACTTTTTTGGAGTTCTTTTTGCATTTTTGCATTTTTTTTTTCCAACAACTTCTGTACAACATATCTACATGGTGCAGCATATATAAGAAATTTCCCCTTGAGCCAGTAGACTATCCCTCTTTTGAAGCTTTATTGCAACCCACAGCTTCTGTCTTTAGCTTTCAACACCACTAGACCAAGTTGAGGTGCACTTCCTTCACTATAAGAAGAAGAGAGGTTCCGCCTAGAAGTACTACCCTCATATGCTACCCCAAGCCAAAGGAAACTGCCTCCTCACCACCTCATCCATGGAGAGCCATGTGTAAAGTGCAGGTGCAAGTGAAGCCATTGTCTCTGAGAGTCATATGTGTGTTGTTAAGTGCTCTACTTAGGCTCATCAAGATGACATATGCTCATAGCCTAGTGGACTCGAAGAATTAAGTCCTTATGGACCTGAAAAGCTTTAACCCTAAGTCCTACAAGGTTCCTCTTAAAGTTAAGTGGATTAAGATCCTTTCAAGCTCCATTTCTCAATTTAATTCCAGGCTTAGTTTAAATGTCAACTCTCATCCAGGAAAAACTATATACATATATGTACACAAGATGCTATTTACAAATATTTTACAATCATGCAAAAAATTTTTGAAAAATTGTTTTGAAATCATGAATGAATGATGCATGAAGTGCAAGTTTTGCAAAAAGATATTTACAAACATTTACACAAGATTTTTGCAAACTTTTGATTTTCAAAACATTTTGGAAAAATTTTGTACTATATACATAATTTTGATACCAAAATATTTTACACAAGCTTTACACAAAAGATTTTTGAAATCGTTTTTACAAAAATACTTTATACACTAGCTATGTATGTGCAAGAATAAAAGAGGTTTATGTACATGAAAAATTTTTAATTTTTTTGTGATTTTTATTAGCCATTTTATTTATTAACACACTCACACAAAGTACGAGTTATGGCTAAAGTATATATGAAATATATACACACCCCCCCTATACTTAGCTCGAACGATGTCCTCAGAGTGATCAAGAGCGATGAAGAAGACATAACTCGTGCTTAGTAAAAGGGAAGTGAAAAGGAATGAATAAATGAATAGAATGAAAGGAACTCGGTGGTCTCCCCCTATACTTAGGATTAACTAATCCTAAGTATAGAAAGCTGTACATGAAGGGAAAGCCGAGTGAAGAATATACAGAGTCTGCCCCCCCTATACTTAGGGTAAGATATCCCTAAGTATAGGCAGCAAAAACAAGAGCAGAAAGAATGAAAAGAATACTCACAGGTCCGACATCCCCCCTATACTTAGGGTAAAGTACACCCTAAGTATAGCATAATCATAAGATGAGAAATGGGATGTGGGACTAAAGAATAGAATGATATGGACAACTGGATCTATACAGGCGGAGGAACAGTGAAAATCAGGCGTGAGATGTAAAAGATGTGAGTCAAAAGACCACATCTCACGCAAAATGAATAGCAGCAATAATAACGTCCCGCGGCTCATGATCTAGAAATGGTTTGAGCCGCTGGCCGTTCACTCGAAAGGTACTCTCAGAAGATAACTCAGATATATCAATGCTACCGTTATCGTGTACCTTTCTCACCAAATAGGGTCCTTTCCATTTGCTCTGTAGCTTCCCTGGAAATAATCTAAGCCTTGCATCAAACAGCCATACTTTCTGTCCAATCTCAAAATGCTTGTGGCTGATATGAGAATCATGCCACTCTTTGACTTTCTCCTTATAATGTAGGCTGTTTGAGAAAGCTGCATCTCTAAGCTCTTCCAAGGCGGCTAACTCTGCCCTCCTTTGGTCTCCTATACCATTTGGATCCATCAATATGTCTGTAACTGCCCAGAGTGACTTGTGCCTCAGCTCGACAGGTAGATGGCACGGCTTGCCATACACGAGGCGAAAGGGAGATGTACCCAATGGAGTCTTGAAAGACGTCCGATATGCCCACAAGACCGAGTCCAAAAGTTGTGACCAATTCTTTCGGTCAGGGCGGACGACTTTCTGCAAAATATTCTTGATCTCCCTATTCGACACTTCAGCTAGACCATTTGTCTGTGGATGATACGGTGTAGCAACACGATGGTCTATGCCGAACTCTCTAGCAAGTGCCTTCACCTGGTCGTTGATGAAATGAGATCCCCCATCAGAAATCAGAACTCGTGGAACCCCGAACCGCATAATGATGTGTCTCTTCAAAAATTTGCAAACTGTCTTTGCATCTGCGGCTCGGGCGGGGATAGCCTCAACCCAACGACTAACATAATCTACGGCTAACAGAATGTACTCAAATCCCTGACTCTTAGGGAATGGACCCATGAAATCGATGCCCCATGCGTCAAAAACCTCACAGAAGTGAATGGGCTGCATCGGCATCATGTCACGTTGTCCACAAGTGCCCATCCTCTGACAGTCAGTACACCTCTTCACGAACTCATCAGAGTCCTTGAAGAGTGTAGGCCACCACAAGCCGGATTGGAGCACTTTCTGTGCCGTTCTCCTCCCAGAATGATGTCCTCCTGCCTCAAGCTTGTGGCAGTAAGTGAGGACACTATGATGCTCTTCCTGAGGAATACACCGACGCCAGATGCTATCCCCTCCTTCGTGGTAAAGGATGGGATCCTCCCAGTGGTAAGACTTAGCCTTCGCAAGGAAGGTCTCAATCCTTTGCTTGGGCCAGTCTTGGGGAACTTTCCCAGCAACGAGAAAGTTCACAATATCAGCGTACCATGGGAGTGAGGCGATAGCAAGGATCGCCTCATCTGGGAAGGTATCTCTGATCGGATCAATCTGCTCTGAATCCTCAGGCTGCTCTAGTCGGGATAAATGGTCCGCCACCACATTCTTGACTCCAGGCTTATCCTTGATCTCAATGTCGAACTCCTGGAGTAGAAGGATCCATCTAGTCAGTCTAGCCTTGGCATCCTTCTTTGCCATGAGGTACCTGATGGCGGTGTGATCTGTGTACAAGGTCACTCTAGATCCAATGATATATGATCTGAATTTATCTAGGGCAAACACTACTGCTAGCATCTCCTTCTCTGTGACTGTATAATTCCGCTGGGCGGAATCCAATGTGCGGCTAGCATAGTGTATGGCAAATGGCACTCCATCCCTCCTCTGTCCTAGCACTGCCCCTACGGCAAAATCGGAGGCGTCCGTCATGATCTCGAATGGGAGAGACCAATCGGGTGGCTGAAGGACAGGAGCCTCAATTACGCACTTCTGGAGAGTCTCAAAGGACGAAAGACACTTGTCATCAACAAGGAACTCGGTGTCTTTCGTCAAGAGGTCAGTCAACGGTCGGGCAATCTTGCTGAAATCATGAATGAATCTCCTATAAAAACCAACGTGCCCCAGAAATGACCGTAACTGCTTCAGATTGGACGGCGGTGTGAGTTTCCTAATGACATCGACCTTGGCCGGATCAACCTCCATGCCTCTGTTGGAGATGATGTGGCCAAGCACCGTCCCTTGAGTCACCATGAAGTGACTCTTCTCCCAAGACAGAACCAAGCGGGTATCAATACATCGCTGAAGCACTCGGTCTAGGCAATCAAGACAGGAATCAAAACCGTCGCCGTAAACCGAGAAGTCGTCCATGAAGACCTCCAAGCACTCCCCTACCATGTCCGAAAATATCGACAGCATGCATCTCTGAAAAGTCGCAGGGGCGTTACATAGCCCGAATGGCATGCGTCGAAAGGCGTAAGTACCGAAGGGACAGGTAAAGGTGGTCTTCTCCTGATCCTCAGGAGCGATGGCTACCTGATTGTAGCCCGAGTACCCATCTAGGAAGCAATAATGGCTCTTCCCTGCCAGTCTCTCTATGATCTGATCAATAAAAGGCAGGGGGAAATGGTCCTTCTTGGTGGCCTGGTTGAGTCTCCTGTAGTCAACACAGACCCTCCAAGAGGTGGGTACTCGTGTAGCAATCTCCTCTCCCGACTCACTGATCACAGTCGTGATGCCCGTCTTCTTAGGCACCACATGCAAGGGGCTAACCCACTTGGAGTCGGAAATGGGGTAAATAAAATCTGCACTCCACCATTTTGATATTTCCTTCATAACAACCTCTCTTAGGTTGGGGTTCAGTCGCCGCTGGAACTCACGCGACGGCTTTGCCCCTTCCTCAAGATAGATATGGTGGGAGCACAACGAGGGACTAATCCCATGGAGATCTGCTACGCTCCATCCAATTGCCTTGCGGTTCTTTTCAAGAACCTCCATCAGACGGGATTCTTGTTCTCCAGTCAGATCTGCAGAGATGATGACTGGGTACATCTCAGACTCTCCCGCAAGGAATCTATACTTCAGCGAAGTAGGGAGCGGCTTTAGCTCTGGACAACTGGGTGCTGGCAAATCTGGCTTCTGAAGAAGATGTGTGTATGCAGACAATTCTGCCAAATTTGCCTGGGAGAATGATAACGAACTCTCACAAACTGGATCTGGAGAAGGCGGGTCCTCTACATTGTCTCTGGTCTGCTCTGCCTCTACCTCCTCCTCATCTATAGGCTCAGGTGGATCCAGATCTGGCATCTGATCACTACAATCTGCCCAATCAGACTCTGAATCCGAGGGATCTATATCAGACTCAGTGGCATCAGTACCACTGGAGAACAAGGTGGCATCAGCACCACCATAAAGCAGGGTGGCTTCAGTACCACCATCACTGGAAATCGTGTCGCGATCAAGGTCCGACTCTGCTGACTCAATAGTATCCTGAACCAGGGCTGTGCTCTCCAGACTATCCTCTACTATCATCTCCGCATCAGCTGTATCTGAATATGAGAGGATGGTCTGTGCTGCAGGATCTGCCCAAGCTGCCTCATCATCTGTGATCACAAAATCACAGTCCTGGTGGATGTCTGCCTCTGCGTCTGTCAGCTGCTCTGAATCTGTACTGCTCTGTGAGCGGGATTTGGATCTGGCTCTGTGGTCCTTAACCGTCTCTATTTGTATACTCTCGCCCTGGACGCGAAAGTACACCCTTCCACTGTCATGGTCAGTCACTGCCTTGGCTGTGGCCAAGAATGGGCGACCGAGGATGATGGGGGAATCGGTCAACGAGTCAGGGGTCTCCATGTCCAGCACTACGAAGTCCACGGGGAATTGCAAACCCTGAATCGTGACGACAACGTCTCGTAACAACCCCTTTGGCCTCTTGACAGACCGATCAGCAAACTGAAGGTATGTCCTGCTCTGTACAAGAGTGCCCAACTCTAAGTGGTGGAGAAGGGCTGCCGGAAGAAGGTTGATCGACGATCCGCTATCTAATAGAGTGCGGTCGAACCTCTGCTCACTAATCTGACATCTGACATACGGGGCCCCTAGATCTGGCCTCTTAGTCGGCAGGTGGTTCTGGATCGCGTAACACGTGGCTTTTGTTAGCACATGAATTTCTGCGGTCTTGTTCCTCTTCGTCCTCCTGACTGTGGTCCTGTCTCTCAAGGATCGCTGAAGAAGAGGAATGTGCTGCAAAGCCTCATTGAGGGTCAGCTGGATGTGAAATCGGTCTATCATGCTCTGGCTGAACTCCTCCTGTTCTCTCTTTTTTGGGTCTTTTTCTTTTTTCTTTCCCTTCCCCAACACAAGGGCTCTAGGAAAGGGAACCACAGGGTCCTTCTCAGATGAAGGACTAGGAATAGGTCTAGATGATTCAATGACTGGATCCTCACAAACATCATTCACCACAGGGGGATCAAAGTAAACTAAACCTTTTCCTTTATTCAAATCAGAATTCTGAGACACATTCATTCGAGAAAAGACAACATTTCTATCAAAATGAATATTGGTGGCATCAGTACCACCTCTAGCTGGCTCTACAACTAGACGTCTTGCGGCCTCAGTACCGCTGGCTGGCTCGGCTCTCCTGGTGGCATCAGTACCACCTCCTCTATGTGGTGAAATGGCGGCCTCAGTACCGCCGGGTGAATTAGCATCTCTGGTGGCATCAGTACCACCGTCATCATGATGTGCGGCTTCAGTACCGCTCTCCTCTTCCTCATCTGGCGCTCTAGATGAATCCTCGTGTGGTCGCTCAGATGAGGCGCCTCCTGCTGGTCTTCTACCGCTCCTAAGTGTGACAAAATCAGCATCAAATAAATCCGACGAGATAATATCAAATGAGTCACTAGAAGTGGTAGGCTCAGTGTGAACTACCTGCTCAGATTTCCGCTTCAAATTATTCGGATTTGGCTCGATCTGTGCAGGGATGGCGGCCTTCCCTCTCATCAGGTCCCGCATCTCCTGGCGGAACTCGTCCATCTCCCGTCTAAATGTAGCCTGCTGCTCTGTGAAGAGGCGGGCTATATCATCCATGGCGGGGCTCTCATGGGAGCCCGACGGGTTGCCTCTCTGGAAATGAGGCTGCTGGACCTGGTGCTGCTGTGGCTGAGAGGGGTAAGAGGATGGATGCTGCTGCTGGTGAGCCTGCTGCTCACGTCTCCAACTCTGTCCCTGCTGCTGATAGGGACGAGATACGAACGATGATGGCTGAGATGCTGGGTGCTGCTGGTGATCCCTCTGCTGGGAGTACTGCCCTCCCTGACCGGCTGGCTGCTGCTGGGGTTGGTTACCCCCATTCCCCCACCTGAATCCGGGATGGTCTCGTCGGATTCCAGGTTGAGGACGGTCATACCAAATCCCGTTGACATCCATCAACGGCTCTGCATCATAAGGGGCTGGTGGGAGTACATCCAGAGGCTGATCCGGCTGATATACCACCATCTGCAAGTCTGGAGATGGTGGTGCCTGGTAAGAGGGCTGCTGCTGCTGGTACGGCTCCGCCTGTACAAGGTGAACTTGTCTAGGCTGCTGCAAGGAGCTGGAGCGCTGGGACGAGCTGCGGCTGCCGCCGGAATCGCCTCGCGACAGAAGACGGGGCTGAGGAGCCGTCTGTGCCTCCTGAAGACACAAGAGCTGGGTCTTCATGTCGCTCAGAGTCTGTGCCATTTCCTCCATCTGAGTTATGCCCTGGCACTGCTTCTTCTCTATGATTTCCATGCGGTCCAATTTCTCGCTGATAATCCCCATGTCCGCAGCGGCCGACTCTGCCTGTGCGGCTGCAACTGTGGACAAACTGGATGGACCTGCATCTACCCGTGCTATCCGCTGGTACTGCACGGGTCCTGGCGGCTGAACTTTCTGTGTGTACAACCTAGTCTGGGACATCACCATGTAATTCTCGGACATCTCCTCAAAGATGGCCCAGACTTGGTTGTGGTCCTTGGCAAAGTAGGACCCGCCGCAAGAAGCATTCACCAATCCCTGAAGATCTGGTGTCAGCCCACTGAAGAAGCTCTGAACTAGGTTCGGCTTCGAAATGTCGTGGTGGGGGCATCTATCCAGAAGCTCTCTGAACCTCTCCCATGCCTCATGAAATTGCTCGTTAGGGAGCATGGAGAAGTTGTTGATCAGGGCCCTCGCTGCATTCGTCCGCCCGAGTGGATAGTACTTGTTCAAGTACTCGGTGCGGAGCTGATCCCAGGTATATACAAACTTCCCTAGATGTTTCAGCCAGGCGGCTGCTCTATCTGCCAGTGAAAAAGGGAAGGCCATCATTCGAATCGTATCTTGGTCCACACGACGATCGTGGACAGTGCTGCAGATCATCAGAAACTCCTGGAGATGGAGGTGGGGTTCCTCAGTGGCGAGTCCATGAAAGTGAGGAAGCATCTGCAGGGTGTTCGGAGGGAACTTGAAATCCCCCACGATAGCAGGAATCACCACCCATTGGTGCATCAGTGTAGATCCTGGGTTGTGTAACTCCCGCATCGGTCTTGCTGCGGCGGCTGCAGCAGCGGCTGCTGCGGCTGCTGCTGCGGCTGCTGCCTCTGCATCAGCGTCAGGAATGTCCTCGCTCGGCTCGCTCGGCTCGTCTCGCTCTCTTCGGAGTCTCTCCAACTCCCTCCTCATCTCTATCATGAATGCCCCCTGATCGCGTAGCTGGTTCTGAACTGTCTCTAATGACGCGATCAGGGTGGAGTTGATCGCCCCCTGGTCTAAGACAAAGTGTTCGGGCTGGCGATCGTCTGAACTACCGGCTCCAGCCATAGGGATCTCTGCAAAATCAGAAGAGCCCAACTCAGGTTCGGTCAAATGAATTCGTCTTTCCTCGGGCTCATGTCTCTCAGGAACAGAAGAAAGGGGATCGAGGGGGAACAGGGTGGATTCGAACTCGGGCCCGGAGAGCTGGTCTCGACTCTCACGGGCCAACCTAGATGATGAAGTAGACTCGCCTGAAAGCGGTGCAGCCAGAGGCTGCCTAAGAGATCGTCTACCCATCATCTTGATCTTGGCGAGTTGGGCGGATGGGATCTGGAGAAAATATGATCACAAGCAAACCCCCGGTTCACCAACGCAACACAATATGAAGACCGTGAAAGATCGGTCAATTTATCTTGTCAATTTTATTTGGTGAACATACAAGATATCAGAGCGATTACGTGACCTGCTGGGATACCCGATACTCTCTCAACCGACTGTCCCGCACAGAAGAGTCGGTAATCAGTCGAGATGAGCACCGGAGGGCTTTACCTAGTGTTCGGGTCACTCTCTCGCACAATCAAACCAAACAATGAGGGGGTTGCTCTCCCCAAGACAAATTTTTAATGTGAGTGTCTTTTAGGGTCAATAATGTTATCCAGTCCCAATTTTTTTGTTTTTCTTTTTAAATATTTTTCAAAAATAAATACAAGCGGCCTAACGGTTTTTCCGATTCTCCTGATGATTATTAATCCAAAAACAGAGGGAGAAGACGAAAAAGCCGATGCACGGAGAAATCAATGATGCATGCAGAGAAAGAAATGCGTACCTTGTCTCCAGCACTCTACATGCAAGTGATCCGCGCAGAATTTAAAGACAGAAATAAAACTACCTAAATGATGCAACGGGAAAAACCGAGTCCTAGATGAGCAACTTCTATTGATCGTGAAGAACAATAGTTAGCCAACCGAATCGAGTCCGGAGTCCGATCTTGGGAGTCACTCGGTGCCCGCCACAACGGGTCCTGCCAGCGCTGTATGTGACTCCTCACGGCACGTGGTCTCAAATCCAATTAAACTAACTTTTTCAATGAATTTTATTAAGGTCCAATTACGTTCTATGGGAACAGATATTCTATTAGGTGTTTGGGCCTTAAATATCTACGTCACAATCAACAGAAATTCCTAAATCTAGGGGCTCGAGAAAAACCGCGTAAACACCGGAAAAGGCAGCTAGCTATAAAACCACGATAAAAAGCCGCGAAAATCCGAATGGGTCCCCCGAGTACACCGGTACTCAGCGAAACAGACCCGCTAAGTTACAAATGTCCAAGAATGTCCAAGGTCCAAGTCCTAAGTTATTACAACAAGAAATGTTCTCTCTCTCTCTCTGAAATGAAAAATTCTTCTCTCTCTCTCTTCCTCCTGCTTTTCTTCCCGTGCGGGTCCTCAAAAAAATGTACTCCAAATTCCAAGCAGTACCTCGCACAAAAAATGAGAAAGAGAAAGTGTCAGAAAACAGTTATAATATAGAGAGAGACAAAAATAGCAGAATGAATAACTGACTACAAAGCCGTGCTCCCCGGCAACGGCGCCATTCTGATCGCGCAAAAATTCAGGGAGAGACTAAGGTAGGAAATAAAAAATGTGTAGGTCGTTGCGACCTCAGTCACTCGAATGCGTCAATCAAGAAAATGAACCACACATGCAGATAAATCAATCAAATCACAAAGTAGTGGTCCTGCTATAGGTTTCACCTGGTATAGCTCCCAGGGTCGAACTCAAGGAGCACAGATTGGCCTTACGGCCTACGATGTAGTCAGAATTCCAGAAGAGTCTTTTTTTTTTAGGGTTTTTATTTGTTTTTGTATTTTTTAGAATTTTTAAAAGATGAGAAAATGAAAGAATGCAAATGCAAGGGGACTTCAACAATTTATACAAGACACACAAATGATGCAAAAATTACAGAAAATTGGTTTTTAGGTTTTTTAGGTTTTTTACTGTTTTTGGTGAATTTTTGGAATTTTTCTAATGGATAAAATAATTATTAAAAATCAAACAATGCAACAAAGAAGGGGTACTGTCCAGCAAGGTTAGAAACTCAAAAATAAAATATTTAAGAGCTTCAAACAACCCTGGAGGTAATTTTCCTATAATCTATGAAGAACAAGGAAAATTTAGGCACCCTAATTATTGTTTTTGGATTTTTAATTTATTTATTACAATTTTTATGAGTTTTTAGGGGTTTTTCAATTTTTATGGTTTTTAAGTGATGGACAGTAGCCAAAATTGGCTAGAAAATCAACCAACAAGCAAACAACAATACCTAATTTTTTTGGAATTTTTGGTGAAGTTTTTATATTTTTTTGGTATTTTTAAAGTCAAACAGTAGCAAAAATATGGGTTTTTGATTTTTTTAAAAATAATAAATCAAATCAGAAATGTCCCCAAAAATCATAGAAATTCCTACACCATGGCAGGAGCCATGTGTCAAAATTTCATTGGATTTGGAGTTCGTTTGATATTTTATTCAAAAATAATTGTGGGGCACTGTGCACAGGGACCTAAGTGCAAATACCCAAAAGTTCTGGGGTCCTGGTGCAATTTACCCAAGAAATCACGTGCCAAGCACGTGTCTGGGGCACACAGGGACCAAATGGTAATAAAAACCAAGTCCTAGGGCTATTTGATAACTCGTATCAAAAGCCCAGGGGTATGGTTGCAAAATTCCCAAAATAATTCGCACATGCGAATATAAAGTGCTCACAGGGGCATAATTGCAATTTCACAAAACATTTCATGCATTAAATAACAACCAGAACATACAGGGCATATATTGCAAATAACCCAAAAAGACACGTGACGACACACGTGGTTCACTACTGGCAGGGGTATAATTGCAATTAAAATAAAGCGCGAGGGTCTCTATGCAAATATCCCAGAAAATAAACAACTGAATTAACAAATTACAGGACTAAAAAGAAATGAAACAAACAGAGGGGGGTCCTATGAAATTTACCCCTTTATTAATAGCGACGGCCCAGATGATGACGCGTGGATGATCGGACGGCGGAGAACAAACGCGCCCTTGACTATGGAAGCGCTGGGCTGATCCGACGGCTGGCGTGCGTCCACGTGGTTGATTGGACGGTGCAGATGCGATGTGGCTCTTCGAAGGCAACCGAGCTCAGATCGGGTGGTCGAGGTTCAGCCACGTGTATGATCGAACGGCTGAGAGATGTAGTGGCTTAGCCTCGCTGCTCAACGGCCCAGATGAGATCTCAGATAGATCAACGGCTACTGCTCCTCCAAAGATGAACGGCTACGATCAGAACTGGAGCGATGAGGACGATCGAACGGCGATGGAGGGTCCTCGAAGAACTGATCCCCGGCGAGACTCGCCGAGCTCGTGCGTGCGCTAGGGACCTCCGATGAGCCTCCTGAAGGTCGGAGAAGAATCGCGGGAGGCTCCCGCGTCTGCCGGTGGTCTCCAACGGTCAAACCAAGCTCCGAGGAGCTCGAGCAAGGCCGGCGGAGAAGAAGCTCCTGGCTGGAAGTTGGGAAGCCTCAGACGCCTCCCTTTGGACCTGCAAATTAGTCAAGAAGCTTCGCGGGTCGAGGGCAAAGTGCCTCGACCCGGTTAGGTGGCGTGAAGGTGGTCGGTGCGGCGTGGCGAACGAGCTCCGGCGAAGCGACGGCGATGAAACTCGAATCCCAGATCCGGTGCGATCTGGGTTGAATGATCGGGCGTAGAAGGTGCGTGAGGAGGTTGCGAAGGTGCTGATCGGGTCGGATTGGAAGATGGGTGATCGGAGTGGACGGAATCGAAGAAATGCGTCGGGGGGTAGATTTGGGCGTAATCGGAAATTAGGCTAAATTAGACGAAACTAAGGTTACCTGATGGCTGAAGTAGACTGTGCTGGAGATGGGCTATCTCCGGGTCGTAGCTTCGAAGGGCGTCAAGGCCTGAAGCTCGGTGCTCGACGCTGGCGGCGGAGCAAAGGCGGCGAAGTTCGCCGGATCAATGGGATCGCTTCCTCACCTCACTGCAACAAGGGCTGGCGCTCGCTGTCACTCAGGCGGAGCCAATGGAGGTCACTGGAGAGAAAGAGAGTGGCCAAAGATGCGGCGCGGAGGCGGCGGAGGGGAAGGATATATAGTGTGACCGGGCGTCTAGGGTTGAGTGGCGACAGCTATAGAAAGCTTGGATTTGATGGCGAGAGATCCGGCGAGGGAGAGGGATGTGCGGCGAAGAATTTGGGCGCGGGGGTTGAGTGGATGACAGGCTGGAGCGCGTGGGAAAAATCGGGGAAGAGGGCGCGGCGCGCGTGGTCCAGAATAGGAAAGGGGTCGCGGGGGAGTTGACCGGGGTCAACATTCCCCCGTGGACCAACCAGACTCTGCCACGTGTTATTGATTTTTGTTTTATTTTTTTTAGGGCATAAATAGGTCGAATTAGTGAAAACTCAAAACATGAAATATTTTTCTTTTATTTTTTTCTATTTTTTGGTGATTTTTAATTAATTTTTGGAAATAAAAATAGGTTAGCTCTATATATAGGTATATGTACACTACATGGATTTTTATTTTTGATTTTTTTATTTGTTATTTTTATGTATTTTTATGTTCTTTTTGTATTTTATTTATTTACAAGATGAAATATGGAATAAAAGAATGTTTTTATTTTATTTTTATCACTTATGTACAAGGGTGAAATAAATAATTGAATACATTTATATACATGGTATTTATACAATGTATTTTTGTATTTTTCATTTTGTGATTTTTATTTGATTTTTGTTTTGTTTCTTTTTATTTATTTTATTTACAAAGTATGCCATAGAATATTTACAAAAATTTTAGAAAATAAATGAATTTATTTACAAGGTTAAATAAATACAAGATGTGGTTTATACACATGGTGAAGGAAGAGTATTTTTGAATTTGTGATTTTTATCTTTTTATTTTGTTTTTAATAGAATATTCACAACATGTACAAGTATATTTTTGGGTGAGGAAAATATATAGTTTTATGTATTTACAAATATATACAAATGAGCTCCTATCTCCCTCTACTTTGGCTTTTATGCGGTCAGGCCCATGCTGAGCCCTCCCTTGGGTTAGGTTGCTCAATATTTATTCTAAATATTTCCCTCTTTTTCTTTTTGCTCTTTATTCTTTTATTTTGTGCACAAAAACATGCTAATTATAGGTTTTTACACAATGCATGCTTTTGGTAATTAATGGTATTTACACATATCTACATGTATTTGAAAAGGGTTTTTGTAGCTAAAATAGAAGAATAAAGAGTGATGAATGGGTATTCATCAATCATCACCAAAAACTTGCGGGTAGCCATCCTCCCCCCTCCGTTGTAGCGCATCGCATGTGGTACGTGTCGCAATGATGTCCCCCACAGAAGATAAGACCAACGGAGCCAAATTCGTGGCAGCCAATAGCGGTTGTGCTAAACTCGACATACCATCGAGCTCCCCTCCCGTAGGTTGTGCAGAGAAATTGACAGTGGTTGGCCACGTCATCCCATTTGAAATTAGAAAATCCGAGAGGGTACATACCATTTCTTTCCTGATTTGGGGCTTCAAAAAATTAGCTTTGAGATGACCCGAATCCGAGTCATCAACTGCTGCTTCGGACCCATTTGAAATCGCCTCCAGCTGGACATTTTCGCCGTTAGTGATTCCCTTTATGATGGCGGACGTTACGCCTTCCACCATCTCCGAATCTGTGATTGCATTCAATGCACCCGGATTCTCCTCCGACGATTTTGCCTGCGGCCTCCCAACGTCGTCGGTCGGAGGCTCCGCCGCCGCGCCGTTCTCTTCTTCATCCTCTCTATTGTTCATTCGTTCGCCCATTGTTACAACCCAAAGAGGAACCCTTTTCCGACCGATTGACATCTCCGCATACGACGGTGAGATAGGTTTATTCCCTCGTAAGAACACCTCTACTTGAGACCCTTCTCCAGGTCTCAGCCCAGAAGAGCATAGATCAATAACCTCGCCGAAACTTGACAGCGTGTGACGAAGAAGCTCCAGCCTCCGACATCTCAGAGGCACACCAGTCACACATAGTCTCCAAATCGGAAGCCCGTCCCCCGAACATCCATCTAAGAACCGAGGCCTCCTCCAGTGGATTTTGTTCCCCGCCTTGCAAGAGACACAAGATGACAATGCCCCCTTCAATACCATTTTCACGCCTTCCGTAGACATACCTCTCAAACAAATTAGATTCCCAGGCAGCCAGATTGCATCGACGGAAATGTTATCGTCTTTCGCGAGAACCACCCTCTCACGAAATCTCCTTAGGGACTCGACGTCCCCCTCCCCCACGACCACCCCTTCCAGAGGTTCCGCATCCGCTGCTCCCATTGATAACCGCCGCAGGAGAGACACCAACTCAGAGTCCGACAAGACGGCGTCTGGGTCCGTCTTCTGCACCCACAAACCCTTCTTCGCGCAATAACGCCTTCGATGGCCCGGCTGACCACACCGGAAACATAACGGCTCCGCCGCTGCGCATGATTTAGAGAGGTGATTCGTAGATCCACATCGGAAGCACCACGCCTTTACATGGCCGCGGTCCTTCATCCCCCGGCTCCTCCCCTTTGGTACGCTCCAAGGACCGTCGCCTGCCAACTCCTCCATCAAGACATCCTCCGCGCTCCCTTTGTCTGAAGCTCCGTCGTCTCCGGTGCGCCCTCCGACCTCGCGAGCCTTGCCCTTGCCACGCCCAGCACCATGTTGCCCCTCTCCTTCCTCCCTTTGGCCTGTTGCTCTCTCTCCCTCACGCTCACGCTCTCCCTCCCGCTCTCGCATCTCTACTCCTTAACCGCTTCTTTCTCACCGGTGTGGTCCAGTATTATTTTTAAGAATGGAAAAGAGTTGACAAGAGACGACACACCGGAGAAGAGGGCCTGAGGGACGATGAAAGGTATCTGGTTCTGGAGGAGGAGACGGTCTCTTATCAACAGAACGAGGCTCCAATTCGCCACTCCGAGATTGCAACGGATGCCACCTGACTTATATGGAATCGATAAAATTGATTGGTACGTAACTAAACATTTCCGGTATGCTGTAGCTGTTCGGATTAACGAGTTAAAAATCCACTTTGGATAATTTTTATGCAAGGGCCGGTTCGTAACCACGTCCAACTGATGCAAGAATAATCACCATTTTAGGGTCGACATTTTGATGCTGTTCGTTGTTTTGTTCTTAATAGAAACAACCATTTTAGAGGTAAAAACCCACAAAACAAGTGGCGATAAATTTCATCGGTACAACTTTTTTATTAGATGCATTCAAGATCATATATTTCTCAAACTAAGTACAAGTCTTTGCTTTTGCAAATTTTCAGAAAACGTAGAACATTAATTAATTCCGGCAGTTCAGGGTTGTGATTCAGGTGAGCAACTATGTTATCCTCGACGAGGATTCATCGTGTAGTAAGTCTGCAGAGCTGACAGAACGAGAAGAATTACCCCCGCGAACAGAGACACGATGCTCCATGGTCTGCTCACGAAAACTTTCTTCAGCGTGGCCTTGCACCATAGCCTTTTCTGCTTGTAATATCTCTGTATCTCCATGATCACCTTCTCCATGTAATTTTCCTCGTGTATCCTGTGCAGCGGAACACCGCCACCGAGACTGTTGAAGAACAACGCAACTTCATGGTCGCTTCCGAGTTGGCCCTTGATGACCCAACAGCTACGCAGTGTTGCAACATCCTGTGGAGTGTTGATGATGTTGTCCATGAATGCCGCATACCACATGAAGTAGTTTCCTGCATCTGGTCGGCACTGCTCAAACGCCAACAGGTTAAGGAAGAGAGACACCAGTGATGTGTTGACATCTAGAGGAGGAATCAACAGCTTCCCCCGCTTGAATTCGACCTTGAGGAAGTCATGGCTCTCGCATTCCTTCTTCTTGAGCGTAACCCCCGCTTCTTTAAGCTCAGCTGCACCGGGTATTGCCTTGTCCAGCCTACCGATCCTTGTTGAACCAGAGCCGTTTCCACTAAGTCCACTGAATGCTGGATTGGATTTGAGTACCAACCTGATTGTGGACGCGAACGCACGGACGATCACGTCCTTGATGTAGCATGTTTTGCTGCCATATCGATGGCTCTTTTGGCTCCTGGGCTCTAGCTCTGGGTCGATGGACATGTGATACAAGTGGAGCAGATGGTACGGCTCAACTTTCGGTTGAAAGTACAGTTGCTTTTTCTTCTTCGTCTGGTAAGTTAATGCCATGTGAGTGAAGTTGTTGAAGGGAATGGAATTGACCAGAGACAACACAATGGAGAAGAGGGACTGAGGGACGATGAAAGGTATCTGGTTCTGGAGGAGGAGAAGATCGCGTCTTATCAGAATGAGGCTCCAATTCGCCACTCCGAGATGACAACGGATGTCACCTGAGTGCCACTTCATGATGAACTCGATGATGAAGCAACCATCGAGGACAAGCATCTCCAGGAAGCCATCGGAGTCAACTGGCTCGGAGTAGTGTGCCTTCACGCTAGCTTCCAGATGTTTTACAGCATTGAAGAGCAAGTCCAATGCGTCGTCTGATGCGCACCGATGGAGGAGATCATCAAGATACCTAGAATTCCTCAGGTTTAATAAGCCTTGAAATCGACAACATGGTACGTACTAGCCTACTAGGAGAGTGGATCGTCTGTTGTAGCCGCGGCTACAACAAACTCTGTAGTAGGGGCTTGAGTTGCTCGATCTTGACCGAGCAGTTCACACGAATTTGCACGTTACTAGTCCACAAAAAGCATGGATTCTTGCAAACCACTCGATCAAGATCGAGCAGCTTATGCTCCTACTGCAGAGCATGCTGCAGTAGCGGATACATCAGACGATCAAGGGATTGAAGTGTTTTTTAGCTCTTAAACTAAAATAAATTCTTCTTTTCCCTTCATCTTCTTCCAAAAACAGAGATGTCTAATCATAACATACACATACCTCCACTTGATATCCTGCATGGGTTCAAGACGAGCATCTCCATGGTGAAGAGGGCCGATGGATATGACTCTGGGGCAGTAGTAGTCCTTGTATTCCTCCTGCACGTACCGTATAATTCTGTAGATAGTGCACGTATCGTACATCGTAGAAGAACCCTTGCGTTCCCGTAGCTTCTTCTTCATGTGGCTGATAGCCAGCTCGGTGCTGCTGCTGTCTACGTCCACCACCACACTCCTGTCTTGCCCTAAATCTCCCATCTCTCACTACGTATGAAAAGATAAATAACTGTAGTTAGTGTTCAGACATCTAATTAAGAAGATCGATTAGAGTTAGTAATGGATTACCTGCCAGATCGAATTGCTTCTACTCTCCTCCTGCTCCCTCCGTGCTTTCTATTTATATTTATGCTCTAGGCAGTGGATCGACTTGGTTATAATAATAAAGAGATGGCGAGATGCTTAGTTGCTCACGTACGTACCCATGAAACTGTGCATGCATAGGCAGAGATGGGAGGCGTGCCCATATAGGGTTTTGTTTAATATTTAACAGATAAAAAATTGGACTTTTTCAAAGCTAAGAATCTTCGTGGAAGTTGTGGTTTATGCATTTTACATTTTTTTCGGGTTCGTATTGTGCAAATCGTGTGAACCTCTCGATCAAGATCAAGTGGCTCTCACACCTACAACATGGACATCACCACTGCAGAGGATCCATGTTCGAGCGATGGACGTCTTAATCAAGAGTCATTGCGGTCTATATATACTAACACATGTAATTAAGTTGATGTTCAGTGTTAGATAATGAATGTTAATTTTTGAATTAAAAATTAACAACGATTAGTTACTGATGATATAACACGGATATGCTATTTTAAAGTTAGTTTCAAATATAAAAATAATTTTGCAACTAGAAAATATCTTTACTATATATTTAACAATGGATGATACAACGATGGATTTTAAAAAACTTCACTATTAAATGAATTTGTAGTAATATATGTGTGTTATGGAGGTGAATAATCAATGGAGTTAAATCGACAAAGAAATGGTGAGATGATGCTCACTTGCTCACGTATGCATGAATACGTAGGGTTCATGGTAAGTATTACCTCCTAAAAAAACAAACTATCACATCCATTCATCTAAACAACTATCATAAACCGATTGATTCCGAATTAAAGCTCTTCATTCTAAAATATAACAAAGCTCCTGTATTCTTTTTGTTGTGACCTTCTTTATTACGTTTAAAGTAAGAATCTTAATTGGAAATCGTTACATATTAGACTTTTTAATCCAATTTACCTTGTTTTTTTATAATGTAGATACAAAATTAACAAATAAAGTCGGTCATGTGTCATGTATCAATGTCATAGAGAAACATATCTTACAGTTCAACAGGACATGCTGATGCACCGAAGGTGATCGATTTGAGTCGTCCATCGTGGCTCCACCGTGTCGCATTATAGAAGTAATTAAAACGATGAAATCGATTTAGTAAGTTTCCGATCACCACATACCATCATAATTTAGTGGAGTCATGGTTGGTTTAGTACAACAGTGACATGTATAATTAAATATCTATTGATGCCAATGCCACGATGTCACTTGTTAATTTTCCAGGAAGACTCGCAATTTTACCCAAATCCAAAGGGTATGTCCGCAAAATTTGCAAGTACACACGTATATTACCGAATTCGCGCGTTTGAGCGGACCGGGTCGAGCAAGGATCCGATTACGATCGCATTTGATCGCGGACTTATCTAAACGGGTCGGGTACCCGCCACTCCGACCCCCACGACTGCACACCCTCGTCGTCCTGCTGCTGCTGCCCTTTCTTGGTCCTTCCCTGCCGAAGAGGAGAGATCGCCCGCAGGGTTTTGGGTAAGCGGAGAACATATCACTCCCGTTATTTGAATCCTTCCCCATTCTCGATTTCGACACTCTTATCTATTTTGTTTGCTTTTCCTTCGCATATAATTTGTTGATACCATTGGATCTTAGTTCCCAATCGATCCACTAGTTCCCAGTCGATCCATTATCGGCACTTTTAGCCTTTCATGGGGTGTTGGATTTAAAGATTTCTCGATGGATGGTGGCTCGTCGCTCGAATGAGAAAGGGGGGTCGAAGCTGGAGGGGACATTCTTCTTGCGGAAGAGGAGTAGGGCTGCTGCTTTAGTCTGGGAGACTCGACAGTTGGGGAGCTTACGAGGAGGGGAAGATCTTGAAGCTTCAAGGTTGGGGTGGGTAGGCTGACAGGTGGTCCTAGCGATGGGGTGATTGGGTCTGTCGTGGGGTTTGAGGTTAGGGAAGAGAACGCTACCAACATTGTTGATATTGTGGGAAATGAAGCCCGTGGTTTAAACATATCTAACGATGGGAACCTTGATTTGGGGTGAACTCTTTGGCCGAAGGGAGTTTGGCACAAATGTTATTCGAGTTGGTGGTGACACAACGTGCGGGACTGCATGCGATGGGGAATCTCCCCTTGGTTTCTCAATGAATGTTATATCTTGGAATAGGTGTGGTATGGGTACCATATAAGAGGGCAACAATGGGATCTTTACTTGGTGTGCGGCGAGCTGATATCTTATGCATGTAAGAGAAGAAAATCGATACCTCGAGTTCCCAGTGGAGCTCAGCTTCTGGTTCTCGACTCACGAAATTCAAGGCAGTATTGACTAGTAGAAGTTCTTGCAGCATCGTTGGTGCTTGAAACAATGAAATGTTTAGCTTGGTGGATGAAATGATTCCCAATGGAGCTCAGCTTCTGGTTCTCGACTCTCGAAATTCAAGGCAGTATTGACTAGTAGAAGTTCTTGCAGCATCGTTGGTGCTTGAAACAATGAAATGTTTAGCTTGGTGGATGAAATGATTTGGGTACACTCAGTTTCGATGGTGTTGGTCAACAAGTATGATTGGACAAGAGTTTTTGGGACCTTCATTTATGGTATTTGTGGGGCATCCCTAAATGTGTCACTCTTGTACGAGTTTAAAGAGGTCCGGAGGAGGCATCCCTCGTTGGCTTGATTGCTACAGGAAGCTTCAATGTCACTATTTATTCAGACGATAGACTAGGGGGAGGGAGCGCAAGACCCTAGCTCAACCTTGTCTGTAGAGGTAGTTGAAGAATTTGCATTCGAAATCTTGGAGGAGCCGATCATCAAGGTCGAGGATTGACCATTTTTTGCTGTCTGTTGGTGCTTTGGATGTGTTCCAGTTGGCCATTGTTTCATTGCTACCTCAGTTGCTGTCGGACCATAACACTACTTCGGGGGGGGGGGGGAGAGGGGGGCTTATTCTTATTTTAGATATGAGTGATCCTGGATGATGGAGGAGGGGTTTCGAGACTTGGTGGTTTCCTTTTTGTTGCGTTTGATGGAGGGTTTTATCACTAGGAGGCTGGCTATAAAACTGTCCGAGGTTCGCAAGAGGCTCGCTGTTTCCAGATTGGATTTTAGACATGAGCGGGGATGTGGTTGGAATTCGACGCGGGATGAAGTTATTAGACTGGACCCTTTGGAGGGTATCAGGGATTTGGACGAGGTGGAGTTGCTCAATAGAGGTTTGGTGCAGAAGATTATTGAGGAAGAGGATCATAAGCTAGAGGTGGATTGGAGACGGAGATCATGACAGAGGTGGTTGAAGGAGGGAGGTGTGAATACTAGATTTTTTCATGCACAAACCAATGGTCGATGGTGGCGGAATCTAATCTATTCAATTAAAGTTGGTAGTGAGACTTTTCATGGTGAGGTTGCAGTTATGAGAGCTCTAACGAATTTCTACAAGGATATGTGCTCTCATTTGCCTTACAACAGGTCTGGTTGACTTGGTTTGGAAGTCACCCAGTTCTCGACGAATGGTGCTAAGGTGTTAACCAAGGCATTGATTAGCATTACATTCGAGATGGGGTCTTCGGACTCTACGCGGATGGTTGCCTGGGCTGGATGGTTCTCCTATGTTACTCTTTTGAGAGTTTTGGGAGTTGGTTTTCGAGGAGGTGATGTCCATGATTTTAGGATTTGCTGCAGGAAGTTATTGTTTAAAGTGATCGAATAGTTCCTTCTAGTTCTTGCTGCCTAAGGAGGTTGCATCAAAGGTGGAGGACTTCCATTTCCATCCCATTGCATTATCAAAAGCAGCGTACCTAATTTTCATGAAGTTGTTGGCCAATAGATTGCAAGGTGTTCTGGATTGGACTATTTCTTCGGTGCATAGTGTTTATGCTTGGGTGGTCGCAGCAGCAGGACCATTTAGTCGAGTCATTGCCAGTTTAGTACAACTGTGACATATGTATTATTTAAACAAAACACCTCGCAATCCAGAATAGGTAAGTCCACAATCCATGATAGATATTTTTGGTTGGTTTAGTATGAAAGTGACATATGTTCTGCATTATACTTCTTGGCCAATAGATTGCGAGGTGTTCTGGATTGGAATATTCCCTCGTCGTCCTCCTCCTGCTGCTGTCCCTTTTTTGCATCAAACTTGGGTCGAATTTCATATAGTTATAGGATGAGTTTAACTGATGCCATTGCTTCTTCATTTTGTAGTTAATGGTCGATGGCTTCTTGCCTTTTGTTTTGATACCCTGTTATTATTCTGTAGTTCTAGAGCTCCTTGTTCTTCGCAGGATGGATGATGAAGGAGCTGGGGGTTCTTATAGCAGGGACTTGATCCACGAGTCCCTGTCCAAGATGAGCATATCTGACCCTGGCGCTGTGATGGATCTTCTCAATTGCCAGTCCTGCAGTGAGCCAATGTACCCTCCCATCTATCAGGTTTTTTTTCTTAATCTTTCTTCTTCACCATTTATTGGCTGCTTGTGATGATGAATAATGGTGGCTCTTTTTTGTAACTGTACATGGCAAAGTTATCATCAGTTTGCCACTTCGATAAAGCAGGGGTGATCAGTCTAGAAATGGTAAAAAAGGTGCTATCTTGCAGTGTCTTGTGGCGTTCATTATTTGTTTTGGGTGCTAAAGGCCTCTTCTTTTTACCTCTTCCTGCTGATTTAAACTTGGTTTGTTAAAGATAGTTGGAAATTGTGTGGTTCAGTGGAATCAGATTTTTGATGTTGCAAGCTTGCGAGGATGTTTTTTCAAGTTGAGGTGTGGCCAGTTGTTGAGAACTCACCCGATAACTTGTTCGGTTTGAGCTCAATTTGATCCAATAGCAACCACTCAAAATGCTTAAGGCAAAGTTATTACGTAGTATTCCCTATCTCGTATAACATACTATTTGGTTTGTGAGGTTTCTTTGAAATGTAACATTTAGGACAATAAATCATTCCTTTTATGATTGGACTGTCGATGTGGCGGTGGGTAGTCATGCGAATTGAAGGTCAATGTGATGCAATTTAAATGGATATGCAGTTCTGGACTGAGTGTTCTTTTATTTATCGGCAAGATTTTAACTTCAAGTTCATTACCCTTGAATTATTTTAGACTTGAGTGTATATGGTAAAATCATGAATTTCAGGATTTCATCAGTATCTATTTTTATGTGTTGATGTGTGATATTGTTTACTGCTGCACAACCTGATGGAGTTGAAGTAGCATTAAGGAAAGTGTCGCTGTTCGTTGTGATGGGAGGATAAAATTTGGCTTGGTCTACGAAGGATTTTAGGTACCTGCTGCTGTAGAACAGGATCCATCTGTTGTAACCGCTTGTCAAATATTGTATAGTTTTAGGTTGATGACTACATAGTTCGGCCATCTAGAATTTGTTTCTGACATTAAAAATATCTATTGATGTTTGATCATCTCAATTGCTTGTCTAAGTAAGCTTTCGCTGCCCCTCACATTCAGTGGAGGTATGGCTCATGTTTATCTTCAACCCTCAGTTGCCACGAGAAAAACTTCAAGTGGTTCAATCTCTTCTCAAATGTACGTTGATTTTCAAAATAAGCTCCAACATACCGTTACACTTGATCAAAACACGCTTGAAAACACTGGCATGTGGCTGTGTCAGCCTATAGCAGCGTACATTTATGGTCTAAATTATTTCATCTTCTGTTGGTGGCTCAATGTTTTGGATTGTTGCTTCCTGTCTTTTCGCATTGATTCTATATGCTGCTTAATTTTATGCCTTATTATTCTTGCTCGTTTATCATTTATTGCAGTGTATGAAAGGACATTCTACTTGTTCAAATTGCAAAACTAGAGAATGTTACTGTCAACTTTGCTCCCAAAATGCAGAATTCATACCATGTGTGCCTTTTGAGAATTTGGCATCAACGTTAGTAATTAATTGCAGATACTATGATCAAGGATGCCCTGGAACATTTCGATATCTAAAGAAAAAGGATCACAAACCGATATGTAAATATAGGCCATACAAGTGCCCAGACCCGTTGTCCAAATGTTCTTTCAGTGGAGATATTCCCACTATCCTTGATCATTTAGTAGATCATCACAAGCTAAAATCAATTGTGTCATCTCATATCAATGTGAAGTGCTCACTTCGACTATCACAACCATATGGATTCGGCACTCCGGATTTAGATGAAAGTTTACTATTCATTTTCATTGCAGCCTTTTGGTTTCCTTGGTAAAGTATTTTATTATTGAACAAACATTTTTTTGACATGCTTTTCTTATTGGATTTCTTTGTCTATAATATTTATTTAGACGCATGGACATGCATTTTCGTTCATAGTTTTGTGGTGTAAAATTATCATCATTTTTCCATGTTATCATCATAGATGCCTTTACTGATATCAGGAAAATCTTGTCATCTCAAATCTTTACATCTCGATTACCTTATCGGCTAATCTGATACCGTAGGGTGGTAAACTAGTTACCTTCATCTCTGCCTTTGCATGCCTGAGTTGGAATTAGTTGTACGGATCTCACATATTCTCTGTTATAACATTTTCTGACCACGCTCAAATAAAAAAGTTAACATAAAAATTATATTATAATCATAAAACACTTAATACAACACATAACCAGTGTGACCGCCTCACATTTTCCATTCCAAGCCTTTTAACCATCCAAACTGCTACTATTCACGGGAAGTTACTCCAACCCAACCCATGCCAAACAGGCCCTACTGCCCTTTGAATTTTACGAGTTGACAGTGTCTGTGTTTTACGGTTTTACCTTGTTTTCTTGTCCTATACTTCGACATAGATTATGCTCCATTTTTGAGCTTGTTGAATTTAAATATCATATTTATATAATTTGATTGCAAATTTAACAGAAGGTATTAGCTAAGGGCAGGGTGTGAGCATACAGTGAGGGTTTAAGTGCCATTCCTTTGAGAATATTTATGTATTTTGCTTTTGTTTATGCTAACCCTAACCTTAGCTTCTTATTATATAATGAGGCCTAGTGCAGATTGTTCAATATATCGTGTATTATATTATATTCCACATGGTAGCAACATGATGGTTCGATCCAGAAGTAGATCTTCACAATGAAGCACCATCCAAAGGATCCATGGATTTGCGTGAGGGTTCACTTATAGGAATTAGGATGTATTTCTTTAATATTATCTCCAGTGGCTTATATGCCAACTCTCTAGATAGATTCTTTCTTTCGATGATCCTGCGTGGTGGATTACCTATCAAACGTATAATATGCGTATTTCTACGAATATCTACAATTTGTGGTTTATTTACAACAAGCTCTAAGTTGAGAGCTTCAAAGGAATGACAAAATGTTTATTAATTGAAGAAGACTGTTTATAACCTTTAGCAAAGTCCCATAGCCATGTTTCAGAAGCACTTACTAGTACTGGAGAGTAAGCTTTGTGAGGTTGTCATTAAATCACTCTTTCTTAGGAGGACCGAGAGTGTCAAAATTTCCATGTAGGTATATGTCGATGATATTGTATTCACGTGATAATAAGCAGTGATTAGAGAGTTGTTCACTTTGTGGCCAAGAATATGGGACTATTGAAGTGCTTTTTCGTAGAGGAAGTCGCAACATAAAAGAATGTGTTTTGTCTGAGACATGGTATGTTATTGATATACTGCGGGTGGTTGGCATATTTGGAGCCAAATTGGCTCATTATGCATCCCTATGCTCACCTGTAAATCAAAGACAATTTATTAACGATACACGGTATTAGAGACTAGTAGGGAGGCTTCTCTACCTCACGGTCACCAAATCTTATATTTTCATGACGGTGGGAAGGCTTACTTAGTTCATGAGCATGCCTAAACATGTTGATGAGGATGCCACCATGATGGCAGGGAGTTACATAAAGGCAACCCTAGTACATGGGCCCTTTTTCTCTAGACGCGTATCTTTAAACATTATGTATATTCTGAAGGTGATTACGTTGAGTGCCTGGAAGATCAGAAATCTACAACTGGTTGTGCACATATCTGGGGTAACCTAAACATTGCGATGATCTAAGAAAAAAAATAGAGATGCAGCGAATCCAAAAAGTTTTACATACATATAAATATTTTCTAGTAGAACGATAAGTTAAGGTGCAACAACATTGCGGCTTTGCATATATTCAAGGTTGCAAAATTCAGTAATCAATATTCAGTCCAAGGATAATCAGTAGTCATGTGCCTAACTTAATTTAGCCGAACTTTAGTCGGTTTTGTAGTTTTTAATAAAAAAATGGTAATTCTCCCACTTTAAGTAGGGTCAACCATGGAAGGTCGTATCGCGATATATCGGCGATATATCGACGATATATTGGTATCGACAGGTGACCGATATATAGCTTATGTGGCCGATAATTGGCCTTGGAAGGCCATTTTCTTCACGAAATCGGTTTGATATCAGCGATATGGTGTTGATATATCATCGATATATCGACAATATAATATCGACACAGTACCGATATCGATATGGCCTTCCATGGGGTCAGTTACATGGATCCTTGCTTAGATCCATGTTGGATCCAACTATTCTTTACGCTAACTTTCAACTACCTGATGCAATCCCCATAGGGGGGGATTTGAACCATGGTCTTTTGGGTGGTAGGCACACTGCACTAATATCAAACCATTGAATTAATCATTTAAATATATAAATAGTTTTATACATATATTTGTTATAAAATATGAAGAATACGAAAGCGATTGATAAACAGAGCATAAACAAGAAAGATCAAACATGGAACACCATGATTTTACGTGGAACCCTACTCCGTGAGGAGCGGGATGAAACCACGGGAGAAGCCCTTAACGGGGCGTGTTTTTCTATTCACTTTCTCATCTGTTACAGGAGGCCTGGGCTCCTTATATAGCTTCCACAAGGCCTCCAAGTCCCACCACTAGGCGGTATGGGACTAAACTCAGTGGTGGAGTAAATGGATCTTGGAGGGATCCATTTACCCACCTATTACATAAGTGACGCATGCTCCAAATACTCTAACACTCCCCCTCAAGCTGGAGCATGCAATGCTCAGCTTGGACAAACCAGAAAGAAACTCAACTCACAATACATGACACTACAGACAATATCAACCCAACGCGCACAACTGCTGCAGTCGAGGACGTTGCTTCTCATGGCGTGCATGTGAGGAGGACGAACGGGGCTGGAGTGTCTATCTGGCTCAGAGAATGGTACTCTACTGTGGAGTCCCTATGATACCACATGAAAACCCTTGCCCTTAATGGCATAAGGAATAGTCCTCTGCTTTGGAGTCCCTATGGCTCACATGAAAGCTCTGGCCGACCAACAAGAATGATTGGCATGCGTCATCATCGAGTCTGAAATTTGTAGAGTCTGAACATCTGACCGGTCTGGAAAATCTGATATCTGAATCTTAGAACAAGACCCGTGACTCTACATATACTCCCCCTTTCTCCCATACTGGTCGGAATGACATTATATGACCACGTTGGGAGAAGATAAAATAATACATAAATATGAGGAAAACATGAATATTCTCAAAAGATTTCAAAAGATTCCTTGCGGCTTTTCATAATAATTTTTTAAGCCGTCTCATCATTATTTTTTTTGAAACATTTTTTTTAAGCCGTTGACTCTTTTTTTTTCGGCTTTTCATCAACATTTTTTTAAACTATGCGTACGGCTTTTGAGATGTACGCGCCCTTTTTTTTCATTTTTTTTAATTGCGTGCGATTTTTTTTAATGCACGCTCCTTTTCTTTCCTCTCTTTTTTTTGCATTTTTTTTAATGTGGCCCGCTTGGGCCCAAAGAAACCTTAGCCCATTTGGGATTTACAAAATACGTCTCCCCCCTCCTTTTTCCTGACCCTTGCTCCTCTTTTGATTTTTTTTTGTAAACATCACACGGCCTACCAGGCCCTCCAACAATAAACATTTTTTTTAAATGCCTGCATCCTTATTTAGGGTTCCCATGAGGGAACCCCTTGAATGAGGAGCCGCCCACGATGGGTCTCGCCGCCTGTGCTTCGCGCGCCGCCGCTGAGGAGGAGGGAGCCTTGGGGATTGCGCGCGAGGCTGAAGGAGATGCCGCCGCCGCTGGCTGGAGATGTGAGGCGCGACGGGAGAGAGCGCCGCCTGGCGCTGTGCGGTTGCCCGATAGGGCGCGCGGAGCCTGGAGGTCTTGTCGTTGTTGCTGCGGCTCCGCGTGGAGAGGAGATCGCCGCCTGGGGGTTGGAATCGCCTGGAGCACATGCGCTTGAGGGAGAGATGCTGCCTGGGCTGCACGAGCCCGTGCGATGGAGGATGTGTGGACCCCCGTTTGGGGTTTCTTCATCTCGCCTGCCTGGAGGATGCGAGTGGACTGCGCCGCGTGCACAGTATTTGTCGCAGTGATCTGGAATCGTGTCTGGAATCTGCTGGAGATTCCCTCGCGCAGGCGCGAGGGCTTGGCTTTGAAGATGACGCAGGGTCTGGATCGGAAGAGAGTCGCCACGATCTGAACAGAAAGTTGATGACGGCGCAACACGAGAATATCAACGGCGAACAGAACTAGGGTTTCAAGAAAACCCTAGGAACTTTGAACTCTCAAATCTCCAAACATCAATAACAAGAACTTCAAAGAAACGAATCTCGAATAGAATTACAAAACTTTAAAAAATCCTCGAGAATCGACCCGCTCTGATACCATGTTATAAAAATAGAAAGCAGAAGCGGAATAACATAATAAAGAAGAATAATCACGAAGAACACAAAGATTTTTACGTGGAACCCTACTCCGTGAGGAGCGGGATGAAACCACGGGAGAAGCCCTTAACGGGGCGTGTTTTTCTATTCACTTTCTCATCTGTTACAGGAGGCCTGGGCTCCTTATATAGCTTCCACAGGGCCTCCAAGTCCCACCACTAGGCGGTATGGGACTAAACTCAGTGGTGGGGTAAATGGATCTTGGAGGGATCCATTTACCCACCTATTACATAAGTGACGCATGCTCCAAATACTCTAACACCATGTAGAAAAATAGAATGCGGAAGCGGAATCGGAAATAAAGATAGAACATTACAAAGATTTTAACGTGGAACCCTACTCCAGAAGGAGCGGGATCTTGGAGGGATCCATCTACATAGATTTTTACCATTTTTATACTAGCTATAATGAAATAAAAGGAACATTTTCTATACTATCAGAATCCTTTCAACAGAAGATTTTTGGAGGTGCACAGAAGTTTAGGCTTGCAGTGGAATATGGGTAGAATGTTGTGAGCAGCAACAGTGACATCGTTGGTTGATGGTAGTAACTCTTCACGACCATTACAGATGATATATCCAATGGAGATTGGTGACTTACTATGTTGAAAGCAACAATCGAGTGTTGATGTTGTTTAAATAAGATCGAGCCAACAACTATTAGTGGTTTTTATTAGAACATAGTCGATTTTGTAGGAAGTCCAAATGAGATGAAGAAGAAATTAAAAATAAAGTGAATTAAGTTGGAAGAGTTTTTTTACGAGACTATTGCATCTTCAATTTTGATTCAAGTGATTTCATCCTCCATTTTAATAAAAAGCATGCCGCCCTTGCTGCCTCCTCTTCATACTAGTAGTTGTCCCCAAAGCAAACTCAATAGATGTTGGCTTCGAATTTTGTAACATTGGGCAGAGGACCACAAAATCTTTGGGTTGTATAAAGTCCCAAAATCTTGCAATCGCAATTGCACTCACAGCTGCAAGAACCAACCATGGTTATTGTCACAGGGTCAACATCCTGCTGCCGATTTCGACAAGTGTGGCATTAGCTAACCTGTATCTAACCATCCCTCCTGAGTAGAATAGTCACAGACACACTTCAACTTTTCTCGAATTTGCACTTACGTACTGACATTCCAAAACAAGCACAAATACGAACTCTTGATCACTCAAGAACATTCTCGAAAACAAGCTCAACAACGCTACCCCACAATCACACAAGCACAAGCACAAAACTTCTTTTCTTATTAGGTGGGGAGACTTACTTTAGAGTGTGGTGTGTACAAATGAGGCAACACCCCTCCTTATATACAAGACTCTAGGCAACCTAAGGGACACTCGTTATTACATATACAATATTGTAAAAATCAATCGACTATTAACCGAGTAGTCAATATTCAGTCATCCACCAAGTCGGCCTAGTCAGCGATTATTACAAGCTTGCATATAGGAAGCAATCCCCTTGTTCACGAGCACACCGAGCATATGGAGGTCGGTTGACACTTTTCTAAAGACCGCGTCCGGAGAGGTCATCTTCAGATTTCTGGTGTTTCCTCTGCTGATGAAACAACAAACATCTTCACCAAGTCACTTCCACGGGATCTTTTTGAGTGTTATTATGACATGTTGAGCATGAAGTATATCTATGCGCCAACTTAAGGGCAAGCGTTAGGATGTGAGCATTACGGCCAGGGTTGGAGTGTACCCTTTTAAAAATAATTTTGTATTTCGATTTGCTTGTGTTAATCCTAACTCTGACCCCTCTCTTTTTAATGTGGTGTCATTCATTGTATCAAATGTTACATTCCACGTAGTTGAAAATCATTTGAAATACAATTCGTTCTCCACTTGAACAAACCATATTCATCACAAAGTATGATTTCAGAGTTCATATATGCATGATTCCGAGAATCAAATGACGAATCATTCTCCCCGGTAGAAGTTTGGACTTCGGTTGTGTTAGTCTGTCTTCTTGGCCTTGTTAATATTACTAATTGATGACTAATTTTCTCAAGTGGTCATAACTTGGCATTCTAAAAGAGCATATCTGGATGGGAAAATACTTTTTGTAACACAATGATATATACCTCAAATTTAGATAACTTCCCTAGAGAAGTTATGGATGATGGCTTTGTTTTCCCCTTTGAGTAGATCTGATGTCAATTTTCAATATTGTCCACTCAGTTTATTTGCCTTAGTAGAATATGAAAATAGAATCAATTCATCTCTAGTAACAAATTTGAAATGAGTAAATTTCACAACGAGTCCATGAGCTATAGATTCGATTTCAATGTTTTGCCTTAATTTAGAAGGCAACAATTTGTTGGTACCGGATCTCTAAGATTTGTTTTAATGTGGATGGGGGCTGATGAATTTGACTGATCCCATAATAAAAACCACAATAGGACCGAAGCACGTTAGACAAGTTTAAAAGATCGGTCACCACATTGTTTTTTTTCATAAAGTTAGCTAAGTTGTTATATTGTTTCTATGTAACTCAGGGACTTTTTAATTTTTTCTCTTTGGAAATCGATTGTTCAAATTCTATAAATTTGGTGAAAATATTCATATGCTGCATTTTAGTTATCATCCTTAACAAGGCTTCATGTCCCACGATTTGGAACCGTTTTACTGATGGTTATATCTGTAGTCTGAATTAACTGTTGGCATTATGTTTATCAAGAAGTTATGTATTTTCTCGCCTCCCCAAGAACCCCCCCCCCCCCCGCAAAAAAAATCTGCATTCCATTATTAACAACATTTTCATTGACTTGGATGTTTAAATGTTGACATTTTATTTACTTGTGAAATCCTTTAAAGCATGAAGTGATCTAGGCAATCTTTTTTTAGCCCTCGCTAGGATTCTTGAAGATGATGTCGTCTTGACATTATCTTTAGATGCAATGTTGCTTGTCATCGTGCTTTCTTGACATTATCTTATTATGCGTTTTTTGAATTTCGAAGTAATCTGTCATGCTATCTTTATATAATATTCATTCACTGCTCCGTTCCTGATAGCCTTTTCCCCCTCCTGCACAGGTCTATAGCTGCTCCGATCAGCATTTCTGCTTCCATTTCGAGGCCATGAAAATGCCAAAGGATATTGTCTATATCGCCTTCATGACATTCCTCGGAGACGACTCCGACGGGAAAGATTTCCGTTATAGACTTGAAGTGAATAATGGTTCGCGGAAGATGGCATGGGTTGGCGTTCCACGGAGCATCAGGGATGGCCAGAAAAAGGTTTGGGAGAGCGGACATGGGCTGATCATCCACAGCAGTGTGGCCAAGATCTTCTGTGCAACTACAGGCGACACAGACAATCAAGAGGTAATGGTGGGATCTGGAAGGAGCACTGAAATCTATTGTTTGATATGGTTTCTCGTCTCGACGATGTGAAAGTGGATGGTTGTAAATGTTCATGTGGCTCGCGTAAGCCTTGTGCATCTCTCCAATATTGTTTATTGACAATGTTTTGAATATTGCCTGAATGTGAGTTTCTTTTTGGTTATTTACTGATAGTGAGAAATCGGTGATTTCTCATCCATACCCTCTTTTCCTTGATCTCTATTTGCTGCAATCTGTAATCTTCCGTGTTATCGAACAGATCGGTGTCCAAGATGGTTATATGGAATCGATAATTGATTGGTACGTAACAAAACATCTTTGTATGTTCTAGCTGTTCAGAATAGCTAATTGAAACTGTACCTTTGCTTATTTTAATGCAAGAGCTGGTTCGTAACCACTTCCAACTGATGCGAGAATAATCATCATCTTTGGGTCGAGGTTTTGATGCTGTTCATTGTTTTGTTCTTAGTAGAAATAGCCGTTTTAGAAGTACAGAATGTCATTCCTGGAAGAACAGAAATGACATCAGAAAAGTTAGATTAGTCCTTCAAAACCCACAAAACAGGAGGCGATAAATTGCATCTGCATATTTTTTTTATTAGATATGTTCAAGATCATATATTTCTCAAACTAACTACAAGTCTTTCTTATTGCAGATTTTCAGAAAACGTAGAACATTAATTATTTGTGGCAGTTCAGGTTCGTGATTCAGGTGAGCAGCTATGTTATCCTTGCCGAGGATTCGCCGTATAATAAGTCTGCAGAGCGGTCAGAACAAGAACTAATCCTGTGAACAAAGACAGACGCTCCAAATGGGCACTTGTATGGTCGAAACCTGCACTCCTCACGCCTATGCTTCTGATCATACTTAAGCACCAGTTTGCAACCAGTGTCCCTGTACCTGCAACTGAAATGATGCATCGCCGCCATCTTCTCAAATGGCAGGGAGCGTATGTTACCGACTTCAGTGCGGCAGATCGGGCAGCAGTTCTTCATTTCGGCTTGCAGGTCAAGCACAGTGGATGGCCAAGCGGGCTCTGCGTGTAGGCAAAGAGTCAAAATCAAATTAAAATGGAACTAATCAAGGATTATAGATAGGAGATATGGTGCTAGAGATTGATTAAGAAGAGACCTGGTAGATTGGAGGGTACATGAATTCCAGACATACTGGGTAAGTCAGTCGATCTATCGGCTCCCGATTCGACTCAACATCGGCTGCCATTTCGATCTGCCCAACACAACAAGGGAGGAGTCACAGTGATAGTCGACAAGAAAACTGCTTATTACACTTTGACAAGATCAAGAAATGGTCACCCCTATTATTTTTTTAAAAAAAAATAAACGTAAAAGATAGAGATTTTTACGTAATTGCTCATGTATAATTTTGTAATTACATCTGAAAAGACATAAATTATATATAAATTATATAGATCATGGATGATCATTCAGCCTTACACCTTACCTCATTGTTATTTTGTTTCACTGATACAGCCACCCATTGAGTTAATCTAACCATGTTGAGTCCAATAATTAATATTTATTTATTCTTATTTTTCTTTGTGGTGTGTTATTCTTTAACTTCGCGATGAATATCGTATTTGTTGCTATATCATTAGCAGTGATTCATATATTAACGAATTTTTATCTTAAATCCTAATCATATCTGTTGATAACGAAAAAAATTTAACATTCATTATCATATCTGTTGATATGTCTTGAATTCTAATCATCTCTAAGTTGAAGAACATTGTGCACAACCCCTCCTGTCGTACCATACCTTAAAGAGGGGGCCTCGCAGCCTGATTAGTGAGCTTGAGGAAGAGATCTAGGGGGAAGCATGTGCACTCCCACTCTATGAGAGCGTATATGCATAGCCCCCGATGATTTTTTTATGAGCAGTTCTATTTGTATTCGGGTATATGAGTTCATTTATTTCAAGGATCTGTTTGTATGGGAGTAGTATATAAACTACCTAGGGTTAGAGTTATATGTATCCTATGTACTTTTCTTCTTTCCTAAGGATGTAGCCCAGTAAAGGGCGAACCTTGTAAATCCGTGTGTTTGTGTCTTACTTGATTGGTTGTGTTTGTGCACGTTTGCTTCCGCGATTCGCAACATCTTCAACGGTTAGAGTTATAACAACAGTTATTATTTGTTACTTAATTCTTGAATTCGCAGTGGTTATATCATTCGTTGCAATATTCCTAACAACAAATCATATAACAACAGTTATCCGTCGACTTTTCTTCTGATCGTTGTTGAATTTCGCAATGTTTTCCATTAATGTGGATTTTAACAAAAAAAATCAATAGATAAATTATCGTTATATAAACCTTTAGTAAAAATATGACATCCATTGCTAACTACACGAATAAAAGCTAATTTTATAATGAATAATATTTGTTGTTGTTGTTGTTGTGTGTGTGTATAACATCATAAGATATGGTAATGAATAGCCAAATTATTTGTTAGCATAGGCCAACTTTATTTTAGTACAATTAAAGGGCAAACACTCATTATACTCCAAGAACAATTCCATGGGAAAAAAAGAAGAGCGTCGTGCATGAACAATACATGCAGGTATATTATCGAACCATTATAAATCCTCTTGTCAGGTGTTTATACGTTTTTTCATTGATGTTCGATTTCTGCTTTTGCGTTCTTGATCGGATCTGTCCACAACATGATTTTTTTTATAATTGGCCCCATGGTACTTGCATTTATTTAAGTATATATGGTATATATACTGATGTATATAATAATTTAGATGTAGCCAAAGAGACAATATTTATTTATGAGCATCAAGAAGGTCACCCCCTCTCAACTAGATATCTAAGACTCCAATTAAAAAAGGATGATGGCCTCACATATTGGTCAAATAATCCTATGAAATCTCCCTAATTTGATGTGTCAATGACTGGACTTTGAAGAGACGAGACCTCTACTCAGATAGAATATTGGGTTCGTTCCCTCTCTAATAAGAATACTTATATCTCTGATACGTTCACAGTCAAAGTGGATGTCATGATCTCTTGGAATCCAATGATTTCAGCTTTTACCTTTTTTCCATATAAAGAATCGTACGTCTGCTTTGTCCATAGCGTCGAATCAAAAAGCTAGAAATGGAATGGGTAGAAATATTCCCCTGCATGATTTGAAAGAGGAGAGTACTTGATCTCATCTTCTCAATCCACTAGAATCCGTTTGGTATGGGGGTTACCATGAGGTAAATTGGTAAGGGGTAATCTGTTTTTGTGTTTCGGTGTTTGGATAAAGGGTTAAATTGGAGGTGGGTTTGTTGTGATATGATTTTATTGAAGTTTGAAAAAATGAGTAGTTATTGTGATGTGATTGTATTGAAGTTTGAAAAAGTAGTAGGTAGAAGTTGAGTAGTTTATAATCTTTTAGATGATATGATGGTATAATATATTATTATTTTTGGAATAGATAAAAGAGAAATGATTCATTTAATGTATTAAAAAAGAGAGGAAATTTGGACCCCACATGAGATAGAAAAGAGAGGTTTGTTGGGTTTAACCCCCAAGCCGAACATGACCTTTGTATCTACGTTTGATATTTAAGGGAAAAATGAGCATGCTACTTAGGAGAGCTAACTTAGCTCCTCTCGCTTCATTTTCTTAAATTTTTTTTAAAATATTTTCGTGAATTTTCATAAATATATCCTTATATTATGCCATTCAAATTTGAAATAGAAACTCGTATGGCCTCAATCCAGATTGGTCGATTTTAACTATTATGCAATCTTAAGAAACGACTATCTGGATGGAGGCCGTAAGAGTATTTGTTTCTCACGAACTTGAATGACATAATATATGGATATAATGATGAATTTCTACGAAAGTATTTTTCAAAAAATTCTAAAAATAGAGCAGGAAGAGCTAAGTTAGCTCTGCCTAGGGGGCAGTCCCATTTAACCAATTTTTGAAAATATTATATGTATATATAACGGGTTAATTGGGACTGCCCATAAGGGGGAGCTAACTTGGCTCCCCGCCCTATTTTTCCTGTTTTTTTTTAATTTTGTTTGAAAATTGATTTCCAAGGATTTTCATTAATATATCACTATATTATGCCATTCAAATTTCGGACAAAAGGCCTCCATCCAGAAGGGGTCGATTTTAACAATTTTGTTACTATTGAAAAATGACTGTTTGGATTGAGGCTGTAGGAATATCTATTTTGCACGGAATTTGAATGACATAATATAGGGATATAGTAATGAAATTCCACAGAAGCAACTTAAAAAATAAAAAAATAGAAAACATAAGATGTGGGAGCCAAGTTAGCTCAGCTTAGGAGGCAACCCCATTTAACCCATATAATTCCATGCTTGAAACTTCCAATTTTTTTTGAATAAAAGATAGATTCCATGCAATGCAAAGAAGTAAAGAATTAGACATTTTATTGACGTCAATGTGATACCATAATGTAGTTGATTTCCACATTAAAGTCAATCTTAACCAACTCGTAGTTTATATACATTTCAATGGTTTGATAGTAGAATTAAGTAAAAGGTGTCAATAATTTCAAACTCTTTTTAAGATGGAGATGTCACATCATTTCACATGCATCGCATATTTCCCTAGGAGGAGATGCGTCCAGCTCATCTCTCACGGCTTTTTTGTTTGGGAATTATCTATCGCGTTTTGCAAATAGTTTACGCGTGTAAAAGAATACTAAAAAAAATTAGGAGGCGATTATCCTATTTGTCAAAATTTGAGGGAAAATCCTTCGAAAATGTATCGTTAAATTAGAGGGGAAAAGAGAACGAGTCCAATTCCCATAGAAAGCGGACGCCGCGTCTTTTCCCAAGTCGTTGTAGAGTCTTCCCACCTTCGATAGATCGGAGGAAGGAAGGGGAGGAGATCGGTTGAAGAACCCAAATTGGCGATTTGGGTTCTCGAATCTCACCTCACGGATCGTGTCCGGAAGGTCGTTCCTCTCATCCGACCATCTTTTGCTTCGTGGGTCACGATCACCTCTTGCCTTGGGTGTTGATACCCTGTTCATGTTCTCTAGTTCTAGAGCTCCTTGTTCTTCGCAGGATGGGTGATGAAGGAGCTGGGGGTTCCCATAGCAGGGACTGGATCCACGAGCCCCTGTCCAAGATGAGCATATCTAACCCTGGCGCTGTGATGGATCTTCTCAATTGCCAGTCCTGCAGTGAGCCAATGTACCCTCCTATCTATCAGGTTTTTTTCTTAATCTTTTTTCACCATTTATTGGCTGTTTGTGATGATGAATGATGGTGGCTCTTTTTTGTTACTCTACATGCCAAAGTTAGCATCAGTTTGCCACTTCGATAAAGCAGGGGTGATCAGTCTAGAAATGGTGAAAAAGGTGCTATCTTGCAGTGTTTTGAGGGGTTCATTTTGAGGTGTTCATTCTTTGTTTTGGATGCTAAAGGTTTCGTCTTTTTACCTCTTCCTGCTGATTTAAACTTGGTTTGTTGAAGAGAGTTGGAAGCTGCGTGGTTGGGTTGAATCAGATTTTTTATTTTGCAAGTGTTTTTTCAAGTAGAGGTGTGGCCGGTTGTTGATGAGAACGTGTCCGATAACTTCTTCAGTTTGAGCTCAATTTGATTCAATAGCAACCACTAAAGGTGCTTAAGCTGAAGTTATCAAGCAGTATTCTCCACCTCGTATAACATACTATTTGGTTTTGTGAGGTTTCTTCGAAATGTTACATTGACAATAAATCATTCCTTTTATGATTGGAACGTCCATGTGGTGGTGGGCAGTCATCCGAATTGAAGGTCAATGTGATGCAATTTAAATGGATGTGCAGTTTTGATTCAACTTTTGAACTGGGTGGTCTTTTATTTTATCGGAAAGATTTTAACTCCAAGATTATTACTCTTGAATTATTTTGGACTTGAGTGCAAGGCCTTAAATGTCGGTTTCGGTCCTCATTTCGGTATCGACCAAAACAGAATTTCGATGGAATTTCGGTGGAATTTCGACTGAAATTTCGGTCATTTCGGTCATTTTTTGTACTAGCATCCCCATATTTCGGTCATTTCGGTCATTTCGGTCGAATTTCGATTTCGACTGGATATCGATATTCGACAGACATTCGACCGAATTTCGCTGAAATTTGAGGCCATGCTTGAGTGTATGTGATCAAATCATGAATTCAGGACTTCATCATTATCTATTTTTATGTGTTGAGGTGTGATATTGTTTACTGCTGCACAACCTGATGGAGTTGAAGTAGCATTCAGGAATCCATGTAGTTAATCCAAATTAGGGAAAGTGTTGCTGTTTGTTGTGATGGGAGGATAAAATTTGGCTTTGTCTACTAAGGATTTGGGGTATCTTTGTCAAATATTGTATAGTTTTAGTTTGCGGACTACATAGTTCGGCCCTATAGAATTTGTTTCTGACATTAAAGATATCTATTGATGTTTGATCATCTTAATTGCTTATCTAAGCATGCCTTCACTGCCCATATTCACTGGAGGTATGGCTCATGTTTATTTTCATACATATTTTGCACATGGACCAGTGTAGGCTTCAACCCTCTAGTGCCACAAGAAAACATTTAATTGGTTCAATCTCTTCTCAAATGTAATCACTTGATTTCAAAGTAAGCTACAACATACCATAACACTCGATCAAAACACATTTGAAAACACTGGGATGTGGCTGTATTGTCCTATAACAGGGCGTGTTTCTGGTCTAAATTATTTCATCTTCTGTTGGAGGCTCAATGTTTTGGACTGTTGTTTCCTGTCTTTTCAAATTGATTCTATATGCTGCTTAATTTTACGTCTTATTATTCTTGCTTGTTTATCATTTATTGCAGTGTATGCATGGACATTCTACTTGTTCAAATTGCAAAACTAGAGAGCGTTACTGTCAACCTTGCTTCCAAAATGCAGAATTCATACGATGCAAACCTTTTGAGAATTTGGCAGCAATGTTAGTAATTAATTGCAGATACTATGATCAAGGATGCCCTGAAACATTTCGATATCTAAAGAAAAAGGATCACGAACCACTATGTAAATATAGGCCATACAAGTGCCCAGACCCACTGTCCAAATGTGCTTTCAGTGGAGATATTCCCACGATCCTTGATCACTTAGTAGATCATCACAAGCTGAAATCATTTACGTCATCTCGTATCAATGTGAAGTGCTCACTTCGACTGTCGCAGCCATATGGATTCGGCACTCGGGATTTAGATGTAAGTTTACTCTTCATTTTCATTGTAGATTTTTGGTTTCCTTGATAAATTGTTTTATAATTGAACAAACATTTTTGGGCATGCTTTTCTTATCGGATTTTTTCTTTACAATATTTATTTAGATGTATGGACCTACACTTTGGTTCATAGTTTTGCGGTTTAAAGTTATCATTTTTTCGATGTTATCATCATAGATGCCATTACTGATATAAGGCAAACCTTATCACCTAAAATCTTTACATCTCAATTACCTTATCAACTAACATGTTACCTTAGGGTAAATTACCCCCCAACTTTGCCTTTGCATTCCTGGGTTGGAATTAGTTGTATGGACTATGGATCTCACATTTTCTCTATTATAACATTTTTTGACCATGTTCAAATAAAGAAGTTAACATCAAAAACATATTATAATAAAAAAACACTTAATATAACACATAGGCAATTTGACAGCATCTCACATTTACCATTCCAACCCTTTTAACCATCCTAACTGCTATTATTCATAGGAGGTTACTCCGACCCCACCCAACTATGATACCAAACATGCCCTAGTGTCCTTTGAATTTTATGAGTTGACTTTGTTTGTGTTTACCTTGTTTTATTGCCTATACTTCGACATAGTTAATATATGCTCCATTTTGAGCTTGTTGAATTTAAATATCAAAGTTTATATAAATTGAATTGCAAATTTAATAGAAGGTATTATCTGTAAGGGTGTGAGCATACTATGAGGGTTTAAGAGTCACCTCTTTGAGGATATTTATATATTTTACTTTTGTTCGTGTTAACCCTAACCTTAGCATCTTACTATATAATGAGGCCTAAAAAAATGGCAAAGCCTTCTCCCACGATAAGTAGGGTCAGCTACATGGATTCTTGCTCAAATCCATGTTGAACGATTCGACTATTTTTTATGCTAGCTGTCGACTACCTAACACAACCCCCACAAGGGGGGATTTGAACCCTGGTCTTTTGGGTGGTAGGCACATTGTTTAATATATCGAGTATTGAATACCTTAGCCTAATGCAAATTATTCAATATATTGAGTAATATATTCCACATGGTTGCAACAGTATGGTTGGATCCAAGTAGATTTTCGCAATGAAGCCTTATCCATGGATTTGCGCGAGGGTTCACTTATGGCGTAGAATTCTTTAATACTCTCTCTCCAATGGCTTATATGTCAACCCTCTAGATTCTTTCGATGATCCTACTTGGTGAATTGCCAATCAAATGTGTAATATGTGTATTTCTATGAATATCTACGAGTTGTGGTTTATATACAACAAGCTCCAAGTTGAGAGCTTCAAAGGAATGCCAGAATGTTTATTAATTGAGTAAGACCATTTATAACCTTAAGCAAAGTCTCATAGCCATGTTTCAGAAGCACTTACTGGTACTGGAGAGTAAAAGCTTTGTGAGGTTGTCATTAAATCACTCTTTTTTCAGGAGGACTGAGAGATTCAAGATTGCCATGCCGGTATATGTCGATGATACTGCTTTTACATGTGATAATAAGCAGTGATTAAGAGTTTCTCACATTGTGATCAAGAATATGGCACTATTGAAGTGATTTTTTCGATTAGAGGAAGCCACAACATAAAAGAATTTGTTTTGTCTTAGACGTAGTATGTTATTGATCTACTGCAGGAGGTTGGCATCTTTGGGGCCAAATTGGCTCAGATTTTTATGCATCCCAATGCTCAACTATATATCGAGGACAAGTTGGTTAATGACACACGGTATTAGAGACTAGTGGGGAAGTTTCTCTACCTCAATGTCACCAAATCTTATATTTTCATGATGGTGGGAAGGCTTACTTAGTTCATGAACATGCCAAAACATGTCGATGAAGATGCCACCATGGTGGCAGAGAGTTACATAAAGGCAACCCTTGTAAGGGGGGCCTTCTTTGCTAGACGCTCATCTCTACTCATTACTGCATATTCTGAAGTTGATTACGTTGAGTTCCTGGAAGATCGGAAGTCTACCACTGGGTTGTGTACATATCTTGGGCAACCTAGACATTGCGATGATCTAAGAAAAAATAGAGATGCAATGGACCCAAAAAGTTCTTACACATATTCAAATATCTTCTAGTAGAATGATAGAGTTTAGGTGTAACGACACTGTGACTATGCATATAGTCAAGTTGCACATTTCAGTAATCAATATTTAGTCAATTGGGTCACTGACCAATGATAATTGGTAGTCATGTGACTAACTTAATTTAGCCGAACAATAGTCGGTTTTGTAGTTTTTAATAAAAAATGGCAGGACTTTCTCTCACTTTAAGTAGAGTCGGCTACATGGATCCTTGCTCAAATCCATGTTGTATCCAACTATTCTCTACACTGGCTGTTAATTACCTAACGCAACCCCCACAAGGGGGGATTTGAACTATGGTCTTTTGGGTGGTAGGCACACTGCACTATCATCACTATCATCAAACCATTGAATTAATCATTTTAAATAAATAAATAAATATATTATACATATATTCTTATGTATCTACACAGATTTTTACTATTTCTATACTACCTATAATGAAATAGAAGGAACATTTTCTATGCTATCAGAATCCTTTCAACAGAAGATTGTTGGTGGTGCACAGAAGTTTAGGCTTGCAATGGCAGACGGGTAGAATGTTATGAGCAGCGACAGTTACATCTTTTGTTGATGGTAGTAACTCTTCATGACCATTACAGAGGATCTACCCAATGGAGATTGGTGACATACTATGTTCAATGCATCAACCAAGTGTTGATGTTGTTAAAATAGGATCAATGCAATAACTATTAGTGGTTTTTATTAGAACATGGCCGATTATGCAGGAAGTTCAAATTAGGTGAAGGAGAAACTAAAAATAAAGTGAGTTAAGTTGGAAGAGTCTTTTATGAGAATATTGCATCTTCAATTTAGGTTGATTCAAGTGATTTCATCCTACATTTCAGTAACAGCAGTCCGCCCTTGTTGCCTCCTTTTCATACCAGTTGCTATCCCCAAAGCAAAACCAATAGATGTTGGCTGCGAATTTCGTTGCCTTGGGCAGTTGGCCACAAAATATTTGGGCCGTATAAAGTCTCAAAATCTTGCAATCGCATCCTCACTCACAGCTGCAACAACCAACCATGGTTGATTTCACCAGTGGCAACATGATGAAGAGATGCAACTTGCTTGTAAAAATCGACCGACTATTGACCGAGTAGTCAATGTTCAATCGTCCATTGAGTTGCCTAGCCAACGATTATTAGGAAGCGATCCCCTTGTTCACGAGCGCACTGAGCATATGGAGGTCGGCTGCCACTTTTCTAAAGATCTCATCCAGAGAGGTCATCTTCAGATTTCTGGTGTTTCCTCTACAGATCAAACAACAAACATCTTCACCAAGTCACTTCCACATGATCTTTTTGAGTGTTGTTATGGCAAGCAGAGCATGAAGGATCTATGCACCAGCTTACGAGCGAGTGTTAGGATGTGAGCATTACGGTCAGGGTTGGAGTGTACCCCTTTGAAAGTATTTTTGTATTTCGATTTGCTTGTGTTAATCCTAACTCTAACCCCTCTCTATTTAATGCAGTGTCATTCAATGGATCAAATATTACATTCCGCATGGTTGAAAATAATCATTTATTAGAAATACAACTCGTTCTCGACTTGAACAAACCATATTCATCACAAAGTATGATTTCAGAGTTCATATATGCCTGATTCTGAAAATCAAATGACGAAACATTCTCCCTGTTAGAAGTTTGGACTTTGGTTGTGTTAGTCTGTCTTCTTGGCCTTGTTAATATTACTATATGATGACTAGTTTTCTCAAGTGGTCATAACTTGGCATTCTAAAATATCATTTCTAGATGGAAAAAATCTTTTTACAACGTAATGATATGTACTCCAATTTCAGAGAACTTCCCTAGAGAAGTTATGGACTACGGCTTTGTTTTTCCATTAAGAAGATCTGATGACAATTTTCAATTTCGACCACTCATATTTTTGCGTTAGTAAGAATATGAAAATAGAATCAGTTCACCTTTATTAACAATTTGGAAATGAGTAAATTTCGGGAGTCTATGAGCTATAGATTCAATTTCAATGTTTTGCCCTAATTTAAAAGTTAACAATTTGGTGGCACTGGATCTCCAAGATTTATTTTAATGTGGATGGAGGCTGATGAATTTGACTGATCCCATAATAAAAACCACAATAGCAACAAACTGCATTGAGACAAGTTTAAAAGATCGGGTACCACATTGTTACTTTTTTTAAAAGTTAGATATGATGTTATATTGTATCTATGTAACTCAGGCACCTTTTTGGAATTTACTCTTTGGAAATCAATCGTTCAAATTCTATAAATTTGGTAAAATCTTTATATGCTGCATTTTTGTTATCATCCTTAATAAGGATTCACGTCCCGCAATTTGGGACCGTTTTACTGATGGTTATATTTGTAGTCTGAACTAACAGTTGACGTTATGTTTATCAAGAAGTTATGTATTTTCTCGCCTTCTTTCTCCCCTGAAATCTGCATTTCATTATTAACAACATTTCCATTGACTTGGATATTGAAGTGATGACATTTTATTTACTTGTGAAATCTTTTAAAGCATGAAATGATATCAGCAATCTTTTTTTAGCCCTTGATAGGCATCCTTGAGGTTGACATCGTCTTGACATTATCTTTAGATGCGATGTGCTTACCGTCACGCTTTCTTGACATTATCTTATTATGCATTTTCTGAATTTCGAAGTAATCTGTCATGCTATCTTTATGTAATATTCATTCGCTGATCCGTTCCTCATCGCCTTTCCCCCCTCCTGCACAGGTCTATAGCTTCTCCGATCAGCATTTCTGCTTCCATTTCGAGGCCATGAAAATGCCAAAGGATATTGTCTACATCGCCTTCATAACATTCCTCGGAGACGACTCCGATGGGAAAGATTTCCGTTACAGACTTGAAGTGAATAATGGTTCGCGGAAGATGGCATGGGTTGGCGTTCCACGGAGCATCAGGGATGGCCAGAAAAAGGTTCGGGAGAGCGGACATGGGCTGATCATCCACAGCAGCGTGGCCAAGATCTTCTGTGCAACTACAGGCGATACAGACAATCAGGAGGTAATGGTGACAGGCCGCATCTGGAAGGAGCACTGAAATCTATTGTTTGATATGGTTTCTCATCTTGACAATGCGAAAGTGGATGGTTGTAAATGTTCGTGTGGCTCGCGTAAGCCTTGTGCATCTCTTTAATATTGTTTTGACGATGTTTTGAATATTGCCTGAATGCGAGTTTCTTTTTGGCTATTTACTGGTAGTGAGAAATGGGTGATTGCTCATCCATACCCTCTTTTCCTTGATCTCTATTTGCTGCAAATCTGTGATCTTCTGTGTTATTGAATAGATTGGTATCCGAGATGGTTATATGGAATCGATAAAATTGATTGGTGGTAACTAAACATCTCTGGTATGTTCTAGCTGTTCGGAATAACGAGTTAAAATTCCACTTTGGATGATTTTTATACAAGAGCTGGTTCGTAACCACGTTCAACTGATGCAAGAACAATCGCCATTTTAGTTTCGAGGTTTTGAGGCTGTTCGTTGTTTTGTTCTTAGTAGAAATAGCTGTTTTAGAAGTACAGAATGTCATTCCAGGAAAAAAAATAGAAATAACATCAGAAAGGTTAGGATTAGTTCTTCAAAACCCACAAAACAAGTGGTGATAAATCGCATCAGCTCATTTTTTATTGGATGTGTTCAAGATCATATATTTCTCAAACTAGGTACAAGTTTTTGCTATTGCAAATTTCCAGAAAACTTAGAACATTAATTAATTCCGGCAGTTCAGATTTGTGATTCAGGTGATTTGTGATTCAGGTGAGCATCCATGTTATCCTCAGTGAGGATTCACTGTGTAATAAGTCTGCAGAGCTGTTAGAACAAGAAGAATTACCCCTGCGAACAGAGACACGATGCTCCATGATCTGCTCATGAAAACTTTCTTCAGCGTAGCCTAGCCTTTTCTGCTTGTAATATCTCTGTATCTCCGTGATCACCTCCTCCATGTAATTTTCCTCGTGTATCCTGTGCAGCGGAACACGACCACCGAGACTGTTGAAGAACAACACAACTTCTTGGTCGCTTCCGAGCTGGCCCTTGATGACCCAACAGCTACGCAGTGTTGCAACATCCTATGGTGTGTTGATGATGTTGTCCATGAATGCAGCATACCACATGAAGTAGTTTCCTGCATCTGGTCGGCACTGCTCAAACGCCAACAGGTTAAGGAAGAGAGAAACCAGTGATGTGTTGACATCTAGAGGAGGAATCAACAGCTTCCCCCTCTTGAATTCGACCTTGAGGAAGTCATGGCTCTCGCATTCCTTCTTCTTGAGCGTAACCCTCGCTATCTATATCTGCATCCATTTTAAAACGAATATGATTGTCAAAATATGTATAAAATGAATACGATAATGGATCAGATACGAATATATTCATATTCGTTTTCATCCTCAGTCGCATTCCATCATCGTGATTCACCGAAAGTAATAAAAACGCTGAAATCGATTTACCAAGTTTCCGATCACAACATACCATCATAATTTAAACGAGTCATGGTCGGCTTAGTACAACAGTGACATATGTATAATTAAACATCATTGACGCCAATGCCACGATGTCACATGTCAATTTCCCAGGAAAACCCCTGCAATTTTTGCTCGAATCGAAAGGGTATATCCGCAAGAAGCACACGTATATTTAGGGATGCAAACGATCGGATACAGATACGGATATAGGTATTACCACATCCTTATTCATTTTTTAATACGAATACGGATGCGGATACGGATATTGACGGATATTAAAATTATCTTGCCATATCCTTAAAAAACGGATACTGATGTAAAACGGATATTGATCGCACACGAGTAATGTTAGAAATACTCTACAGAATCGACTTAAATATATACGAATTGGATGGAAAACACATGATATTAATTTACTAAATGTGTTTATATCATAAAAATTATATAAATATGGTAAAAGGAGGTATAGGATTATGTTATATATGGTTAAAAATAAATATATGACTATAATTATATACGAAAACGGATATACGGATACGGATACGGATGTTTGCGGACATCAAAACAATATCCATATCCGTATCCATTTGGAAATGGATACGGATGTCAAAATCTGTATAAAATGGATACGGTGACGGATCGGATACGGATATATCTGTATCCGTTTGCATCCCTACGTATATTACCGAATTCGCAGGTTTGAGCGGGCCGGGTTGATCTAGGATCCGATTATGACCGCACTTGATCGCGGATTTATCTAAACGGGTCGGGTACCCGCCTTACGATTACACCCGACTGCACACACCTCCTCCTTCTCCCGCTGCCCCCTTTCTTAGTCCTTCCCTGCCGAGGAGGAGAGAGAGCTCGCAGCATCTTATTAGGGTTTTGGGTAAGAGGAGAACAGATCACTCCCGTTATTTGGGTCATCTCCCCATCTCGATTTCGGCATTCCTATTTGTTTTGCTTGATTTGCCTCCGCATATAATTTGTTGATACTGTTGGATCTTAGTTCCCAATCGATCCGCCATCGGCACTTTTAGCCTCGCCGTTGCCCCTGATCCCAAAATCTGCAACGGCCGCTGCACGAAGTCGTCCATGCGTGCTGCGTATGATGGGAGTTTCTCTCCCAACCTTTTTTTCCCGATCTTTTCATTGTAGATTTGTTTTGCAGCAACTGGTTTGGTGAAATATTGAGTTTCTGTTGCATGTATCTGTGGTCAGCTCGGATAATATGGGTGGTAGTGTTATATAGGTTCCTGACTTATTGTTCAATTTTCTGATTTGTTTCAACTTCTTCTTTTGTTTTATTTATTAAGTTGGCATATTTTAGAACTGTTGGCAATTTTTATTTTCGCTCATTCATTCATTTCCACTTCACGTCTGGCATCTTTCAGTTCAAAAGTTTTGCACATAAGTTGCATCAAACATGGGTTGAATTCCAGATAGTTATAGGCTGAGTATATTTGATGCCATTGCCTCTTCATTTTGTAGTTATAGGTTTGACATTTTTGTTGTTTGTAGGTCCTGGCTAAGTTCGTTCAGTATCCCAACAGATCGCTAGAGATAAAATGGTATTAGAAATCATTTCTGTCTAATTCATTCTACATTTTAAATGTAAGCTTGTCCTTGTTAATTTGTTGTGGTTTTTTTATGTTTTCTTTATTTGTTGTTCATGGAAAATCTTCAAAACTTTTACATCTTCAACCATGACACTTTTACATCTTCAAAACTTTGTATCAATTTCAATGGAGAAAGCAATGTCCTTCTGCGTAAATACATATTCGTTATCCATTGAAATCTGCGCCACTCTGCAAAATTGCTTAACTCGTGGATTTTTTTATATTAACCCAATGGGTAATGCCTTGTACCTTTATATGTTCTATATAGTAGCTTTTCAGTTAGGTTTGAGTTCATAATAACAATTGACATTTGTAATTTATTCGTATAAATTATAAATGGGATGACAAAAAGAATAAATATAGGATGGCTAAAGTGGAGAGGAGCCTCTACTGTTATATGTGATAAGAAAATTCCTTTGAAATCAAAGGAAAATTTTACAAAGCACATGTGAGATCTGCTATGTTCTATGGATCTGAATGTTGGTATGTGAACCATAGACAGATGTAGAGAACGACAATAACATAAATGAAAATGCTAGGTAGATGTGTGATGATGCAATCAGAACGACAATAACGTACACGTAAAGATCGAATTCAGGATGATGCAATCAAAAGGAAATTTGGTGTAGCTCCGATAGAGGATAAGATGAGAGAAAATCACTTAAAATAGTCGGCTATTTGCAAAGGAGGTCGGCGGATGCACTAGTTAGAAGATGCGAGTTTTGTGATGTTGAGCCGGTTAAGAGAGGGCGAGGATGGCCTTAGAAGTGTTGTAATAAGACTATCCGAAGGGTTCTTATTTTTTTGGATCTTAGCATGAGAATGACCCAAGATAAGTCTGAATGGAGGCAAAGAATCCATGTAGCGGACCCTACTTGATGTGGTAAAAGACTTTGTTGTTGTAATTGGGATGAGAGTTGCTATAATCTCTTTTAAATTGTAATCAATACTAGGATGAAGGATTTCTGCTGAATAAGTAAACTATACACAGGACGGTTGTTGTCATGATTTCTGTTCCTTTTTCCTTGTACCCATTTTCCTTTATTCTATATTTTTTAGCCCCAAAGAAAATCATATATGCATTGTATAACCTGGATGTATTTTCTTTATCCAATATGCGTATTGAAATGATCATTTATTTTTTATGCACAGTGTATTATCTAAATATGAATGTCACTTTCCTTGATGAAATGATCATTAACTGCTTTGGCTTCTAAAAAAGTTCGTTCGTTGTGTATGTGTTGGTACTTGGTACTGAGTTTTAGCCTATTGCATTTTTATTGGAAAAACTGCTTTTATGTTTGATAAAATGTGTCCTGCACTTTTCAGAATTATATTCTTGGAGCCTTTAAACAGCCCTGTATTGTCGGTATTACACTTGCTGATGGGAAAACAAGAAAGAAGGTAATGATTTACAGTCTTGTTTTCTTGTTTTGTCCATATTTCTTTGAGCATACTACCTTATATATATATTTCATCCTTGTTATATCCACGTGCTTTGCAGTGCAAATGGTTTGTAGCAGTCTTGTGTGGGTTCATGTAGTGGTTGATACACTGGATAGTGGGCTGGGATTTCTAAAAAATGTTAGTTTATAATGGAAATTGGTTAATAGATGATTGCCCCTCTCCAGGACTTATCGTTTGGCTGTCTAATCATTCGTAACTGCTTATCATGAAGTTTGGTTGATGTTTTTGTTGAACAAAAGCTGGAGGTATACTGAATGCTGCAACGGTAATCATTGCTTTTCCTGCGAAGGAAGGTAGGAACCACACTAAAGTCTTGAATGTGGTTCTCTCAAGAAAAAGTCATGAATGTGGGGTTGATGAGGCATATCTTGAATGAAGATATAATAAATAAATAAATGAAAGGAGTCTGAAGTAAAACCCATATTGTTTGAGTATACGTGATGCTAAACGATGCCCCTTGGAATGCTAATAAAAAGTAGGATACCATGCCCAATGAAGAATGCGGACAAATTAGTGGAAGGAAACAGATATAATATGTGGCATATTAGAAATTAATTATAGGTATGGCTAATACAAATTAATGGGTGTTATATAGATTTTGTAAAATAGCGTGCATCTCATATATATTTTGCAATATTGCCACCATATTTTTTCAATATCAATTTCAAACCAGAGACTTTAATGCATATATTCCTGCTCATTCATGTACAGATTTCTGTTAAGAAAGATAATGGGCAAACAACACTTGTACCACTTTTCCAAAGTCAAGAAACCATAGCAGGAGAGGTATGCATATGTTTTACTTTTATGTTTTGCTAGTTTAACAACTATTAAATTTGATGATTTGATTTCTACTAAAAATTTAAATTGGATAATTTGATTGCTTAAATAATTTATGGGAGCACATTCTTTTTTCCCATGCAGGTTTCTGTTGCACCTTACCAAGGCAAGAAGGTTGAGCATAATGGTGTGAAGATCGAGCTTCTTGGTCAAATAGGTCTGCTCTTTAAGATGCTATCTTTCTGTGTTGGTTAGATTCTGATTAAATTCCTAATAGGGTTCTTTTTAAGAACGCTATTCAGGAATTTGTCTCAAAACAGTCGGATCTTTTCAACATGGATTTAGGCTTGTGCAAATCTTGAAGTTAAAAATCAGTCAGTGGAAAATCATGAGACTTGACTCTCTTCTTCCCCAACTTCTTTTTAATAGGTATTAATAAGAAGATCAAACTTATTGTATATGAATAATAGTTTGAATGAATGAGGATGTTTGAATACAAGTTAAATGTGCCTTAGTTCTTTTGAGATATGAAAATTTTGAATGCATGTCTTTTGGGCAGAGAGCCTATTGTTCAATTACCCGACCTTCATGTCAATTTTCCCTAATTATTTTTAATAACTCTGCGAAGGAACATTGGCTATTTGGAAGTGGTTGTGCAATCCCATGCCTTAGATGTCAAGTTTCCATGTTCCACAAATATGGAACGAGGTGCTTTCAGGGTATACAAGCTCTTTCGAGCTGCATGCCAAAAACTTTTTTCTGGGTTATTTGAGCTTGTGGAGGAGAATGTTTGACAATGGAAGGGAGATGGTTCTTAACTTGTCCAACAGATGCATCTTCTCCGTCAACATAGGCTTCGCTTATGCAATCTGTTAAGCTATAAGCCTCGATCAAATGCACGACTTGGAAACTTCACTGGAGCAGAACTTCATTCCGTCGTATATAGATCAGCAGCCCTCAACTTTTCCCATCTGTTACTAATTATCTGTGAACCGATCTCAGCTCCAAAGAATAACACAAACAAATGCAAAAAGCGCAAAGCTTACTCTATCTGTGGGAATACATATCCTAAATGGATATGCGCAGAAATGCCAAGACTTGCTAGGCATCTTCCACGGCTCATGTTGATTTGCTAGATATCATCAATACTACTCGTGTCTTTCAAATTAACTAATCAACAGCCCATGCCCCTGCAAAGAATAAAATAAGTACATTATGTGAATATATCATTTTTAATGCACCGTTTAAAGCCTCCTTATCAGTACTGACCACATCGAGGGACATACCCAGAAGCGCAGGATGGGAACGAGCAGAATCATTGTCTTCCAATTTCTGACCTTGCACCAATCATCCAATGGACCATGGACTAAACGGCCACGGCCTGAAAGGACTATGTCTATGGACAGCCCCCCCCCCCCCCACGCACACACACACACACACAAGGTACATCTTGCGCCTATGTGCCTCCCTAACTATCCGAGAAGACATTTGAAATTGGACAACAAACCTACCCGATGGACTGTCGAGCTACAAGTCCTACGACACAGGAACGGGAAAAAAGCCGACGGTCATGGTTGACCAAGAAGGGCCCACTTGGAGACTTGGGATCTCAGTAGGAAATGCAAAGGTGAAGCCGACTTCAAATAGAGAATCATCGTGTGGGCTGAGTAGGCTCAACATAAGGAATAACCTAACCCTGGGAACTGAGGCCTGACCCATTCCAAATAAAGGACATGCCGGGCAACCTCCCGAAGAAAAGGGATCCCTTTTCAATACGTCGCCTATACCCTTAGCTTGAGCTTTTCGGAAGGTAGACGGATTGCTTCTAACTCCAGCACCCTCTGGAAGCGCTTAGGGAAATAGATTTAGCTATAATATCAAAGAAATTGTCAAGCTTGGTAAGAAGACCCATTTTCATCACGGATCCTTCCATCCTAGGTAACATCCAACCATCTATGGATTAAAGAACCGACCCTTATTAAATGTATGGAAGAATTAAACATTTGTTAAATATCCTTCCCATGGCATCAAATGTTGATTACATTGTCATTGCACCAAAGCCCGGCAAGGGAGTTTTTTGTGAATTTCATTGGCGTCAAGGAAATCATCTAAATGGCTCTATATATAGAAATACCCCTTGTGTTCACCAAATTGAGGTGTAAGTATTAGGTTTTACTTGTACCACATCATTTGCCACATCTTGAGATCTAGAAATATGTCTTTAGTAAAATATGTCGAAAAAAAGGAACTATATACACTACACGTTTAACGATAAAGAATTCATAAAATTTATAGATAGATAGAATGTAGTAAATACTTACTCTGCGACACAGACTAACTAGAAGTTCATGGCGTGGATTCATATGTATGTTTTTATTTGAGTTGTGTTTAGTAAGTGATATATTAAGATACATTTATAATGGAATCAATCACTTATATAGGCTATGAAGTAGTCACATATTCTTCAAAAAATTATCACAAATAGTCAGCTACAACTGAGTCATTTATGTTCACATTGAAAACTTAGGTCTTAAGCTTCTATCAGAACAAGAAGGCTCACAAAAAATGAAAGAGCTACAACTCTCTCCCACAAAATATAAGCAAGATATAATAAGATACTGGGTTTGCTTTCTATGTACTATATGAGATTTTGCACATTATCTCGATCCTGCTTCTGAAAAAAGTAATTGATTATCTCAATCGTTAAATATTGACCACCCTAGTTTGGAGTTTGCAGAATCATTTATTTTTAATATTGACCATCATTTGAGCTAAAACCTTCAAATCAGCTTTTACCCAAAATGTAGAATTCTCTGGAAGACTGATTTCCAACCATCATTCAAATCTCCTGGAAGATGATCTTTCTTATTGCTTTTGCATGACAAAAATAGAAATAAAAATTAAGAATATATTATAATCTCGAACAATGTCACTCCCCTGAAATAATTGAATTTTCTTGGAGGCCCATCGACATTTAGCTTAAAATGGTCCCAATTTCATTGGTGATGCAACATATGATTTTCTATCTCCTATGTGCGTTTCCAATAACAAATTCAAAGCCTTCACAGTCTGTCCTTTAGCTTTACTGTTAATATTTAGGTTTGTGGAACCTTAGTCATCATCATATCATTATTTTTTTTTGAAATATCACTTGGAATATTCAGGGATTAAAAAAATCGGATTTTGGCAACCGTGTCTAGATTTGTTATTCAAGATTTGAACATGGTGTTTTGTGTAGTGATGGAAAAGAGCTGATCGTAAGCTTGGATGCTTTCTTAATCCTCCTTTTCACTAATTTTGACAGTTTCATGGCAGGGTCAGCGTGTGACTTTAGCACAACATTCTGTAAAATGAATACCTCAGAGTTACATGAGCAGTCTTTGCACAATACTTAAGTTCAGAAAATGAAATTTGCCCATTATAATATTTTAGTCATTGCCAAATTTTGTATGACTGAAGTTTATACAAACTCAATCATATCCTGAAATGGTAAATGGTTTTGGAGAAAGGAGTGTAAAGGGAGGATGTTCTACTATCTTTTGCTTTGATCTAGGCGGTTTGGTTGGCTAGAAATAGTACTCAAGGCCTTAAATGTCGATTTCGGTCACCATTTCGGTATCGACCAAAACAGAATTTCGATGGAATTTCGGTGGAATTTCGACCGAAATTTCGGTAATTTCGGTCAATTTTTGTACTAGGGCCCCCATATTTCGGTCGTTTCGGTCATTTCGGTCGAATTTCGATTTCGACTGGATATCGATATTCGACAGAAATTCGACCGAATTTCGCTGAAATTTGAGGCCATGATAGTACTATTTTTACCATGCATCGTTTACGTACTGCTAGTGTGGTTTTTCATACCAAGACTCTTCTGGAGTCGTGGCTCCTGTAATCTTCACTGTTTATTTTCTTCTTTAGCTAATAAAATTTCTGGGTCAGACACCATTGTGTATTTCCCTCTTTTTTGGCCTAAACAGGTGTGTAAAGAAAATTGCAAGATTTTTATAAAAGAATAGCATTATATTTCTTACTGATGCTCCTTATAATCAGTGTGAATGTAATTTATGACAAACATGCACTGTCTTTCATTGTAAGGTTTACCAATATATTTGAGGGATATCCTCTGGTTTATTGTGGTGAGGTTTTTTTTACTCTCTTCATGCCTAATTTTTGGATAGTGGAAGGTAGTTCTGTCTGTTGTTTTTCTATGTGCAAACATGTTTGCTTTGAGATTTAAGGTTAAGATGGATAACTTTTATCCAGTCTCTGAACGGTGGGATACACTGTAGGGTGACATTTGTTGCCGTGCAAGTGTGGAAAGGGATTAAGATTGAGACAACTATTGACGTGACGTGACAAATTGTATAGCAAATGAATGGAATATGACGAATACATAATGTTGTATTGGTGTTGGAAAAGAACAAATAGATGGATGGATGAACATATAATAAATTGTTTTTTGTGTTGGAAGAGACTACTAAGTAACGATGTGATATCTAACATGTAGTAAAAGACTGATGCTTTACATGATGGATAGTAAATGATTGAGATAATGATGTGATATAAATGTTGATTGCGATGAGTTAAATGATATGTAACCTTCCCTTGTGGATTAGCATGTCGGCTAAAGAGGGTGATTCCCAAAGAAAGCGCGATCTGAATCATTTTTCTTGACTGCTGGTTTTGCTAAATCGGATCATGAATTTTCTTTTCGTGTAATGACAGTTTTTCCCCGTTTTGCTGCAGAGATGTACTTTGACAGAGGCAATTTCTATGACTTCACATCTCTTGGTATGTCTAGTTTCGATTCTTCGGTTGGTTATCTTATACAAACCTTTTCACTGGATTGCTCAGTATGCATTGCTTCTCAGCAGAAACATGTATTCTTATCTCAATCTGTGGATTTTATTTTGGAAGCTGTATTTTCATATGCGGCATTCTGGAGGATGTGATTTAAAAGATATTTTTATTTTGAGAACGGCTATTGAGTGTTATCTGACGGTCTGTTGCATTAGGTCACAGTGACATCAGTTCAACAACTCCATACAGAGATAATTTTTATAAATGTGATACTCTATACAGAAGATAGAAACTAAATAGTTGGAATTTTGAGAAATCTTAAAAAATAGCAAGTGACGAGAATGATCTATGTGAAGAAACTGACCTACATATATTTATAGCTAGATGTCAGAACTAATTGCTCACCATCGTCATATACATGATTTCATCCATCATGACTGCTAGCATCTTTACTGTTTTTTAGCTTATCATTTTGCTTCAGGTATAATGATGGCAATGTTTTTTTCTTTTGTCATTGTAGTAGGGTACTTTATTTTGTAGAAGTGCATTCTAGTAGGATGCTCGTTTCTCTTGCACTCAACCCTTAAAGTTTAGCCATTGGAAAACTTATAATTCCCAAATTACTTGTTTTGCAGTTCGTGAGTTGGATGTACCCGGGGAAATATACGAAAAGAAGACATATCCCTTTGAGTTCTCTACTGTTGAAATGCCATACGAGTCGTACAATGGTGTAAATGTTCGCCTTAGGTATGGAGGTGTCATGGAGTTTATCTAATAATTGAGAAAGCTTTTTTGTTGTGTGTTCTCGTCCTTTTGTGCCTAGAGTATACAATGCTCATAGTTTTAATTTACATGAAAAGGGGCAAATGAACCATTTGCCTACACTGAGCCTTCATGAGACTTGATGTTGTAAACAATGTTTTTCCATTGTGAATTACATTGTTTTGGTCTTATGAGTGTATCTCATTCACTTTCGCATGGTGCAAGTTTATGAGGTCCTTGTGTTATTTTTAAATTTTTTACATGATATTTAGATTCGGGTTCTTGCATCTTATTACTTTAGTGATAATTAGCATAACCTTGTTTCTATTTCATACTTTATTTATCTGTCAAGCTTGAAAATTTCATTTGCATAATTATATTGGTGGACTCAAAATTTATAGATGTAGTCACATGGCTTCTACCATTGGAGCTTTAACTTCATATTCATGCTGCGTTTCAGCAACTAGTCTTAATATTAGATTAAACAAGTGAGCCTGTGATGGAGGGTTAAAATTGACTTGTAACTTTCTGAAAGTATCTTTTGTCATGCATGTTTGCATGAACACGTGTAACAATGCCTATCAAGGTATATTACAAGGTGGCACCCATCAATAAGCATTGTAATACATTACGTTATATTTTCTGTATTTTTTGTGGTCTGAGTTAGCTATATATAATATTGGTGTTGCAACACCCGCAACAAAATGTAGTTATGATACTTAGTTTGTGTAAATTTGGAAAACCTTCTTATTTTAGTTAAAAAAAATGTAGTTATGATACTTAGTTTGTGTAAATTTGGAAAACCTTCTTATTTTAGTTAAAAAGTGTGGAGATGAAGAGAATGAGATAAGTTATAGAGAGGCCCTAGGGTTCTCTTATATAATATGAGAGAAACCTGTTGGGCAAACTACAAGAAGAAGACAGAGAAAATAGAAATTACATAACCATATAAAAGATAACTAATATCTCAACACTCCTCCTCAAGTTGGAGCGTAGATACCAATCAGGCTCAGCTTGGAGCAACATCTTTGGTAAGGCTCTCTAGCTAAGGCCTTGGTAAGTACATATGTTGTCTGATCTCCAGAGCTGACATGAGTAGTGGCAGTGAGATCCTTTTGTATCATGTCACAAGTGTAGTGACAGTCCATCTCTATGTGCTTGGTCCTCTCATGGAATACAGGGTTTGCAATGAAAAGAACAGTCTGATTGTCGCATATCGATAGTTAGGTCAGTAAGAACAGATCTGACCCACATCGTTTTTGTGTTAGCTTGTGTTATGGCCCTATATTCTGACTCAGCACTAGATGTGGCAATAATTTAATTCTCCAAGATATACATAGATGTTTATTTTTCTATGCATTCTTTTCTATACGTTAGTTTCTGTGACTATAATTCGTGTGTACTTCTGGAATGTGATCTGAAGTCCGAACATTGTAATTTACTCTCTTGCCTTCCATAAATTTGTGGGGAAGCTAACTGACTGCTTATTTTTAAAATTACAGGTATGTTTTGAGGGTAACTATTACACGTGGCTATGCTGGTAGTATAACGGAATCCCAGGATATCTTGGTAAATGCCTTTTTATGTGCTATCTGCATATCTGGGTCATATCAAGTCAGTATTTTCTGTAAATATGTATAATCAGTTAATTTGTGGCATCTCTTTTAGAAGTTTGGAAGGCTTAGCTTTCTCCAGAATACTTAAATAATGTGTATTGCCACTTGATTTATCAGTGTTGCAATCATGTAGGCACAATCTCTCTTTCTTATGATCACTGTTTAAATAAATAATAGGAATGGGATCCTTTGCACAGAACCTCTCCTATGCAGAGAAAGTAAATGATCACTGCTGGGTGCTACACTTGAACATCTGAAACATTACAAATAAAAGGGATCCCAATTCACCCATAAGGTATGGGACAGACATTGTAACGAGTCCTTGACCTGATGATTAATAGCCATTTACAGAAGCTGGCCCATCTTTTATAGTCCTTCAGAAGTGTCTCAATATATACATTTTCTTTTGTGTTTATATATCCCTTTTATATTATTGGAGCACCCATCAAAATTTATTAATCCTAATAATTGATATTTGAAGCTTGGAGCATCTACGTTTTAGTAATTAGTACTAGCTGACATTTCTTCCATCTGTTATGAATTTCTTCCATCTGTTATGGTTCAGTTATATTTATATGTTAATCATACATTCACATCCGTTATGTGTATTTATGCTTGTAAAAATAATAAATTTATCAGAATCACTGCATATTATCATGTACCTTTTGGGTCACTGGTTTATGCCCATGTGGGAATGTGTGTGATTGTGCATCTGTAATTCTCTCCCTGCGACTGTTGTGGAACATGTGTTTACATGTGACCAGTTAAAGAGTTTATTATCTTGCATTCATTGTCTAGTTTTCTGCATTCTGTTACTGAGGCACCTTGCATTGTATCTTTTACCCAGGTTCGAAACTATTCTCCGACACCTACTATCAACAATAGCATCAAGGTGAGCAATCTGTGGATATGTTAATTATAATTAGCTAACATGTTTTTCAGTGACAAAAAAATCAATGCATCCTGAATTAGGTCTGTGGTGCTTTCAAGAAATAATTTATTACTGTAGTCATGCTCTTACCAATCGTAGAGGAACCTTTGTGACATGGCTCAACTTTCTGTTTATCATGATCAAGATCTTATATGTACTGCATTGCAGAGGATCAGTTCAACACAGACAAGAAGGAATCTTCTGGTGTACATTGTAATACAAGAAACCAATCAGTGATAGGCAGAGACTAAATTAGACACTACACCGTCGGTTTCTATTTTTGTACATTTGAAGCTAGAGCTTTTACAGTTTTCATATCATGACATGGATTCTTTGCATCCATTCAAGTCTCTCTTGGGTCATTCTCGGGCTTAGATCCAAAAAAACTAAGATCTCTTTGGATAGTCTCATTCCAACACTTCTTGGGCCTTTCTTGCCCTCTCTTAGCTGGCTCAACATCCCAACACTCGCTTCTCCTAACTTGTGAATTACCCTGCCTCCTTTCTAATAGCCAAACCACCTTAAGTGATTTTCTATTATGGACTAAAATTTCGTGACAGTAAATGCATGGCACAATTATTGTTTTTATAACTTCTCAAGAAACCAAGTTTTTTTTGTAAAATAGTTCATTACATCTGTTTGTAGTGAAAATATATAATAATTCGCATATTCACATATTGCAACAAATATAGACCATCCTGCAACTCATTGATGCCAGCTACATATAAGATTTTTTTTACTTTTCTGTTTTAGTTTGATATGGAGTCATATTTAAGTTCATATTGCCAGGATACTTCGTTTCATTTTGAAATTTATTGGTTTAGGTTAATAATTGAGTCAGTTAGGATTGTTTGAAGAATGAAAGTATAAATTGGGTGCCATGAAATTCTGAATTGGAGTTTTGCCTCAGTCTCCTTTTGTGAAACCCGACCTTCTCTTCCTCCATTCTACTTGCGAAGCTTGCCACATTTCCCTCTACCGTCTTATCTTCTTTATTCTGAATTGCTTCTTCACTTATTTTTCCACTTGACGGAATTGCTTTCTCTCTTTCAGAGGAAGATGATGATTCTTTTCTACTTTTTTTTATTGTTTCATGTCTTTAAACATGACATAAATTTGGACACCCATCCAAGTTTTATATAAAAGGTACCTGTTTATTGTAAGAGAGAGGGATCCTACTCCATGGAGTAGGTAACTTACCTACTCTGTTTTCATTTTCTCCACTTTTTTTTGAAAAAAGCTTCCATGGATTTTCATAATTAAATCCCTCTAATATGTCATTAAAATTTCGTCAAAAACAGACTCATACGGCCTCCATCCAGAACAAGTAAAATATATCAAATATGTGACCGTTAAAGAATGACTGTATGGATGGAGGCCGTAGGAGTTTCTATTTCTGACGAAATTTGAATGATATATTAGAGGGATATAGTTATGAAAATCCATGGAAGCATTTTTCAAAAAAAATAAAAAATATGACAAGAAGTGAAAATGGAGTAAGTAAGTTACCTACTCCATGGAGTAGGATCCCTTTTCTCCTATTGTAAATGCATTCCATAGGCTTACATTTAGGCATTTGAATGGTGGGAAATGATTAGGTTACTGTGTCGGTGAGTGTATTAGTGTGATACGCAATCGTAGCTCATATTTTTTTCCATCTCTTAGATTAACACAGTATTATCTTGCAGATGGAGGTTGGAATTGAAGATTGTCTTCATATTGAGTTCGAATATAGCAAAAGCAAGTGAGTTTGCTGTTTAGATTTTACTTTGTTGCCTATGACACAGAAAGCACAGAGTTCTTGTATCTGCCAACGCCGTTCCGAATTCGCAGGTACCACTTGAAGGATGTTATCATAGGAAAAATATACTTTCTTCTGGTAAGAATCAAAATTAAAAACATGGAACTGGAGATCAGGCGACGAGAGTCCACTGGATCTGGAGCGAATACATACGTTGAGACTGAAACATTGGCAAAATTCGAATTAATGGACGGTGCTCCAGTTAGAGGTATCCATATACGGTCGTATATTAGAGTCGGTCTCTTCCCCTATCAACTTCATAGAGTAAAGACACAAATCAGGCTGTGTGTCATCTGATTTTTCTTTTGTTGTTTCATTGGTCTCTTGCAGGAGAGTCGATCCCTGTAAGATTGTTCCTGAGCCCTTATGAATTGACGCCAACCTATCGCAATATAAACAACAAGTTCAGTGTGAAGTATTACTTGAACCTTGTTCTCGTGGACGAAGAGGATCGGCGATACTTCAAACAGCAAGAGATCTCCGTCTACCGTCTTCAGGAAAGCGCCGAAGCCCCGAAGTCCCAGGCTTCTGTTTAAAAAGAACAAGACCTTCATTCCAAGAAACAGCCGCTGAGCTTTACTGTATTGCGAGAGTTTTAGTATACAACTCATGTGCTTGTTGGCTTGATGTGCATAGTGATTTTCATTGTTCATCTCCGAGGTATGTGCCGACTTACCAAGTATGTGCATCGTCCTCCAGTCGTCAGCAGCCTTTTTTTGCGAATTCTGATGATTAATGATCTCTTTTTGCAGTTGCCCCACAGTAATCGCTTGCAATAACATGATGTTTGCTACTGAAGAAAACAGGATCGTAGGCATCTATCCTCGATCTTTACCTTCATGTTTGCCTAAGAGTTCGTTGTCGAGTTTGTAGAATTTCAGCAGGAGCTTGTGCTATTTTAATGGAACTTCATTCCAACTTTTTTGTACAAGTCTAGACAATAAAATGTGATGTGCTATCATTATTTTACAATGTTCAGTTTGTATTTTATAAAATTGTTACACAATTTATAAATTGGGTGGCTATTTAAATTTCAAGAAAGACTCACTTCATTGGAAGGGCCTCCAGAAATAAATAAATAAATCATGATAAGAAATTATAGATCAATGTTCCTGGGATAAATAAAAATTTCTTCCATATTTCATGTCCTATTTCTTGATAACAATATGCACTTAGATGACGAGCTTCACCATAAAACTTCATCAAAAAATACATAGTATATTGAGAGATAGTTTTTACTAACTTCTCTTACAATAAGATTTGACTCTTGATATGACTTTTTTTTATTTCTTAAAGATTTGACCTAAGAAAGAGTAAAGGTATGCAAAATTAAATATTGGACCTTTTCTACTAAAAGACACTAGAAAACAAAGAGTATACCCAGATGGATTTCAGTCAAAATCGTTAATAATTGAAGGACCTTCACAAATATCATGGCATAAATTATTTTCATTCTCATTTTTTATAACCAATTAAAGTCAGAGATGTATACACTTGAGTCATTTTAAACTTTGCTAATAACACTTTTACCCTTACCTATTTTGCTATTGCACAACACTTAAAATCTAATTTAACACTTATACCCCTGCCTTTAAGACCGACAAGTCGAACTAGTGTAAACAACGAATTGATATTCATACTATACTGATTTTCTTTTTTGCCGTTTTTCGGAAAATGATTTGTTATGTCTATAGGGTTGGGCATTGGGTTGAAACAGTTCGACATGGCTCAAAAACCGACCCGCATAACTCGACCCAAATCCGAAATTAAGTAGGATGCTGTGGGCCTTAAAATGAGCCCGTATTGATTATCGACCGGATTCAGACTTGAAAATGCCCAAACCCGCAAGCTCGATAACCAGATCTATATGGTATAATTATATCCACTATATTCATTTTTGTTCCAAATACCATGTTTTAGCTTTCATATCCTAATTTTGAGTTTAGAATAAATATTTAGACCCATTAATAATCATATCCATTGACGTGGATTGAGCACATTATTACATTAATATTCAGGAACGGAATATGTGTCCTCAAGTGTTAGAGCATATACAATTGTAAGTAATCAATCTATATTGGGTCATAGTGCTTGCACCTATAATATAATATGTAATGGTGAATTTAATGGCAGTTTAAGTTGACATATTTTTTCACTGCATTTCTATTTCCAACATACAACTAATGTCAGAATCATGAATTAGATGACGTACTTAAAGTATTAAATATGCACACATATATAAGAAACAAGCAGATAAATGCACGAGTGGAACACATGATATTGATGTGAATAGATTTCAAATTCGACCGAGTTTGGACATGAGCCTGGAATTTGAAAATAAAATGGGCCTAAAACTGACCCATTAGCCAATATACTTAAATGTGCTTGTGCTGGGCTAACTCGAACCCGACTTGACTCGACCCGATACCCATCCCTATGTCTCTACATCAGCGTTTGGCAGATTGACAAACCATCTGTTCATATCCCAACTAAAGTTCTGTTTTTTCCAAAATAGTCAGCAGAAAAAAACCATTTTGCTGCACCAAACTCTCGTTTCGATTAGATATCGCAAGGCAAACATTTCAGCTATAAAGGTCCACGAACACCAACTAAAACCACACTGTTGTTCTCACCAAGCATTACTTACATCTGACATTTCAACTGTCGAAAATCTCGATGTTGAACACTTAAAAACCGCATCAAGGGAATTGCTGCCTGAGATACGTATCTTCGTGCACAAAGACGGGCTGTGTGCTCTGCGGAGGAATTTGTGCTTGCCCCATAGCGATCCCCTGGTTCGTCTGGGATGCACAAGCTGCTGTCTGCCTGAATGAGGATAAGGCGAGGTAGTAGACGATTCCTAGTGCTACGCTCGCAAAGGACAAGATGGCTCCGCCGCTGAAAACCCCAGGCTTGACAACAAAGCAGTAGTCGAAGTACATTTTCCGCTCGTTGTGCTGATCGTTGAGAGCTGCACCAGCTAAAAGCATGAGAAATGCTATTATGAAGGTCACCCTGCATCAGAACGCAGATGAACTAGTCAGACACAAACAAAATATTAACTTATAAGTGGCTGTCTATTTATTTAAAATGATGATTTTGTTTAAATAGAAGCCATGATAAGTAATCATACAGATCTATATCATCATGGATAATAAACATACAGGTTCTCCACCATATCAACCCCTCATCCATTGCTGACATGAACTAGCAATTTCTATCTTATCAGAAGCTATTGAAAATGCGGTCGGACATGTTGCCTTCAAAATGCTTCTTCTATCTCACCACTTACATCAAAGTGCAAGATGTCGGTTCACCCATTTTCGAGACAACATCGCATTGTCTTTCAAGAAATTGTGATGTGCTACCGAGACAACATCGCATTGGATTAGATGGGAATGTTTACAAAACTCTCTTTGAGTTTGTTGGTGTTCGAAACTCCAACTTCTTTGCATCAGTAACATCCTGGCTATAGGCCCTCAGACTGTTATCGAGGAAAGCTGGTCTAGCAAGGTATAGGATTCAGACTTAAGTAGACCTATTGACAACCACCCAAAATGCTTGAGCTCAAGTTGTCAAGTGATAATCCTCAAGTCCAATATCTCACTCTCACACTTTGACTTTCAAATGTGGGACTATGTTAGGAGTGTTACAATATCCTACGTAAACCATTTTATAAATACCAATGCAAATCATAGGTGATGTCTATGAGCAGGGTCGTCCCTGAGGGTAGTTTTTGAGTGCAATGGCCCATGGTCCATCAACTTTAAGGGTCCATTTCTTACATGAATTCGCCTTCAGTTTAGAAAAAAAATAGTGTGTCCTAATGAGGCCTTGTAGAAACCATTTTTTTGCAAAACAACTCACCGAAAAATGAGCCCTTGTAGTTACGGATTTTTCGATGAAATAACTTGTTGAAAAATGAGCTCTTATGGAATCGAATTTTTGATGAAACAACTCATCAAAAAATGAATCCTTATAGAATCAAAATTTCAGTGAACAACTCAATGTTAAAGTTCAAAAATTAATGGAATAATATAAGGGCACATTGTTCATCAAAATTTTTTTATAAGGGTCCATTTTTTTCTTTTGCCCAGGGCCTGGAAATGTCAGGGACGGCAGTGGCTACGAGAGCCACTTATTCTTCATTTTTTGAATATCTAAATAAACTCTGGAATCCCAAGATAACCTCAGATACTTTAAGCTAGCATTTGACCTTGTGCCCAACCATATGATATAATAAAAGAGGAAGTGAAAATTTATAGTTAGAGACATACCAGGAAAAAACAAAAGAGATCAGCCCTATTGTCCAATTTGAATCAGATGGACGCCTGTGTTTCTTGCAACAAACACATCCTGCTAATGTGTTGATGATTGTTTGCGCGGTAACAAGAGCAACTGCAGATGAGAGACCAAGCTCTAAAGCAGGGCTCTTTGGGTATATACATTCCCCTTTGGTGGTAGTCTGAACATCAGAAATCTGCAAGACCTTTGTATTTTTTAATAGGTGCACGGCCATATAACGGAATTCTCGATATAACCAATTGAAAAAGAGAATCCTTGTATTTTCAAGTAAAATAACATGACACTAGTTCTACTTGAGTAAGGAAAATTCAAGCCAAAAAAAGGAAGGCGTCACGATTCAAATGTCTAAAACAACCAATGCTTATATTGTGTAATCATAATAAAAATACCTTGTGCTCTTTTCATGGTTAAGACCACCCGCAATAGTGTTAATCTTAGTATTTCCCTTCTCGATGTTCACAAGGCACAGAAAGCTGTACCTTAAACATGCATCGAGCTGAAAATTGGTCTTCTTATTGAAAACGGAACAAGTTTCAACATTAAGGAAAACATCATCTCATAGAGAAGGCAAAACAACATATATAGTAGATCTAAAGACATACAACCAAGAGGAAGAAAAGTGTCATTTAGTAAAACATAAAGCATACCAATCAAATAAATGCGATGGCATTGGATGGCCAATGGAGCAAAAAAATCCATATTCCTCTAGGCACCGAAAGAAAATTGAGAATATGCAAGGGTCCCAGCTCAAAGGGAGGAACAGTTATCCTCCCAATTATCCCCCACTGTCAAGCTACGATTACGATTCATCAATTATCCTCCATCCCTTCAGGAAAGCATAAAAAAAAGACCAAACTTAAACTTAAAATTCCAAATTCCATCAGCCAACCCCAGCAAGAGGGGGCTTTCATATGGGGGGTGTCTAGGCCCTAGGGGGTGAGCAGGTGTGTCCCCCCTCCCCTGTGGGGGTGTGGGAGCAGTGCCCCCGGCGATATTTTTTATTGATGATTCTATTTGTATTTCAGGCATATGGATCCATTTGTTTCATGGATCCATCTCAACAGGAGTGGTATATAAACTCCATATGGTTAGGAATCTCCAAATCCTATGTATTTTCTTCTTCTCTACAAAGTGAAGACCGATCGCCGCCGTCCAAGGGCGTAGCCTAGTTATGGGTGAGCCTTGTAAATCCGTGTATCTTCTTGCTTGTGTGATTGATCATGTTTGTGCGTCTGCAATTCACGACATAAAGATCAAGAACCGATCATCGATGTTGCTTATACGTCAAACTTATCACTCGCTCCTTAGCCCCCAACGAAACATGAACTTAGAAAAATGGAGGTTGAGTGGCAACTTAACCAGTTAAGACCATCACCTCAAGGGTTGTCCCCAATAGCTGTACTGAAATCGAGTCTTTAGTGCATATGCCATACTTCTCCAAGAACACAATACACCATTAATATCTACAATTACATATCACTGTAGCAACCAATGACTCTTTACAAGAAACGAGTTAACACAAAACCTTTGGACAGCTCGGAGACCCTCCAGCTCCAACCAATGCCTCTTTATAAGAAACTATAAATGCTACAAACAAGATATCATGTTCATCATATCACAATTAACCGGTTCTTCGCAAAACCTTACTTCAACTAAGTCAACCACTTAATTTACTCCTCATAAATCCACATTCTTCTTCATCTCAATGAACAGACAAAAAGCACAAGACAACGTTGCAACTGAAAAAAAGTCCCAAGCAACAAAGTCAGATGAACAATATGTTTTGGGCCATCATCATCAACGCTACTATTAAACCATTTACACGATGAACCCTCGGTGAATCTGCAGAGACAATACCACAGAACACACAGATGTTACACAGCATCTACAACCCAACAATGTTTTTTTAAACAAACCAAAGTAAAAGAACACTCTTTGCAGAAACCCATTTCAGAACACTGCCAAAGAAACCAAACAAGAAGTAGCAACCTACATGGGCGCCACATCGATCCTTCCTAGAGGGCAATCATCACAGAGAACATTAACCATGCAAGAAAAAACCCATAAACCAAGAATAACCGACCTTGATCTTCTTGGCTTCAGCAGCAAACCCCAAGATGGCAGAGAGGAGACCCAGAACTCCCACCAATGCACACACCACAAGAACACCCCTCTCCATTACCCGCCTCCCTTCTGCCCCACTCTCCTCTCTCTACTGAGAAAGAGGGAATCTGGAAAGGTACTTCGCTGTTCAAGAGATCTAATTAAATTAATTTACACCTCTATTTTACTTAACTCCTGTTTGACTGAAACATTCCCCACTGCAAATATACTAAACTCCCACTAAAACCTGATTATCAAAGGCGTTTCTTCGACTTGAAATATCAGCCGTTGATCTCTAATCAACGGCGTCATTCGCAGAATCCTTGGGAAAGCGACAAATGCCGATGCGGCAGACCTATGTCCGAAAACAGTCGTAAGATGGTGATCTTATTACCAAAAATGCCACCGCTAGGAAGAATGGCTGATGTCAACTAACACTGCAGGTGTGGGTGAGACTGTAAATAATTTGAAGTTCGAATCTTTTTGATTTAAGTGCGCGAGGCAAAGGGTAACTTCACCTCTCCTGTTTGTGATATGTACTTTTGTTGACGGTGGTGCTTACACTAATCATTACATTTACGAGGGTTTACGTGTAAAAAAACTTCTCAGTATTATTTTCTTAACATAGAGCTAATCATAAGTTGAACCATGTAATTGTACATGAATAAATCCCTCAATAAAATTCTAAATCTCACATAATACCCATTTCATATGTACAAATAGGGTGAGCTTTGAGTCGGGTCGGCCTAGATCTGACCCTGCTTTAACCTGCAAAAGTCTAGATCCGGCCAGAACCCGATGTATAAATGGATCGAGATGGGGCCTTCATATTTCAAAAATATTATGTTCGGATTGAGCCTAACCCGAACTCGAAGTACAAATGGGTCGGGTTCGGGTTCTTAAAATTCGGAATAGAACAAAATTAGAGGACATGGATTTATAATCACAATTAGGGATGCAAACAGTCGGATACAGATACGGATATAGGTATTACTGTATCCTTGTCCGCTTTTTAATACGAATACGGATGCGGATACGGATATTGATGGATATTAAAACTTTCTTACCATATCCTTAAAAAACGGATACGGATGTAAAACGGGTACTAATCACGCACGAGCAATATTAGAAATACTCTATAGAATCGACTTAAATATATAAGAATTGGATGGAAAACGCATGATATTAATTTACTAACTGTGTTTGTATCGTAAAAATTATATAATTATTGTAAGAGAAGGTATAGAATTATGTTATATATGGTTAAAAATAAATTTATGATTATATTTATATACGAAAACGGATATACGGATACAGATACGGATGTTTGCGGATATCAAAACGATATCCATATTCGTATCCATTTTAAACTGGATACGGATACGGATGTCAAAATCTGTATAAAACGGATACGGTGATGGATCGGATACGGATATATTCGTAACTGTTCGCATCCCTAATCACAATATATCCAATATTTCCTTCATTCATGAATAGTAATATTTTATCATATTCATGTGTTTTGGATGAATTATACCCATAACAATAAATTGGAATCAAATTGTAACTTCATGGAATTAAAATGGTGTGAGTTGAGCTCAGTCCAAACTCGAGCCCAATCACGCGAACCTTGGGTCGGACTCGGGTCCTCAGTTTGCTAAAAAAACACAGGCCTCGATCCGACCCAAGACTCACGAAAAATTGACGAGCTGAGCAGGACTTTTCCGAATTGGGCCGGATCGAACAAACCCAATGCTCCACCCTATATACAAAGATCAAATCTCTACTAAAAAAATTTCAAAAAAAGATCGAATATCTTTCTATCTCCCGCCTTATATAGTTGGAGTTCTTGTTTAAACAGAGGCGGTGCAACTGCAGACGCCAAATGCGATCGCCGGCGCCGGTGACGCTGCTCGCATCAATAGCCAATCTCGTGAAGGAGGGCATCGTCCATCCCACTGTCTACAGTTGCAACAAGCTCATCGAGGCGTTCTCGAGAACGGGGTTCTTGTCTCGTGCACGCCAGCTGTTCGATGCAATGCCGGAGAGGAATGTCTTCACTTGGAACACTATGATACACGGATATATCAGGAACGATGACATGGTAGGCGCACGTTCGCTCTTCGATACTGCTCCCGAGAAGGATCCCGTCACGTACAACTCGATGATCTCCGGATTCGCAGGTGCGTCGTGCAAGAACGAAGCGATGGAGTTGTTTGATGAGATGAGGGAGAAGGGTGTGAGAGTTGATGGCTTTGCACTGACCACAATGCTAAATGTTGCTGCCGAGTTGGGTGATTTGGGTTACGGCAAACGGGTGCATACGTGCATGGTCAAGACCGGCAACGATGGCGATCGATTCGGTGCGAGTTCCTTGATCGATATGTATTCGAAATGCGAGAGCTTCTCGGACGTGATTCGTGTATTTCATATGTTTGAGAGAATGGATCAAGTGGATACCGTCTCTAGGAATGCAATGGTTGCCGCTTGCTGCCGAGAAGGTGAGATGGGAATGGCTTTCGACTTGTTTTGGGGAGCACCTGTTGTATACGATGCGATTTCTTGGAACACGCTTATCAGCGGTTGCGTGCAGAATAGCCTTCCCGGTGTTGCCATGGAGCTAGTTCTTCAGATGGGCATTGCTGGGATTAAATACAACGAGCATACGATGGCCGGTATACTCGCTGCGTGCTCGATTACGAAGAGCTTGAAGCATGGAAAGCAAGTTCATGCTTGGGTACTTAAGAATGGCTATAGTTCCAATCCGTTCATCTGCAGCTCCATTGTGGACTTCTACTGCAAATGTGATGAGCTGCGATGCGCTCACATCGTTCACGTTCAGTACTGCGATGGAAACGTGTTCTCAACCACTTCGTTAATCGTAGGATACTCTCAGAAAGGTTCGATGGAAGAAGCAAAGAGGCTCTTTGATTCTGTAGAAGTGAAGAATTCTGTCATCTGGACTGCTATTTTCGGCGGATACATCAGATCCTCTCGGTACAATGATGTCTTGGATCTTTTCAGAAAGGCTGCACACGAAGGCGATGCGATGATTTCCGACGAGTTGATACTGGTACATGTTCTTGTTGCTTCTTCTATGCAAACAAGTGTGGAGCATGGGAGGCAGGTTCACTCTCACGTTACAAGGATGTGTGTAACGTTGGACGAGAAACTGAGTACTGCGTTGGTCGACATGTACTCGAAATGTGGCATCATCAAGTATGCGGAGGAGATTTTCAAGCGATGCGACATGAAAGATCGAGTTATGTACAACTCGATGATGGCTGGCTTCGCTTGCAATGGGCTGGAGGGAAAAGCCATCGAACTGTTCGACGAGATGATGGAACAGCGGTTGCAGCCCGACGCTGTCACTTTCATTGCTCTGCTATCTGCTTGCAGGCATGCCGGGCTAGTAGAATTGGGAGAGAAGTACTTCTACTCGATGTCAACGAAATACAATATCGACCCAGAAATCGATCACTACTCCTGCATGATCGATCTTCTTGGACGAGCGAATCAGTTGGGCAAAGCATTTGAATTGATCAAGAGCATGCCATTTGCACCAGATGCAATAACATGGGGTACATTTCTCAGCGCTTGCAGAGTAAGCAGGAACACAGAACTAGCGAAAGAGGCGGAGAAGAAGCTCGCTGAATTGGTGGAGGTGACTAGTTGTTCCCGATTCGTGCAATTAGCTAATACTTTCGCTGCGAAGGGCGAATGGTCTGAGGTGGAAAGGATCAGGAGGAAGATGAGGGGTAGAGAATTGAAAAAGCACGCCGGATGTAGTTGGTTGCAGGTCGGAAACAAGCTGAACATCTTTATTTCCGGGGATGTTTTCCATACAGAAACACGCAAGGTTTACGAGATGCTCGCGACCGTGTATGCTCAAATGACAGATGCTGATGAAGCTTTCGTAAGTGATTTTGTTTTTTACGAATGAAACACGATCGGTTTACTTATACATGGACTGGTATGCTGGATATCGTGTGTTTTGACTCCGCAATGTGCATATCCTTGCTGACATTCCCCTTTGGAGGAGTTCCATGAGAGACATTCTTGTTAGATTTCTCCTGTGAAGACTGATGGGTACTGAACATTCGAGATCTGCAGTTGCATGAATAGAAACCCGCGTATTCCAGCCAACGCAGACACACAGAAGTGAGAAGGTAAATGGTGCCTTTGCCCGCCAACGACGTGACCATATGGGTTAGGATCCAAGTCAAGCTCGCAGTGTTTCAAATTCGGCCTGCTGTCCAGATCTTCTGCAACTAGATCTCGAGCTTGAATCATTTACAAATGGACTTTTTTTAATGCTGCGAAGGACTCGATAATTTTATTGAGAGAAGTCGAACCGATAGCGGCAGCACATATCCAAAATTCTATGGAAATTCTTTGCTGGCAAGAAGTCGGCAAGACAGATTTCCGAGGAGTTGTTGAAAGTAAAGCAGTTGGCACTGCTGGAAAAGAACTGATTGTTACTTTGATTCTGCAACTTCAGCTACTGTAAAAGGTTTCAATCATCCAGTTTTACTTCTCAGGAATTTGGTGTCTTATTTTGTGTCATCACATAGCACGGGGACTCCCCTGCACCCAAAAGAACATTGGGATCTACTTTCTGAATATGTCTGACAAGTTGTTTTGATTTCTGCTACATTATATGAATATATTCTTTATGTTTTCCACGATGCTTCCACAAGCCTGCAAGTAAGTTATGCTACCTTGGTCTAAAATCCCAGAAAATCTCCAGAATTTATGCACGGTTTTCGTGCCCAGACATCAAACCAGGATTTTTATGGGCTCCGGATCTTAACCAGGTCGTCGAGGAGATCTGTAGTAACGTTTTTCATAGCGAAGGTGAACCATCAGCCTCAGAAAGCAACACGTCCGAACCTCGGAAAATTCATCATCAACACCTCAAGGAAATCCTTCTAACTCTGTTTTCTGTTTCTATTTCGTTTGTGCATGATTGTGCATTTGATCATAGATGTCATTTGGATTGTACTTCTTCTCTCGCGTATATGTTGCGCAATACAGATACGCGGTATTGTATTGAACATGCGAATTATATCATCGGCTACATTTCCATATATACATATTTGTTGCTAGTTGTCTGTGGATCTGATCCATCAAGCAGTGCTATAGACATGGATGAAAGAAACATATGCTGCATTGGTTTTCTGAACTGAATAGTTGACTACAAATGTAGAGGCAGAGACTCAAAAGCACAGATCATTAAGATCTGCTAAAAGAAACAGAAAAAATATGCAACAACGTAATTTTTTTCTAGTTTACGACGGCCAACGAGGTCCACGATCAGTGATAGCCGAGAGGCGCTGGAGCATCTTTGAGCTGGTGACCCTGGTAATGGATATCCTGCAAAAAACAAACATGGAAAATATAAACACATATACTACTTTTTTTGAAGGGAATATATATACAAAATTTGTTGCCATACATTTGTTAAATTTCAGAAATAAATATGCAGAACAAAGTTATATTCGGCAAAATTTACTTTAACAAAGTATGTATAACAGAGTTACCTTGAAAAGTTGCATCTAAAGAACATATGTACGTATTATCATTTGTAATACAATATTAGTACTATCGGATACAGGGATACATTTCTATTCAAAATTATATGCAATAAATCTTTATAATTGCAATACTGACTGTTCCTAAAAAATATAACGAGAAGAAACTTCCAATCAAATATCTTGAACTAATAAGTGAATAAAGCTTTATGTGCAACTGAACCTTGATAATGACGTTAGGTTATATTATGTGGATACTGATTGGTGAGTGTATGTTTACACTTTAAAAGGTGAAGGATGATCAGTAGAATATAGCACCTAATTGATCCAAACAAGCCCATGAATCTAGTGGAAGAGAGAACTTACTGAAGCAAAGTGGTTGACATCACGATGATGCGCCTCATCAGCCCGGACAACAAGGACGACATCCCTGAGCGTAGAGCCAGGGGGGAGCCTCCAGTAGTCCAAGGCAATGGCAGGGGCTGGCACGTTCTCAATGGTCCCCTTGTCGAGCTCCTTGAGGAACTCTGTGTAGGAATGGATGGCCTCCTCCTCGAGGTACCCAACTACTCGGTGAGCGAATTTCGGCGAGATGAGGTAACCCAGGAAGTATGCATTGAAGAATACACCCTGCACGGTGACGACAAGAGCCCGTTCGTACCATCTGGGCTGGGAGACCTCCATGAAGGTCATGAGGTGCATCCGCTCATTCTCAGCCTCCTCCAGCAGGGCCTTGATCCAACCGCCGCTTTGCTCGAAGCGGCGGAGGGACTTGAGATGGAGTAGCAAGCCTCCCACCATGCCTGGCACTGCAGCGACGGTTTCAAGCATCATGGCACGGCAACCATACCTCTTCTGCAAGTCATTGAACTAGTTAGCCATGTCATTTTACAGCAACAAAGACCTGCTTGCCACTGAGAGATTGTTCTCCCTGTTACCATAAATCATAAACTATTTATCCAATTGTCCAACACAAAGAGAAGTCCCAATTAAATCTGGTGTCCAAATTGTATAGCAACTTCTTTACCACCACTAGACTTTACATTTTTCATAAAAAGCACATGCTCTGAATTCCGTTATTTGCAAAAAAAATTACCTGTATTTGTTAAATAAAAAGCACCCTTCTCCCTACCCATATTCTGAGTTTTTCAAAATTATGTTGTATTAGTTGGATTATTCATTTGTAGAAATGTTACATGGTTACTTTAGTTAAGTAATTCAATCATCTGCCTGTTGTAAAATACATCTGCGCCAATTTAGTTTAGTTATTTATTAGATGTTTCAGATAAGCAATGGATTTATTTCTTTGAAAATTATGACTCGTTTAACTATTATAAAATTTTGACATGACAACCAAATGTCATCGTCTTTGCCAATCAAGCCTTGATTAAGGGTATATGTTTTCTCAATAAAATTTCCTTTCACTGTAACTTTCATTGACAAAAATGGTGAAAATATGTCTCAAAATCAAATTACATTGCTGTAAATAAGAGCAGATTAAAATAGGAGCAGGAGCAAAAAATTAAATACAAATCAAAGTAAAATGTTTGCTAATGAAAAAATAGACAAAAGACAAATAATATTGAAATAAGTAATATTAGATTTCTATTGCATTTAGATCGAGGCTATTAAACTATAAAACTATTTATTACTCCAATAAGAATTCAGATATTTGAATTTAGGAACTTCTCAAACAATCAAACAAACAACATTTATCTATCATTTTTTTCTTTACCGCTTATTCCATCTTATATCCCAACACACAATTCCAACCAAAAAACATATAGATTAATAAACTATCTTTATTCATGTTCCACCCTATTGCAATTGGATGAATAGATAGATTATGCATCTCTTCGCTATCTCTTAAATAAATTAAACAACAGTAAATGATAAATCTCTCTTATCTATTCTCAATTTCCCGTAGAAAACCCCTGTTTTAGGTAAGCAAAATTAAAAAAATTATTATCAAGGGCTTCCCGAAGAGATTCACAAGAAATCAAAACATAAACACAGGCATATATCAATCAATGAAACAAAAATAAATAAATAAATAAATAAGAGCATCTCTCCAAGAAAACAGGGTTTGGAGATCCGCCGCCATACCTGGAAGAAAACGTCGGTAGGATATCGGAGCACCTTGACTGTCCAGTAAGCGAGCTTGTCCAGAACCGTCGTCGGCACATGGTGCCTCTTCAGATCGATCGACACATCCGCCTTGTACGTCTCCCACGGCTGCATGATCACACACACCCCAAATCAAAATCCACTAATAATTGAAAAGCTTTAACGGATGATCCCGATCGCGACGAAACCGATCACGCACCATGAAGCAGTTCCACCGCCACTCCGTCCCGTCCTCCTTCGTCAGCTTCCTCGACGACACGCCCCAGTAGCTCACCACGCCCTTCTCTCCCGCTCCCCGTGCCGCCTCCGCCTCCACCTTCGCCGGACTCTCCTCGCGCGCCTGAGCATCTGCAGCGGCAGTGCTGGCAGTCCGCGACGGCGGAAGGAGCGGCGAGCGGATCCACGCGGACAGATCTGCAGGGCGGAGTGGGGCAGATGAGAAGGAGCGAGCAGCGGCGTGGGAAGGGACTAGTGCTCGTCGGAGGGCGGCAACGGCGAGGCGCGAGCTCATGGCGTTCGACAGGAGAGATCCCGTGGAAGAGAGAGGTGTAGGCTTTCGTGGTGTTCGTTTCTCTACGAAGCGATGGCGGTTGGGTTTAAATAGGAGCTGGGAGAGAGGTTGACGTGGCGGGCTACCAATTTGACGGCGTGGACTGATGGCTCATGAGAAAAAGTTTTGTATACACCCTTGTTTTTTATTTGTTTTCGCTATTATACCTTTTAATTTCACTCCATTAACTAGGGGTGCGTTGGGTTCGGGAATAAGTAGGAATAAGGACGAAAAATAAGGAGAATAAGGGTCTATTCTTTGTTCGATTGGAGGACAGGAATAAGGAGAATAATGTGACATAAAGATAGGAAAGGTGGGATAAAGATAGGAATAAGAGTGAAATAAGATGGAATAATGGGGAATAGTCGTACCACTGGAAACCTTATCGAGAGGAGAATTGACACATTATTCCATGGTCTATTCTCCAACCTAGGTATTGGACTGATGTAGATAGTCTCTTTGTCTTGAATTAGAGACATTACCATGGGGAGCTGTTTGTGTCTGTGTGTGTATATAGCATCTATTACTTCACTGTGTTTCGAAATAATCAAATAAGAACAAAGGATAAATATATTTTCCTTTACATCAGAAACAGGTTTGAAGAAATTCTCCTTTATTCGGTTGATTATCGGCAAACAGATCCTCTGTTGTTAGAGCATGTGCTGAAACGCAATGAAATCGTCCGATGGACATCCAAGGGTGCTCATGAGTGATGGGTTTGATTGGCACACATCTCCATCTCTATCGAATGATATACGTCGTTACAGCATCTATTGTAATAGCAGAGGATCTGTTCTTCGACAATGAGGAGAGTTATCGTACGAAACGCCGTCGCCAACTTGTTGAGAGTTGAAAGTGCAATAATTTTATTTACAGGGTCTAAAGCAAAAATATCATTTCACAGGGGGTTGTCTCCAAAGAAAAAAAATGTTAGGTTCCTCCGACCTCCGTTAATTATCCCGCACGTTTTACAACGATGCCCGGGTGCAAGATGCTTAGGCCGTGGCCCTTCATTAACCGTCTGATCTCAATCGAAGGGATGCGGTGTTATACATAGCGCGTTTCTTGGGGGACAAGAAGGTCCGCGCTGGCGACAGTTTGAATTGACTATTTTGTTTATTGATTATGGTGGAGCGGTTGCCGTAGGTGGAAGGGCAGTTTGGGTATTTAGGAGTCCCGTTGAACGGGGGAGAAGAACTTGGAAAAGAGGAGGCGGCGGCTTTTACATGAATTGAACGAGATATTGATGTGGAAAATATTGGTCAATTTTAATTAATTTATTTATTATTACTATCGAGATGTGGACGTAATTTGGGGAATTTTTGGTGATTGACATGTTTATAATAATAAAGTGGTGGTCAAGGAGCACAATGTGTTTTTTCCTCTCTTGTTGAATATTTGAAAATCCTCCACTCGTGATTTAATTATTTTAAATCCAATTCATATTTGGGTCTAACTTACATTCATCTATAATTCTCTGGCTATAATTAAAGGTTCCAATATCGCACTTCCTTTAATAAAAATATCTTTAGTCTTCTTCAAATTATTATCAATATAAATTGTAAACAATATTACATCACATTTACGATAGTTGTCATTAGAATACACAATCTTATTATATACATAATAGACCACGGAGCCTCTGATTATTATTATATATAATAAAAAGATTTAATGGGGCTGTCACCAGAGATTGCTCGACAAACTTCAAAAACTTCTTAAGTTACATATACGACCTTTTACACAAATGTAATTAGAATATCGACCCCATAAATTACCTCAGGAACCTTCACGAGTTTTAAATATATTTAAATCCACACTTTATTCGATCTATTTTTGAATTAGATAAATATATATCCAAATCGAATAGACATAATCGATTTATATCCAATCTATTTTCATCCCTACTTCCAAAACAACACAATTAGCATTCAAAACATGTGTATACGTGTTGTGAAAATGGGATAAAATCCAATTCAAATCCAAACATCAAGAGTAATTATCGGCACATATAATATACATGGAAGAGAAACAGCTATAGACATCCAAAGTAAAACTTTCACATATTCAAAAACATAGCCAAACACCATCTAAACCATATATTCTAACACACAACACTAGCAACCAGGATCAATTTATTCCACGCATCGTTTTGCGATGGCGAAACTCAGCGTGGTAACGACGCAGATCGGACTTTTTCCGACAAACTCCGGTCTCCTTGCATATGTCGAAGATCATAGCAATCCGATTCAGTGGTACCCAATTGGTGCAGGTGCGTCTCTTAGCTCATGTCCTTGATAATGTATGTCCTGAAAGAGCGCAAGGCAATCTCAATCATCACGAAAGCATATGAAGAAAAAAACACGCGATATATCATATTAACCGCGATCAATGACCGGATCTTAAGACCACCGGAAAAAGAACTACCAAGACGAAAAACTAGGACAGCTCATGCTCTCTTTCGCTCTTCCAACATAGTTCGTTGCATCCCTATCTTTCTTTACGAAATCGATTTCAAAAATCCAAAAACGTAGATCGAATCTATGATTAATGTTCTACATACCGATCATATTTAGCTCAACTCCAACCTTCGTAACAATTCTATCTTCATTGTTAGCAGAAAAAGTCAATATTTAAGCAACGTAAAACCATTTAAAAAAGGACCGGACTTTAAACCATTAAGATGAACTATCTAATAGATTTGAGCAAAATTTGGTAGATATTAAGAACATTAATCATAAATTAAATCTACAAAAAAGAAAAAGAGGGATAATCTGCTATACAAAAAGGGGGACAGATCGTCTACTGCAGACGGCAAGGTAGCAGAGTTTGTTGTAGCTGTGTGCGTTGCTCGATCTTGATCAAGCGATTCGCACGATTTTGATTTTTGTGGATCTGTATTATGCAAAATCGTGTGAACCGCTCGATCACGATCGAGCGTCTCACATGACCACAACAGGCACAACATCACAGCTGAGGATCCTCTCTGGCAGAATACGCAATAGCATATGACTTAGTATCCAAAATACCTGGAAAATATATTTTTATTGGAGCAAAACAAACAAGATCATGAAGTTCATGTTTGTATCATTAAAATAGGGGCACGGATTGTCTGTTGTATCGAGGGTTGCAGCAGACTCCGCTGCACCCTTTGGGGCCGTTCGATCACGATCGAGCGGTTCCCACAAAATCCCTCGATCCGAGTCAACAAAAAGTAGGATTTCGTGGAAACCGCTCGATCGTGATCAAGCAGCCTCAAAGGATGCAGCAGAGTCTGTTGCAACCCTCGGTACAACCGACGGTCCACGCTATTAAAATAGTCATTTATTCTTTACCGTTTCTTATTTCCTATCCATCGTCCAAAGATACGTTAAAACAACAAGAAGGGAGAGAGCACAAACCGAAGCGAAGTGATTGACGTCGCGGTGGTGCGCCTCGTCGGCCCTCACGGCCAATACCACATCGCGGAGCGTGGCGTCGGGGCTCAAGCGCCAGTAGTCCACAGCAATGGCCGGCGCGGGGACGTCGGGGATGTTGCCGTTGTCGATCTCCTTGAGGAACTCGGTGTAGGAGTGGATGGCCTCCTCCTCGAGGTATCCGACCATGCGGTGAGCGAGCCTCGGTGCGAGGAGGTACGCGAGGAAGTAGGCATTGAAGAACACGCCCTGCACCGTGAACACGAGAGCGCGCTCGTACCACCGCGGCTGCGACACCTCCATGAAGGTCATGAGGTGCATCCTCTCGTTCTCGGCCTCCTCCAGCAAGGCCTTGATCCACCCGCCGCTGTGCTCGAAGCGGCGGAGGGACTTGCAGTGAAGGAGCAATCCTCCGACCATGCCGGGGACTGCCGCGACCGTCTCCAGCATCATGGCTCGGCAGCCATATCTTCTCTGTTCAGTTAAAACTTAACATGAGAAATTTGAGTTTATTGTGATACCATATTTTTAAGATTGACTTCACACATTGAAACAAATCTTAGAGGTACTAATATAATGATTTTTCCCTTTTAAAAAATTTACTCTTCAGTACTTGGTTACCTCGTTAATATATTATTTTATGCAATGTAAAGTACCATTATTTTTACGCTTATGCGATCTACAGGCCCTACAGCAGACTCTGCAGCAGTTGCTGGAGCCGCTCGATTTTGATCAAGCGGTTCGTAGGGATTTGCACTTTTTGCGGGGCCTTATCGTGCGAATCCATGCGAACCACTCGATCAAGATCGAGCGATTCCAACCCTTACTGCAGAGTCTGGTGCAGCAGGGGCTACAACAGACGATCGGCTCCTCCATTTTACTGTTAACATCAGCAGGATAAACTAGCGGATCAGTACATTCTCACCTGGAAGAAGACGTCGGTGGGGAAGCGAAGCGCCTTCACGGTCCAGAAGGCCAGCTTATCGCCCAACGTGGTCGGAGCGTGGTGCTTCTTCAGATCGATCGACAGGTCCGCCTCGTACGTCTCCCACGGCTGCATCGCAAACGTCCAATACTGAATTAATCAATCCGCTGAAATCACTACAAGAAAAATGAGTTGTGGCCAAAGAATGTGGCTACGGAAACTTACGATCATGATAATTATGTGACTACTAACTTTTCGTAGCTATTATCTATGGTCAAAGTCTTTAAAGATGTAAATATCATAATTGTGGTCACGACAACTTCTGTAGTTCTTTGTAGTGGTCACAGCATATTCGTAGTCAAAGAACTCTTATGACGAGACTTGTATTTACGGCTACATGTCACGAAATGTTGTGTCAGAATCCAATTTCGTGGCCACAAGCTCCATATTCATAGATATAGTTCTGTGACCACAACTTTTTTTCTTTGTAGTGAATTGATGTTTGTTTGATCAGGTAAGACCTCAAAATAATCCCACATCATATACTCACCACAGTAACTTATAACCGGTAGAGATTAATATTTTGATAGCTCGAGTTTAAATATTTTGAGTGATTGCCAATGAGTCCGATTGAAGACTAACAAATTTACAGTGCCCGTTTTCTCAGGATCGAGACGTTATAGAACATCTCACCATTCGATCTTTATCCAACAGTTGATAACAGTGAATAACATTGTTATGCCATTTTTAGTTATGAAATGTTGGACCAAAATAACAGTCACACGGGTCATGGATTGCAGCCATCAGATCTTAATCCAATGGTTCTAGTTAAGATATGGCTCGACTACAAAACGTAGGTGGGAAGGCTTGAACTTACCCTGAAGGAGTTCCACCTCCATACCGATCCGTCCGCCTTTGCGACCTTCGGCGGCGTTATTCCCCAATAGCTCGCTGCCACCGCCTTCGTTTCGCTCGCACCGGTCGTTCCGTTTTCGCTGCTCTCCTCCTCCCTCTTGGCGGAGGGAGTGATCGCGAAGGTGCTGGCATTCCTAGGGAGGCCCCGCGACATACCGACGAGGATGACGCGTCCGTCGCCTGCAGCGAGGAGGCGGAGGTGCCTGACGGATAAGTTGGCGAGACGAGAAGCCATCAAACAGCAATGGAGAAGTTGGAATTTTATAGTGGTCGTTGTCTTGTGGATGGATGATGGCTGCGGGTCTATGCTCTATATATACGTGTGTGTGTGTGGAAGGTTAATGTTTAGATAATCTTGTGATATTATTACGAATGAGCCTAATTAAAAAGGATGGGATGGAAGGTTAGGTACTTGTGTATTAAATAATTAGTTGACGCGATCACGTCATGGATGGCGTAAGAGGGGTCTGTTTGCATTTCACGGGAAATCACAGGTGGCCTCGTCTCGTGGGAGGAGGAGATAATTTTCTGATTTTAGATGGAAAGCGCTTTTTCTTGGGGCTTACGTTGGGGTCGGACCCAGTTCCCGGAGGTGGTCGTGGCGCGAACGTGGAAGGTCGACCTTACGGGTTGCATCACGGATGACGTACGCATCCAGATTCCAGACCCGTTTTCTGACTTGTATACAAATGACCTTTATAATTGAGGTATAAACTTTTCAAATTACTTACACGACGATCTTTGAAATAATCTAATTTCCTCTTAGATCCTGTAAATTTGCTAATCATTATAGATCTTTCGGTTAACCCTCAATTATTTACTAGTTAAATCTAACCAAATTCGAAGCCAGCGATCCCCGAAGAGACGTGGATGGCGTAGCCGCCGGAGTAGTCGAGCATGCTCCACTGGTAGAGGAACCCACCGCCTTAGGGCTCGTTCGGTAGGAGAATAAGTAGGAATAAAGATGGGGAATAAGGGGAATAAGGGTCTATTCTCCGTTCGGCTGGAGGATAAGAATAAGGAGAATAAGGTGAAATAAAGGTAGGTAAGGTGGGATAAAGATAGGAATAAGAGTGAAATAAGATGAAATAATGGGGAATAGTCGTACCACGGAGAAGTGTGTTGGAGGCTTATTCCCCTTATTCCATTCCTCCTTATACCCCAAAGGAACAGGGCCTTAGAGGCTGAAAGCACCCACGATGTAGGAGAAGATGAGCCACATGGGCACAAACATCATCCACGTCTTGATGTTCATCCTTCCGAGCACGCACCCGCGAGCAGGATAAGGGCGATGGCGGCGTGCATGAACTCAAGGGGCCCGTTCGGTTCGGGAATAAGTAGGAATGAGGATTGGGAATAAGGAGAATAAGGGTCTAAGTCAGCTGGAGGATAGGAATAAGGAGAATATATAAGGTAAAATAAAAGTAGGTAATGTGGGATAAAATAGGAATAAGAGTGAAATAAGATGAAATAATGAGGAATAGTCGTACCACATGGAACCGTGTCGGGAGAAAAATGACCCCTTATTCTCCCTATTCTGGCCCCTTATGCTTGTACCGAACAGGCCCAAAGTCGACGAGCGTGGGCAAGGGGAAGGCTCCAAGGTGTTGCCATGGCTGTCGATGGGGGTGGGTGAAAGAAATCCAACCGTTGTATTTCACGTGATTTGATTAAATCATTTTTAACCTAATCAAGTTAATCTAAGATGTGTCAATTTAAGGCAGTGTTTGTGGAGTAAGACGGAACAAATTTACACGATTGAGGGGGGAATTAGTTTGTTTCAAAAGGCGTAAACATAATTAGAAAAGTTTATAAGGTCTGTGAAGTAAAAATAACATATAAGTATTACCCTAAAAATCCAAAAGAGGATTTTTATTTATAAAATATTGTGATTATTTTTTCTTAAAAAAAATATAAAGAACAATTACATGTATATTATGTAATTAAAAAAATTAAGAAGAGATGGAGCATGTGCCCCTACTTACCCCCACTAAATCCGTCTTTGTCTACAATAACTCCTTGGATGAAGGAAATAACGTGAACACGTATGTGTACGTACACATCAGTCATAAGCATCCATTTGCCATGTTCCCTCTTGCATGCATTGAAGCCATCTGTACCGTTGGTAGGTCTCCACATGCAGACCACACAGAGATTTTTCTCTGTCCGTAATTCCCGATCAGAACATCGGATGAAAGTTTTTCTCAGTCTGGGCATGATTTGGCGAACGGTTCGCTAATGAACGATATTCCAGAAAATATTTTCATTTTATATTATAAAAAAATAAATTTAGAATTGAGAATCGGCAGATGGTTTGTCGATTCTCAATTCCAAATATTTTTATATATTATTTTTTATGATATAAAATTAAAAGTTTTTCGAAATAATATTATATATTATTTTTATGTATGATCAGCAAACAGTTTGTCGATCGGTAAATTATTCGTCGAATCATATTCTGACTGGGAAAAAATTGTCTGGCATGCCCTGACTGGGAATTACGGAGGAGCAGGAAAAATCTCGCCCATGCATGTCTGTAAAATTCACCCGTGCAATGGTATCTTGAGGGGGGTTTACTTAAATGGGGACAGAGAAAAAAATATATCCAAAATGGGTACGACTGAAAATATTTCCCAGAGTAAGCATATATCGGGAAATCGTTTGCCGATTCGTGTTCCGCGCGCGACAAACGGTTTGTCGCGCCACATAGACGGACGGGAGGGGGCACGGATTTCAAATTTTGCTGTCCACGTGGCGCGGCAAACCGTTTACCGCGCGCGGAACACGAAGTGGCAAACAATTTGCCGATATATGCCTACTGCGGGAATAATTTTCAAACCGTCTCCATTTTCATGAATATTTTTCAAACCTAATACCCAACGGAGATTAATATTTATCTTGAAATTGGAGATATCCACTCAGGGAGGGAGGCCGATGAGATCCACCGGCTCCCCTGGATATCTACGCACGGGGACTGTCAATCACCATTGAACGGCTCTCGAAGAGGGCTGGGATAGTTGGTGCACATCTCGAGGATAATCCAACGGCTCCCTGCATTAGATCATGATTAGATGGATGGGTTTTTCCCGATTGATATGCACCGATGGTAGGTCTTCCAGATGCAGACCACGCATGTGTTTGTAAAACTCACCACGTGGAATAGTATATTGTAATTGGAGATATCTACTCATGGAGGGAGGCCGATGAATCCAACGGCTCCCCTGCATTAGATATCTACACACGGCGACCGTCGAATCACCATCGAACGGTTGGTGCGTATCGAAGGAGATCCAACGGCTCCTCTGCATTGGATCATGGGCAACATATCACCCTAGGCATATGTGTAGATATTTATAAACAGAAAGCCCTCGATCTAATGGAGTTCATCAAATGCTCTCTACATTATTTCCTTAACTTAGGAAGTGTTTCATCTCCCACGATGAGCTCCTCCACCGTCGTCGCCGTTGCTACCGACACTTACGAGAGCTATGAAGAGCTCATCTCTACACTCCCCTCTATACAATGTCCACATATAACTCCCTTATACCTCTACAAAGGATGCTGGTTGCCTAAGCCCATCTTGATGGGAACCATCGGTGTGCGCGACCACTTTACGGCTCGACCCACAGACATCTTTCTTTGCTCCTACCCCAAGTCCGGCACCACTTGGCTCAAGGCCTTGATGTTCTGCATCATCACACGTGCCGACTATCCCGACCTCGCGAACCACCCGCTTCTCCGAGCCAACCCACATTCGTGCGTAAAGTTCCTTGAGGATATGCATACGAACCGAGGAGATTCACACCTAGATCCAATCGAGCCATGCCTGCCACTAAGGCTCCTTGCAAGTCACATGCCCTACTCGATTCTACCGGAGTCGATCAAGAATTTGACCGGATGCCGGATTGTTTACATCTGCAGGTATGTGTGACTGATAGTCAAGTCCCTCCCTCATCCTAATCAAATGGTTATTTAATCTTGTTAGTTAATCCCCTCATATTTAGCTATGTTTTCGGGGCTTGGGTTGTCTGTTGTAGTGTTGTAATGCACTACAGCCAACTACAACCATCGAGCTGTTGTAGTGCATTACAGGAAGAGGATACTCTGCTGTAGTGGTTTTTGCAGCAGAGGTGCTGTAAACTCGAATATTTTTTTTTATGATTCGGCTTTTAAAATCCAACCTTATAGATTGAATATTAGGTTAATGATCTACATATCCTCCAAATTTCGCTTAAATCCGATATTGTTTGCTATTTTATCTTAACAGTTCAAGATTCGATTCTTTTTTAAATGGAGTTCAAGGTGCTTAGATCTTGACCGATTGTTTGACCATATCGGATTTAAGCGAAGTTTGGAGGATATGTAGATCATTAACCTAAGATTCAATCTATAAGGCTGGATGTTAAAATCCAAATCACAAAAAAAAATATTCGAGTTTACAGTACCTCTGCTGCAAAAATCACTACACCAGAGGATCTCTCCATGCATTACAACACTACAGCACTGCAACAGAGGATTTACACTCATATTTTCGTGCATTTTAGGGAGCCGAAGGACACCCAGATCTCATTTTGGAAATTTCTTGTGAGATTACATGGGAGGGATATTGAGTTAGAGGAGTATATGGAGGAACATATACGTGGAGAGGGCGCTTTCGGGCCCATGTGGGATCACATGCTAAGCTATTGGAGGGAGTCTCGAAGGAACCCTAATAAGGTGTTGTTCTTGAAGTACGAGGAGCTGACGAAGGATGCAGAGGGCGTGCTGAAGAGATTGGCCGAGTTCATGGGATATCCTTTCTCCCCCGTAGGAGGAAGAGGATGGCGTCGTGCGGAGGATCTCTGAGCTCTGTAGCTTTGGAAGCTTAAGTAAATTGGAGGTGAACAGGAGCGATAGAGGTATTCCTGCGTTCGGTTTTGCATATGCTAGCAACCTATTTTTCAGGAAAGGAGAAGTGGGGGATTGGACGAACTACTTGTTGACACCGGAGATGGCGAAGAGGTTGGACGATGTAATGGAGGCGAAGCTCCGCGGTTCTGATCTTACCTTCAATGATCGCGGTGGTTCTTGAGTCGGAAGCATGGAAGGTCCTATGGGCGATATGATACCGATATATGTACCGATATGATGTTATATTTTCCTTTTCATGCATTTCCTTCACAAAAGTGCATCGATATGTGCGAAATAACGTATATATACGGTATCGAAATGATATCGAAATCGATATAACCTTTCATGGGACTCGGAGGTGATACGGCTCCCCTAAGGTGTCTTTGAATATGCTATTCGCTTTGTGATTTGAACACACGGATTGTGTTTGCTTTGATATTTTTCTTGTGAGCATTTGAATGAATAAATGTTCTTAACGAGCCTAATATGGTCCAATTCCGAAGATCATGACCTGCAATTTTTTTGTATTTTTTGGTTTGATCGTGTCATCGGAGTAGAAATTCATGCTTTTCTGTATGTACAAAACGGAGAGTGTTCATAAATAATCTTGATCTGTAAAGTACAGAAATGGGGTACTATTTGCCCTCAAGAAATATTTCAATACATATGGAATCGGCTTATGTTTGACGTGTGTGTGGGTGGGGGCGTGACACTAGTTAAGAAGAGATGAGTGGATCCTATGCAGTGGTGCAGAGTCTACTGCAATCAATCCATGCTGCTTGATTTTTATTGAACGGTCACACGAATTTCCACGGTATAAGCCTACAAAAATAGGGAATTCGTGTGAACTGCTCGATGAAGATCGAGCGGCTCCGATGTTAGACGATTTTGCAACAGAATCTGCAGTACTGCAGAGGAACTGCTCCTTAAGAAGAGGGGATAAAAGGGTGTGTTATGCGCAAGTTCGATAGCGGAAATAGATTGTAAAACGGTTGCAGGGTGGGTTGGACGTGGTTTTGCAGGGATGCCCAAGTTTTCCCTAAGGCCCTGTTTGGTAGGAGAATAAGCCCTAGAATAAGGGGCCAATTCTCCTCCCGATACGGTTCCCAGTGGTTCGACTATTCCCCATTATTCTATCTTATTTCACTCTTATTCATATCTTTATCCCATCTTACATACCTTTATTTCACCTTATTCTCCTTATTCCTATCCTCCAGCCGAACAAAGAATAGACCCTTATTCTCCTTATTCCCCATCCTTATTCCCCATCCTTATTCCTGCTTATTCCCGAACCGGGCCTTAGGGTGTGTTTCATTCGTGGGTTATCTGGAGGAGGATAATCCGTTTTTGTGTTTGTGTGTTTGATTGGTGGGATAAGGGTTGGGAGGGTTTGTGTCATGTGATTGTATTGAAATTTGAAAAAGTGAGTAGTTATTATGATATGATTGTATTGAAATTTAAAAAAGTGGATAGTTGTTGTGATGTGATTGTATTACGTTTGGAATATTGAGTAAAGTTGAGTATTTTATGGTTTTAGATGATATGATTGTATAATATATAATTTTTTTGATGGAAAGTGAATGGGTTCCACTAGTGGGTTAGGAATATGGGGTTTGGAGGATAACCCACGAAAGTGGGGGGTAACCCCCCAACCGAACGGGTCCTAAGGTGGCGGGAAGTGAAGTTGTCGTGGGTGGCTTAGGAGGAGATTTACTTGATATTCTAAGTAAATCTCCCAAAAAAATTATTTCAAAAGAGACTGGCGGCGCAGCTTGTTGTCCGTCTCCCGTCAATTTTTATGTAATATCTTCTTCCTTTAGAGGTAAACTGATCAATAAAAATTTCCTTATGTATTTTTTAAAAAAAACTGAACACCTTGGTGCATATTTCCCGACCCCTTTTAGAATCATCTGCGTAATTTATAGCGACACATTATTAAAAAATCCTCATAAGTCTTAATGACAAGTGCAATCTTTTTTTCCTAAATTATGCAACTCATGAAATCCAACAAATACCGGATACTAAATCAATTATCAACAACGATATAAATTAGGCATATAAAACCAACATAATTTGCCCCCTCCCTCCAAAGTAAATATTCCCAACTTCGTTACTTATTGAAGCGTTGACCACAGTGACTTTTTTATCTGAGCTCACGTGCATCCCAATCGTTAGGGGCGTTCGGTTCGGAGGTTACCCTCACTTTGGGTGGGTTACACCAAAAACCCATATTTCTAATCAACTAGTGGAGCCCACACACTTTTCATAAATATAAATATATATATATATATATATATATTATACCATAATATCATCTAAAAATCATAAAGTACTTAACTTTTACTCACTATTCTAAATTTCAATACAATCACATAACAACGGTTGTCCACTTTTTCAAATTACAATACAATCATATCATAATAACTACCACTTTTTCAAATTTCAATACAATCACATCACAGAAAACCCTCCCAACTCTAAATCCACTAACGAAATACCAAAACACAAAAACGGGTTATCCTCCCCTACATAATCCACGAACCAAACGCACCCATAGATCAAATACTTTTATATATACAACCTAACACATCATGAATAAGAATTTATCATTTTCTTTCTATTTTTTGAGCTGGAGAATTTGTCCCATACGATTCACTTACAAAGGCAATGCCGATATTAAGGGCCCGTTCGGTAGGAGAGTAAGCAGGAATAAGGATGAAGAATAAGGGGAATAAAGGTCTATTCTCTGTTCGGCTGGAGGATAGGAATAAGGAGAATAAGGTGAAATAAAGGTAGCTAAAGTGAGATAAAGATAGGAATAAGAGTAAAATAAGATATAATAATGAGAAATAGCCGTACCGCTGGAAACCGTGTCGGGAAAAAATTGACCCCTTATTTCAGAGCATATTTCCAACCAAACCGGGCCTTAAGGGCAACGCCATCCTCTTCTCACGAAGCATTATTATATAATTTTTTTTTATAAGTCGTCGTTATATAATTTGCTCAAACAAGTAGAAAAGTGACGAATTATTCTCCGAGTCTGCCAGCACAGGTCGTACACTACTAGCTTATCCCTTCCCACATCCGCATTCTTTTGGACCGCAGGAACATCGTAACAAACCGTTCCTTTAATACCATCAAACCACGTCTTCTCTCCACCTTTGCTGTGTCACGGTGAACCCGTCCGTTTGGGCCGATCCCGAGGTACACCGCACCGGTGAATCCACAAGGACGGGCCACATATATGCTCCGCATTATCGCCTTATAAGTACTCCTCAGCAGGTCGGGCTATACGTGGATGGACAACATCTACCGTCCACTTCCAATCCATAGGTTCAAACAATCTTGGAAATAAAAATTACGACGGTTTCCATGCATACCCTTAAATTTATCCGAATGCTGCAATGTCTCCTCTTCTTTCTTTAGATCTGCAAAAAAACCCCTCTAAGTTTTAATTCATGCAAATATATCAAACATCGGAATACAACTAGGGATGCAAACAGACGAATATGAATACAGATATTAGTATTATCGTATCCTTATCAATTTTAAATACGAATACAGATGCGGATACGGATATTGATGGATATAAAAATTATCTTACCATATCTTTAAAAAACAGATACGGATGTAAAACATATATTGATCGCATACAAGTAATGTTAGAAATACTCTATAGAATCATCTCAAATATATATGAATTAAATGAAAAATGCGTGATATAAATTTACTAATTGTGTTTGTAGCATAGAAATTATACAAATATGGTAAAAAGGTATCGAATTATGCTATATATGATTAAAAATAAATCTATGGCTATATTTATATGAGAAAATAGATATACGGATACAGATGCTTGCGGATATCAAAATGACCATATCCGTATCCATTTTAAAACGGATACGAATGTCAAAATCTATATAAAACAGATACGTCGTATCAGATACGGATATATCCGTAACCGTTTGCATCCCTAAATACAACTATTCTTATTTAGGCATATAATCATCATCATCATCATCCAAACTCCAATTTCATTGGGACATAAATATTAGACGTTACTCAGTGGAAGGTGAATAACTATTCCACGAGTTAAAATATGAAGAGGAATGACTATTCCTTCACTTTTTTTCGGAAATAAAATAAAAAGAGTACCGGGCTTCGTCCGAAAAATCTACTATTTTTAAAGGGTCTTTACATAAAACATCCGTAAATTAAGGGCGCCGCGCCTCGTGGTCCGTGTGTATATAAAAAGGAGCGTTTGTGGTCGGCGCGGCCTTTCAGAGTGGAAGAGCCGCACAGGAGGGGAGAAGGGGCAGGAAATCTCTAGCGCGAGGGGGAGAAGGGCGGTGTTATGCTGACGGAGGTGAGCTCGCGGTTTTCCCCGCCGATTCCGCTTCTCGATCCTCCGATCCATCTGTAAAAACGCCGGGATAGATCCTCCCCGGGCGATTCCTTGCTTTTTATGCGAGCTTCGATCGGAATTTGGCGATTTCAGGGCCCCGATTTCGCGAATTAGGGCTTCGATTGTCGATTCCTCGCGTGCGACGTTGGATCTGGTGGTTCGGAGGGAATTCGTTTGATTTTGTGATGGATTACGGTGTTTAGTGGCTGTGGTTGCGGGGAATTTGCGATTGATGGGGACGTTTAGGGTTTTGGATTATCTCTCGTTGCGAGGTTGCTTCGCATTCTTTAAACGCGTGGTGTTTTGATGATCTCTTCGACTTTTATTGGTCTTGTTGGATCCTTTAGGTATAAGGTAGACGGTGTTTTCCGAGTTAATCGTAGCATCGATATTATCTACACTGGATTGATAGTTACGAATCACATAACGTTTGTTATTTTAACTTATAAGGATATTCTAATCCAGTAAGATTTGGGCAGTTTCTTAGAATTTGATTGCACCCAGAAAATTTATTCCTATGTTCAGTCAATCAGATAAGTGGAGACATTTTTTATGTTCTGAGATGTTTGTATGTGCGAATTTTGTAAATTGGATCCTACTTGTGCGTGCTTTTTAAGAAATGACTCCACTAGATGTGCTGTAGTTATATCAGCTTAATAACGATTGCTGTAAACTTTAAGTATATCAGACGATGTTAATCAATCTAAACCATGTTCTGAAACTTGGTTGGATAGGTAATAATTGTATTTGATATTTCTATTTGACATTAGAGTCGATTTTGTGTGGTTTTCTCTGCTGTTAACAAAGTGTAAAGTGGAGATTTATTTCTGAGCTTTGGCTCGCTTTGGATGATTGATTATTCTAGAATAATGCGCATTAGAAAGATAGTTCTAAAACAACTCTCATTTTGTAGTCATGCTTGCATTCATCGTGCTGGAAACATTGTGCTCATTATGTAATGATGGACGATGCATCTAAACATTGATAATTATCTGTAATTTTATATCTTGGTATAATTTTTTTTCAAACCACAGCTATAGATTTTCTGACATTCAGGATTTTCATTTTGTAAATGCCAATTATAATTGTTTATTTCAAAGTGCAAAAAATTAGTGCACAATAGGTTAGTGGACTCATAGATAATTTCATTTAGCATAATTTCTTATCATAACTATTTTTTATTAGATGATGGTGAGATATGATAAATGTTGTTGTACTGAATAATGTGATTTCAGTCGATCGATTTATGATCTTATTTAACCATTCACATAATCACTCCTCTCTAAAACATACACATCGAAAATATATGGCCACTGAACATTTTTTAAGAACATCACAGAATTAACCAACTTAAATGGGTCTGGTGGTAATGCAGTGTGCCTACCGTCCAAAGGACCAGGGTTCAACCCCCCCCCCCCCCCCCCCCCCCCTTTCAACATGGATTGGCCAAGAATCCATGTAGCCGACCTACTTATAGTGGGAGAAGGCCCTCCTTTAAGTTCATCACAGAATTCATGAAGGTGAATGCTGCACATGTATGTGGATGGAATGTATATGTAGTATACATGTGCTATCACTCTTCATACCCTTTATGAAACACTGTACTGACTTCGACACCTGGTGTTCATGCATGTGATTTATTTGAAATCTATAAATTATCTTCAAATATCTAGCTGGTATCTTCTTATTGCTATTTGTTTTTCCCTAAACTAAAAGATTTCACATGTCTCTTTAAACTTTTGCCAGGTAAAGCATTGTCGATTTCTTGTGGAGTTGATTCCTTCAGCTGAAACATGGAGCAATCTAACTTCTGTTCAAGCTTCTCTTGGGTCTGCATTTTGCCTTTCCGGGAAGTCCTCGACTGCCGATTCATTGTTCTCCGAGACTTCCTCCTTGTTTCTTTTGTCAATAGCACCTGATGCCCACTATATCCATGACAACTGAGGAACGGAGCATGCACTTTTTGTTTAAGACAGTGTTTCATACTAATATAGCTTTCACGAGGAAGCGACCACTGTCACAGCTTATGTAGATTTGGGAACCAGACATCAATGAGTTTCTTCCTGGGTACATACTGATCTTTCTGTCTGTTATGTTCTGCATGTATTGCCAATTGGTTTTCTGACCATCCTTCGCTTCATATGTAGGTTTGAACTCTATAATCAGAATCCGGCATCTTCTTTTGTCCTAGTCCTACTGCATCCTTTAATTCCTTCCGGATCATTCCTGAGGCTGGGCTCAGCTTGATGATCTGCCTAGGTACCTGAAACCCCTTTTCTGCAACCAGTGCACAGAAAGGCATCATGGAATGTGGCCATCATTTATTGTCAATAGACAACAGTTTGTACCTAGCATGGCTTTGTCTTTAAGTTTGAGCTGCAATAACACTGTTGTGCTGATATACACTTGAGGGAGCTGCATCAGTCCTTGGGATAAACATTTAAGCCTGTCTTGGTGCTCAGTTTTGGTTCTGATTTGTATAAGCTTTGGCTGGTCTGCGTTGAAAAAGGCTTGAAGCTAACATAGCTGGGAGTTCAATAACTTGTTTGGAGCGTTGACTACGAGAAGAACTTCGGTTCCAGTCAAATGGAGCGGTGAGTTGTTGGTTTTACTTGTGTATAATGCCAGTTCGCATTTAACTACATATTCCCGTGTTGTGACTTACACTCTTTTTGGTTAGGTACAAATTATTAAGGAAATTGGCGATGGGACCTTTGGAAGTGTGTGGAGGGCAATAAATAAACAGACTGGGGAAATTGTATGTGTTTTTTATCCGTCTTCCTTTTTGTTTTTTTGCCCTTTCTTAGGATAGTGTGATGACTGTTTTCTGATTTTCTGGTGTTGCCCAATCTTTATCTCCTTTTCAATGAGTACTGATGGATCACTTTGTGTTTTGTAAGGTAGCAATAAAAAGATGAAGAGGAAGTATTACTCGTGGGACGAATGCATGAATCTGAGGGAGGTGAAGGTAAGCCTATTGCTTGTGCATGATGTTCCTATCACTTCTTTCATTCTCATTGAAATATTCCTATCTCTCATTCAGGCCCTGCGTAGGATGAATCATCCTAATATAGTGAAGTTGAAAGAAGTAATTAGAGAGAATGACATACTATATTTTGTATTTGAGTACATGGTATGCATCATATTAATTATCTTCTTACACCACTTGAATGTCTGAAACTAAGCATTATTTGCATTCTCTGCATCTCCTTTTGTAGGAATGCAATCTCTACCAGCTCATGAAGAATCGAGGCAAGCTTCTTACGGAGAATGAGATACGTAATTGGTGCTTTCAGATATTTCAAGGCCTTGCATACATGCACCAGCGGGGTTATTTTCATCGAGACATGAAACCTGGTGGGTATTATTTGTAGCCTTGTGTTGTATTGAGTATCATACTTGTATTTCGGATTGTATGCTTCTGGACTCAGCATGTTATGGGCAATGTCTTTGCTCTGAGTCTAATTTATTTTTGGTACATTTGCATTTACTATATTCATCTTACTCTTTATGTATACATGGATACTCTGTTGGTTCCCCCCCCCCCCCCCCCCTGTAAATATATCCGATTTTAAATACTTTTAAAACAGTACAATGATTATCACATTTTTTTTGATGGCATCTTCTTAGCATTATCTTAGCATGTGTGGAAACCTCAGATGTCATGCTTGCTTCTATCATATATTGGATGATGTTTTGCCTGATTGTTTTGAAAATGGTGATGCTTGATATGCCCTTTTCTTATGCAAACTCCCCGAGATTTGGTCATATTTTATGCTACAATTTGTTTTATGTTATTTGATGTTTTATCCTCCACTTCACTTTGGATGCATCTAGATTCAGCATGGGTCGGGCGATATTTTTTGTCCGAGGGCGATTGATATCTGGTGGAGTTGTATTTAAGATATCCATTGTACTCTTTAATAATCGATATCGTGCCAATTTTCTTTATATGTGTGTGTGTGTGTTTATCCAGTTTTGGATACTTATTTAACAGTTCTGTAATTATTACATTTTTTTTATATGACATTTTCTCAACATTATCTTTGCATGTTTGAGAACTTGAGGGCTCCACGTTTTCTCCTGTCATATAATTGGATGACATTGTGCTTGATTGTTCTGATAAATAGGCAGCTTCAGAAAAACTAATGAACCATGTTAGTGTTATGAATTGTTGTCTTTTCTTTTTAAGCAACCTCCCCGAGTTTTTGTTCGTATTTTCTGCCAAAAAAATACCTTTTGTTTTACATTCTACTCGATATTTTATGCCTCTGGATTCGGCTTTATCTGGGAAATATCTTTGCTCTGACTGCATTTTGTTTCTGATGGATTTGTATTTAATATATTCTTTTTTCTCTACGATATATATGTTGGTTTCCTTCTATATCTCAGCATCATGGGGAAATTTCTCCTGTTTCATGCTTGCTTCTGTCATATAATTGGTTGGCATTGTGCTTGATTGGTCTGATAGAGGTTTCCTGATAAAGGCTGAAATTACTCTTAAAAATGAGTTGAAATATATTTAGTGTACATCTGTTGAGCTGGTATGTCTATTTGGTCATATTTTTTTCTTCCATAGCTGTTATATTAGTTGCAAAATTTGCACTTTATTGTTCCATATTTGTCCTTTCTTCCTCTTATTTTTCAGACCCACCATTTACACTTATTTACCTCCGTAGGCTCCCTAAGTCTGCTTGGACCATTCTATTATTGTTGTGTTTGAACATTTTTCATTTTGCTATCATCAAACCTTGTCTTAGCTGATTGCTTTATAATTGTATTTTCTTATGTTAAGTTATTGATAACACATTTGTGTTTTATTGTCACAGAAAATCTGCTTGTGTCAAAAGATGTCATCAAGATTGCTGATTTTGGGCTTGCCCGTGAAACATGTTCTCAGCCGCCATTCACTGAATATGTCTCCACTCGCTGGTATGCATCAATCTATGCTCTATTTTGCTTTTGTTTAGGCATTTGAAAATTGAAATTAGGTGATGGTGTTTATGGGTAACCTCTGACAGGTATCGAGCTCCTGAGATCCTGCTTTTGTCACCCTCTTATGACTCCGCTGTTGGTAAGTGTTGTGTATGAACCTTGTTGATCATGTAACTGTCTAGAATTTGTTGAAGCTTACATCTTTACTGTTCTGCAGATATGTGGGCAATGGGGGGCATTATGGCAGAACTATTCAGCCTCCGTCCTCTCTTTCCCGGCATAAGGTATGAATTTATGTCTTTCTTATGGTTCGTCGGAGTTTCCATTTCTGCAATTCAATTAATTGTGTCATTGCTACTTGTTAGTTTTGTTGTTTAGCTTCCTTCTATTTTCTCGTTGATTTCTTTTACGAAGCTTTGTTTTATTTATTTATTTGTTGCTCTGGTTGATGCAGCGAAGCCGATCAGATTTACAAAGTATGCAGTGTTATTGGAACTCCTACTGAGAGTTCTTGGTCTGAAGGGTTGCTACTTGCAGAAATGTTCAACTACGAATTTCCGGAGGTCTAATATCTCTGATCCCCCTTGTTACATCATCTTCCAATTCACTTACCTCCCGAAAAAGCCATCCTTTTGATGTGTCTGTTACTTCAGTCCTTGTATCTGTTGATTATTCAGCGTTAAAAGTGTTTAAATTTATGTTTGAGGGCATTTTTGGTATTTTGTATCTCTTTTATACGTGCCTGCGTTGGAGAATAATTGGTTGATTTGTCTTTGGTTAAAATTTGACTTAAAGGTGCAACATGTAAACTTATATTATTTGAAGCTGATGAAATTCATTTTTCTTTTTGGCAGTTCGACAGGATTGACCTATCTTTGCTGTTACCTTCAGCTAGTGAAAGTGCTATAAATCTCATATCGGTATGTATTAAACTTTGCGTGACTGCCCCCCCCCCCCCCCTCCCGATACTAGGACCTAGGTACAATTTTATCCGACTTATTAGCTTAAACGAAATTAGCATTGCCTAAGGATACAACACATCAATAAACATCATATATTTCAAGGATAAGTCACTATGTTGGGTAGTTTTGCAGAATTGGTAATGTTGAGAAGTTCAACTTTGGGTGATCTGCACCATATCTGGCAAATGTATTAGTGCACCTGTTTTGTTGTTCTGGACATCTTTACATACACATTCTAGGCTTGCTGGGTTGTTAAGGAGATCGCTTGATAGGATTGAGGGAACAGGTCATTTGATTTGCCCAAAAGTCTGGAATGAATGGCGGTTGGGCAACCACATCTTTCTAAACTGCCCGTTTATGTTAAATACTTTATTTATGTTTTTTTTTTAAATTAAAGTGTGAAAACCACTTGAGTGGCACGTGTGCTCCATTTTTAAAGGACAACCTAGCAATTATCTTTTCTTAGACAGTATCACCCAAGGCGATTCCATACTTCTTATGTCGGAGTAACGTTATGGCCGTATGAGTGAAATTTCATATACATGTACTCATCCTCATTTAACTCATGAATATGCTTATGCTTATGTTCAGAAAGGACTAGCGGCGCAGTTTGTTGCCCGCTTGTCTCCTGTTTCGATGTAAACAATTTTTCTATCCTAGTTACTCGGACGGATTTAAGGGAATCCATATGCTTATATTGATTGATGGCTACGGAATTTCATATTTGGCAGTCACTTTGCTCATGGAATCCCTGCAAGCGGCCAACTGCAGTTGCAGCCCTTCAGCATCCATTCTTTCAGGTGAATTTTGTCTGTTAAACTCAAGTGGGTTGTTTTGCTTTTCCTTGTGCCTCTTGTATTAAATGGAGCTAAAAGCAATGCATTTGACATCTTACTTTTACAGCCATGCTACTATGTACCACCATCACTTCGTGTGAAGCAGCCTGTTCTGCTTAAAACTCCTCCATCAGGTACTCTCCTAAAATTGTGATCTGATTTTCTTTCATAATTTAATTCCGTGGCTTCTTATGATGTACTTATTTTCTTTCACAATTTAATTCCGTGGCTTCTTCTGATATACTTTAATGTGCTCCTGTTATTTCAGTTGGAATTAGCGGTGCTTTGGATCAGAAGACCTCACGCAGAGTTGCTATGGGACCCCTATACAACACAAAGCCGGCAACAAACTTGTCAACAAAAATAAATGCCACTTTGTATCCAGGTTTTATTCTTTCTCATACTGTTGAGATCATGAATCTATCCGCAATAGAAAATCGTTTTTCAGAAGAAAAATAAGAAATGTAGGATATGTATATGTTCTCCAGTGTTTTTAAAATAGGATTTTCAAAGTTTTTGTAATTTTGTTTTTGGTTGCAAGTCCTTCAATGCCTTTATGCCTTTTCTATGTGAAGAGACATGTAATAGACATTATATGCAGAGGCATACCATTAATTGCATATAATTCAACTTCACTAATTATGAAATGTCGCATAAAAATTAGACCTTTTTCTGCCAAATTTTTCTGAGAGAATCTGGGGACATTACTGATTCATCACTGTTTTTTCCTCTCTGGAGGGATTCGGCTCTTGTGCTTTAGGCATTTCTTGATAGCGTTAGGATATGAAAATTCTTGTCCTAGATGCTAATAACAACAATACAAAAGACGCATGAACATTGTGTGCTGTTCTGCCATCTCCCGTCCGTTTGTTTGTTGTTTTTTATTTCTAATTGGGTTTCTAATACCCACTTAATGGACTAGTGATAGTACAGTGTGTCTACCACACAAAAGACCAGGGTTCAAATCCCACTCTTGCAAGGGTTGCGTTAGGTAGTCGATGGTCAGCGTAAAAAATAGTCGAATATTTCAACATAGGTTTGATCAAGAATCCGTGTACCCGACCCTACTTATAGTGGGAGAATGTTTAGTGCATTTTTTAATTGGGTTTCTGGCGTTACTTCCGCTAAACGTCCATGTTCTGTTTCAGGTGTACAGAGGAAGTTGGAAGTGGAATATCAGGTGAATTTTCTGTTTCTCGAAGTATATGACTTCTTTACATCAATACCCTAAATGTCGGTTTCGGCCACCATTTCGGTGACCAACCGAAATGGAATTTTGGTCGAATTTAGATTGAGATTTTGGTCATTTGGGTCAATTTTTGTACTAGGGCCTGCGTATTTCGGTCATTCGGGCCATTTCAATCAAATTTCGATTTTGACTGGATAACGATATTCGACAGAAATTCGACTGGATTTCGTTGAAATTTGTGGTCATGCTTTACATCTTTTCCTGTCCCATAACAAATTTCCTCGGCAAACAGGCTCCTGAGAAGGATACTGCTAAAAGTTACCCTAAGCTAGTTCGATATCTGCCTCCGCCCGCCCGGAATAACTGCGCAGGTATTATTATTACCTTAATCAGCTCCTTAATCCCCACTCTCCTTACCACATATTCATAGCTCTGCTAAACTGATGTTCTTCAGGAAGATTGTTTTCTAGTGATGGAATATTTGCTCCAGATATTTTGTTATTTTCAAAGACCAATGATCTCTTTTCCTCTTGTGGGAACAGCTGTGTATCCGGCAGCACGATCAGTGTATCCGGAACCATACCACGAACGAGTGTTGGATGTCGCAGAGAAACTCGGACAGATGACGATGATGGCTGGTCCAGGAGTGATGCAACCAAGGAGACAACCGCAACCACCGGCTCCTACGATGAAAGCCGGAGGCTGGCACTTTGTCTCGACGCAAAGCAACGAGAGTCCGTCGCCAAGGTGCTATTTTCCGAGGAAGATCAGAGGTTGAAGAGCAAGCCTGGTGCGTTCTAAAAAAGTGTTTTAATATTATCTCTCATCTGGTATGAATCTGAGAACTTATATGCTATAAATAATCTTTATGCATACAAAGTAATGTGTGTAGCTTTGTCTTCGGGTGCTCGACAGTCGACACCGTCTGCTGGTCTCTTCGTGCATGTAATAAGGCTTTCCTTAACTATGATATGGTTCTATGTTATTATTAAGGGATTTTATCACTTGTGCCCCTCCGAGATGTTGCAATATCAGTTATGCCCCTATCTTTTTGGTAATATCAGTTGTGCCCGTCAAAACTTGCTAATTTATCACTTGAGCCCCTCGGGTTAGTGACCGTCCATCCACAGTGCAAACGGCCGTTAACTTTGAGGACATAGGTGGAATTACTTTAAAAAAAAGATTATATGGTACCCTCTTCTTCTTCCTTCTATTCCCCATCCTCTTCCTCTTCCTCCAACCTCCTCCTCCTCCCTCTCCGCCCCCGCCCCAGCCCCATGCCGCCCAGCTCCGCCCTGAGCTCCCCTCCCCGGTGCCGCCCCTTGCTGCCCTCCGCCCCCTACTGCCCTCTGCCCCAGCCTCCAGGCCGGGCGCCGCCCCCTGCCGCCGCCCTCGTGGCGCCTCCTCGTGGCGCCTCCTCCTCGTGGCGCCTCCATCGCACGGCCGCGCGCAACGCCCTCCTCCACGGTCACCAGCCCGCAGAGCGGCGCCCCGCACGTTCACCTCCGCATCAGCTCCCGCGTCCTCAGCCTCCGCGGCGCGAAGCTCCAACAGCATAGTCCCGCCGCAGCAGCCGCGCGAGAACGCGGCCCGCGCCTCCGCACAGCCCTCCATCCGCCGTCCACCTGTGCCCGCGCTGCCCTTCGTACAGGAGGCAGCGCCGCCCGCGCGCGGGCGCCCCTTCAGCCTCTCCGTCGCATCCACGGCGACCCCTAGTGGCCCGCTCCACCGCCGCTACTGTCCCACCGGCCCCCCTCGCTCCTGCCCCGTGCGCCTGCTCCAGACTGACCTCCTCCTCGTGTCGCCTCCGCCCCTCCCACCTCCCCCCACCGCCCCGCCTCCAGGTCGCCCCGCCGCCCTTGCCCCCAGGTCGCTCAGCCGCCCCCGCCGCCTATGCCTCCCCCTTGGCCCCCTTCCGCCCTCCTCCTCCGCATGTGTTGTGGGTGGAACTGGAGTTAGGTTTTTTTTCCTAAATTTTGATAAATTTTTGACAATTTGATTCATAAAAAATCATCAAAAAATTCAATAAAATTTGCCGTTTGATCCGTAATGAATGATATATCCGTGAAAATGCAAAAATTTTAGAGATCCCATGGATGTATGAAGGTGTCACTAAGAGAGAGAAATTATGAAGAAAAAGAAAGAAGAACAAATGGAGGAAGAAGATGAAGAAGAGGACTGGACAATAATACCCCTCTTAACTGCACCAAGGTTTGAAAAAACCATGGTTAAGTCAACTCATAGACGGTCAATCTGACGGAAGGGTACAACTGATGACGGAGCAAGTTTTGAGGGGCACAACTGATATTACCAAAAAGATAGGGGCATAACTGATATTGCAACATCTCGGAGGGGCACAAGTGATAAAATCCCTATTATTAAAGCTTTGGATTGTTTCAGTATTCGTGTTATTGCTTGTTCCAAGATTCCTTCCAAATTTGGGAGTTAATTCTAGGGATGAAAATGGATACGGATCGGATACTTACTTCCATATCCATATTCGCTTCATCTCTATCGAATACGAATGTGGATACAGATATGATTCGGATATATATTATGGAAAATGTATTTTTAAAAATACGAATACGAATCCGAATCGGATATTTATCGAATCCAAATATGGATCGAATAAAGAGAGGACGGTTCGAATAAAGACCACATATTAACACCAACCAAATTTTTATCAAAATTCCTAATGATTTTAAAAATGACAATGAAATATAAATAAGTTGTATCATGACACAAGGGAGTGTCGAGGTGGCATGCATTCTTGATCGGGAGCTGATGGACATGCTTTCGTAAATTTTATTCGTGCACATCCCCAAACAAACAGAAATTTATTAATATCATTAATATATTGTATTATATAATGTATAATACTAATACAATAATACAAGATTGGGACTTATATTATTAACTAATATATAAAATAATATCAAATATTGTATTCAGATATCTAGATATCTGAATCCGGATATTTAATCCATTACCATATTCATATCCGGAAAATTTTTACAACCCACACCCATATTCGAATCGTATTCGATTAATATTCGAATACGGATATCCATATCCGGTAATTTTTTGAATACGATAAGCAAATATTCAGATGTATTCATATCCGTTTCCATCCCTAGTTAATTATTTTACCTCCGCCAATTGATAAATTCATACTATAGCCAGATGTGAAACCAGTCCAAACCTACCTAATTAATCTCACGTACAACACATCCCGTGGAATTGGTACCAGACATATTAAGATGCTTGCTTGATAAGCTGCACACACTTTCTCCAATCTATTCTTTCACTCACTTCCCCCTGTGTTTCTTCCTGCTGTTCTTTCCTTCCGCACGTTCACAAATACTGAGCATGAATCCTCTCTCTGTTCTCCTCCCACCACAACTTCGCGTGCACCTCGCCGAATCTTTCTCGACTGCAAACAATAGTTATACATCAACTTCAGTACAAATTGTTGTATGTTGCAGGGTTTAAAAAAACGACCGGATCGGCCGATCGGACCGATTGGATCGGGAACCGGTTCTGGCTGGTCGGTTCAGCCGGTTTTGTGTAATTAATTTCAAAAAAAGAAAATTAAAAATCAGGTCCGGTCGGAGGTCAGATCAGGTTGACCTGGATAGTCGGACCAAGTTGATCCGGATTGACCTAATTTTGATGGTTTGGCAAATTCTAAAAAAAATAAAAGCTTAAATAATGAAATAATAGGATTTTTATCATTTGTGCTCTTCTTAACTTCTGTGACATAAGTTATGTACCTATCGTTTTTGGAATATACGTTGCCAATACTTTCTTAAAGTAATTTTCTAGAAGCAATTATAAATAAATGATTACAATATTATATTCATATATAATTCTAGAAAATGTAACTAAATTTTGTAGAATTTTACTCGAAATATGCAATCATATTATTCTATTGAAAGATTTGACATTTTAAACGATTATTTCATTGATATACAAATACATACTTATATATATATATCATGTTTTATCGGTTCAAAAAATCAGTTTGACCAATCTTACTAGTAAATTAAGCACGGTCTCATTTTTTCTGAGTCAATAGAAATGACGATGTCATGCTGACATCATCATCGATCCAACCAGTTTGGACCGACGGTCCGACTCGATTGAACCAAACCAAAGACTAATCGGTTCAATGTCCGATTCAATCTCCAATCCGATTTTTAAAACCTTGGTATGTTCTACTATTAACATAAAAGTTCAAGGACCGTGATAAATTTATTTTAAATGAAAATCAAATTTTTTTTGCATCGATTGGCCTTTGCGGACATCATATTGTGCAAGTAACTAATAAAGGTTGGAAAACGCGCATATAAATTACCTGAATCGGACGCGGCGCAGTTCCCTGGTTCCATCGGGTAGCTGGCGGATGGTGATGTACACACCGGGCTCATCTTGCTCCACCCACTCGTTTGCCTCCGCGTCGCTGGCATTGCTGGCAGACATGGACGCCTCGTCCCGGGAAGATGTCGTGGTCCTGGATGCATCAGCAGATGCTGCGTCCGCCTTCGCGCTGCCTGTGCCCGAAGCAAGACCGCTGCCAGTGAGGTTGCTGTTGTGGAGATCTGGAGGTGTGGGCTTGGCAGTTGTATTTTCTGGTGGCTTGGAATGCATCATCATCATCTTGGTAGCTTCCGCCGTCGTGCTGGTGGCTGTGGGGGCTCTGCTGCTTGCTGCTGTTGTGGTTGTGGTGGTGGAATGGAGGCGGTCCTTTCCCCATGGTGGCGTGGTGGGGCTATCCTTAGTCGAATCGACTCGAGAATAGGGAGAGCCCCTCTGCGTACGATTGTTCACTTCATGAGATCAAAGATCAAATGTTGATCCTACAATGCAAGGGCATCGCAGTGTGTGTGGTTACCTCGTCTTCGGACCTTGGCGGCGTGGGTAGAGCCTGCCTGTTGAACCTCTGGACATTGTACAGCTCCATGACCTTGTCATAGTTCTCCCCCCACCATCGTTGCGCCTGCCACTTGTTGAACATCTCCCTACTGCACCGTGCACACGCAAACACGTTCGTCTTTTAGATGAAAATCTGGCTGGTAGATAGAAATTCTCGAGATCTTAAGGCTTCATTTGATTGCAGGGTTGAGTTGAGATACACCGGTGTACCCTTCCTTCTCAACCCTCCTCACAGTTTACCATTCACAGGAATACTCTAACCCAATCCAACTTAGCAACCAAACAAAACCTTAGCAACCAAACCAACCCTAAGGGCATGTTTGGTTGCTGGGTTGAACTGGGTTGGGTTGGGCTGGGTTGGGGTGGGTGAATAGTAATCTGTGAGGAGGAAGTACCCTTGTGAATAGTAACCAGGGTTGTGCCAACCCAGTCCAACCCAGCAACCAAACAGGCCCTAAGGTTTCGTTTGGTAGCTAAGTTTGATTGGGTTAGAGTATTCCTGTGAATAGTAAACTGTGAGGAGGGTTGTGAGGGTTGGAAGGAGGAGTATACCAGTGTACCCCAACCTAACCCTGCAACGAAAGGAAGTCTAAGATCATATTCCGCTCAGGGTCAACCTCCCTTTTTCTCTTTCATGTGGGGTGGTTCACTTTTCCTCTCTTTTTTTAATACATTAAATAAAGCATTTCTCTTTTATATATTCCAAAAAAGAAATATTATACCATCAAATCAACTAAAAAAATACAAACTACTCAACTTCTACCTATTTTTTCAAACTCAATACAATCACATCACAATAACTACCCACTTTTTCAAACTTTAATACAATCATATCACAATAAACTCACACAAAGTTTAACTCTATATCCAAACACCAAAACATAAAAAAGCTCGTTTTTGTGTTTTGGTGTTTGAGGTAAGCTTATTGTAATATGATTGTATTGAAGTTTGGAAACGTAAGTAGTTATTGTGATGTGATTGTAGTGGAATTTGAAAAAGTGAGTAGAATTTGAGTAATTTATATTTTTTAGATAATATGATGGTATAATATATTATTATTTTTGAATAGATAAACGAAAAATGTTTTATTTAATATATTAAAAAGAGAGGAAAAGTAAATCCCACGTGGGAGAGAGAGAAAAAGAGAGGTTTGTGAGGATAAACCCTAAGCCGAACATGACCTAACTGATAGCAGAGCCTGCAATGAAGAGAAATGTAATGGTTATTAGTTATTACCTGAAACGTATGCGCTTGAGGTCGTTGCCACCCTGTGGCAACGCTGTGAAGGTGATGTGGACGCCGGGCTCCACTTGTGCCACCCACTCCGCCGCCTCCTCGAACTCCTCTTCCTCCGCCACTGCTGGCACATCCGCTCTTATACCACCGTCGTTCCCTATCCCTTGATTCCAGACATGGTATTGAGTTGATTTGCAGGCGTCCGGCAATGCCGAGCCACCTCGTAAATGTACGGGCTCCCACGTCCCTCCGTAGCGCTTCGAGCGGCCTTTGCCAACGTCTTGTGCAGATTGGGATATGTAATTGTAGTCACCCATGTGAGAGGTGTAGTAGTGTGGAGCATTGTGGCGGGAACTTGACAAGGACGACGAGCCACTGGGCTTGCACTGCCTGTACACCCCCGAAAACTTCAACACCATGTCCTTTATCTGCCACGTGGAGACGTAGTGCACGTGTGATTCAACTCAAGGTAACGTGGTTGTGATGTAAGTTGAATATGATGTTCTAAAGGTGGACTAGAATCAGGGGCGGAATCAAGAATTTCATCAAGAAAGAAAGGGTCGAGTATACGACTATTATGTATTTTTAAAAATAGAAAAAACTATTTATTTTCAAACAATATTTTTAAATAGAATTAATGTTTTTAAAATGAACCTTGATCAATCTTGATAAACGTAGAATTTAAATCTACTATTAATGTTAGAATTTCAAATAGATTGTATTTTCAGTGACTTTTTAAAATTAGATAAATATAATAATTTCAAATAGATTGGTCTCCAGAATAATAGCCATGCCATTCTACCACAATGATTCTACAACTTTTATCTAACAACATTAATTATAATACAATTAAGGTGGGGTCGTATTAAAAACTTAATACATTATACAAGTGACGTATAATAATCATGGGGGGATCATGATCCCTCATAATATATACTAATTCCGTCCCTGACTATAACGATACATTTTTAAATGGGTAGAAAGGGGTGATCCAACATCAGACAATAATAAAATCGTGAGAATAATAGTATTCTTTTTTCTCATTTGAGATAATAGCCACAAACCCTTCCTAAGGGTATGTTCGGTACAAGCATAAGGGGCCGGAATAGAGGAGAATAAGGGGCCATTTTCCTCCCAACACGGTTCCCCGTGGTACGACTATTCCCCATTATTTCACTCTTATTCCTATCTTTATCCCGCCTTACCTACCTTTATTTCACCTTATTCTCCCTATTCCTATCCTCCAGCCGAACAAAGAATAGACTCTTATTCTCCTTATTCCCAATCCTTATTCCTGCTTATTCCCGAACCGAACGGGCCCTAAGACTTTTCATTCTCAAGATTTGGAATCTGGATTGCTCGTCGGAAAACGCAATTCACTATGGCACGCGAACCAAATCAAAGAGAACAATACTTACCTACATAGGGTGGAAGCAGATAATCTACTTAATGCAGGTTTTTAACTTTTTATTGAATCCGTAGTGGGAACGGAGGTTCTTCAATAAGAATGAAAAGTAAAGGAACCAACAGAGACCGAAAGTGAAAGAGAACTATAAGTTAATTAAACGGTAAATTTAAACGGTCAAATTATCTCTTAACATATGAAATCTTATGAGGATCCTAGAGAGATGGGTGGAACCGATCGATTTGCATTCGAAGGAGAGCCGAGCATTTACATCGAGAGCCCAGCAATCAGGGGTGGAATCAAAACTTTTATCAAGGAAGGGCCAAGTATATATTTATCATGTATAAGTAAAAATGAAAAAATGTATTTTCAAATGACAGTTTTAAAGTAAAGTTAACCATTTCAAATGTAATTTTTAAAATTTGATAAACTTACCATTTAAATGTTATTTGATTTTTCAATAAGATAAAGAGTATTTTTTCCAATGGTGTTTTTTTATAACTTTAGTTAAAATTTTTCACATTTAAAAGGAAACTACAAAATTATTTCATTTACAAAGAGAATTAGAAATAATGGGAGAGATAAATGAGTCTCAGTATCATTTTATGGCAAATTATACTTATAATGTTAGTATATTTAAAGTGAGTAGAAATAATTTTTTAACAAAGAAAGGATGTAACTAATTTGTTAAACAAAAGAAAAGATGGAGAGAGGTAAAGTAAGTATAGTTAATTTCTAACAAAGAACACAAGCATGGGATTTGAACCTAGGTTCATTAATTATAGAGAACAACACTTTACCAATAAGGCAATGAGCACTTAGTGATAATTATCGACATTATTTATTCTATATTTAAATTTTGAGCAGGGCCATATCAAAATTTAACAACATTATATAAGCGAAATGTAATAATTAAGGAGGGGCTATGCCCTCCCAAGCTATATGCTAGTTCCGCCCCTGCAAGCAACAGAATCCGACGGAGATCCATTGTCGCTTGCTAGGATACCTTCTCTGATTAACCAATTAGAAGTTCCAACCATGATCCAATCGATCACAGGACAATGACCCATAACTGAGAACGACGACCATGTGATATACCTTGATGCCTTATTTGGGATACCTCGACATTGTCGACAAACAAGATCAAATGACATGCAAGCATGGCCATTACTTCTCCATTGTCAGGCTTGGCCCGATATCTCGGCGCTACTAGGCTGACATGACGGGACATGCCTAACCAAAAGTAGAAGTGCAATCTATATACAAGGGGCGAAATTCTGTTGCTCTCACCTATAAGTAATTTGGCCTCTTTGATCGGCAATAAGATCAGTTGTTATATTTGTGCCCTGCCAAAGGTTGCAGGACTGCGACAAAAGCAAAATTTTATTATTCTTTGTTGTGTTTCGAAGAATTGGATTTATCATCCCAATAGAATTGGTGGTACAGCTTGTTTCACATCTCCTATCAATCTCTCTATAATAGTTTTTTATTTGATTGATTGGTGTCAAAATGCGATAGAAAACAATATCCACTTTTGTTCCTTGTTTATGTCCTTTTCCTCCTACTATTTGTACCACATCCTAAACTATCGTTTTAATAAGACAAGAAATAAAATTTATCTTATCGCGTAAAAACTTATTTGGGCCAAACAAAATAAACAAGGACTTCTTAAAGTATCGGAATGCTTTGTTTCCATTCCAAAGGAGCTCACAGAAATGGTGAACAAAAAGGAGAACATGCCGCCGCACTAACAACATCTAAAGAAACCAACAAAACCACGTGATGGAGATGTTGTTTGGTTTCACATTTTGTCTCCGCCACGGGCCGTCAGGGATTAAAGAAAAAAGTACTAAAGCACAAAGCATGTCGTTGGTTTTCTAAAATTTGCAGTTACAGCTAATCTCCATTGGGTGATTGTCAATACGTCACCAACCGTCCAAAGTGCGAATAACTAACCCAACATAGGAATAAATTACAAGTTTAGCTCAATAAACTATCATTTGGACATTGTTATATTCTCTCAATGTGGCAGTAGTTTATATAATAATTATATATACAGCTTCTATTGGGAGTACCAACAAGAAAGCCCCACAACCTTCCAAGTGTCTCCTATTAAGGGCGCAATTAAAGTAGTCATAACTATCCCAAGCGAGATCCTACCAGTACTAGTAATGTAACCCTTAATTCACTTGTACTGTTAGCACACCAACTCCCACCTCCTTCTATAAAAGGAAAATAGAGCTTTTTCCTAAAATAATCCAAGATAAAATGATCACATTAGGATCACATCAGCTTCTATCTTAATTATTTTTGATAAAGTTGGTTGATTTAAAAATATATTTGCATTTTTATGACTGGAGAGATCGATGATGGAGGGATAGGATGCCAAACTTTATCTCTCATCTTGACTCGAACAAAACGTTAACCGTCAATAGAGAGACAACATCTAATGACTTTATCCTTCTCCCTGTCACTCAAACGAATACCCTAATAAGAATCCAAGGAGTGGTTTGATGGTAGAGCAGTGTGCCTCCACTTAAAAAGACTCGGGTTCGAATCTCAATGGGGACGCTTCGAACCCATAAAATTACCGGGCCTACTATTAAAAAAACGAATACCCTAATAAATAAACCAAACAAGAAGGAAAGAAAAACTCTAGCCATTCCTGATTGTCCCTATCCAAGCAGCACCGAGTTCTCCATGACTACTTGATTTTGTTCCAAGATGTTCTTATTTTTCGCATACCATATAATTATGCTTGTAGAAGCCCCTTCTTAAGAATGGGTCAGTTGGGTATAGGGAATGTAGGAGGGGGGGGGAGACTTGTAGGTATTATGCCTATATAAGCTGTATATCATTTGGAAAAGTAATTACTCAATGTAATGCAGATAGGATATGAACAAGATACGGTGTTTTTATGGAAAAAAGGTTATGGATGCAGATGAAATACTGACAATATACAGATTTAGGATACGCATAATATATAGCTAATTTCAAAGTATAGTTCTAAAATATAAAATATGATCATATACATTGTAAACAATTTGGGTAAGAAGAAAATGAAAATGTTGGTGTAAAACATAGAGACCGAAGGTAGAAAAGAGCTGAAAAATTCGTTTCAACAAAACCTATATAATATTCAAGTGTTAAAATAGTTACTGTAAAGAAATTTATATCAGAAAAAAGATGCAAACTTTAAAATAGATCCAAGAACACATTGAATGTGGATGTATATGCAGTTGGTTATTTTCCTGAACTCAGATCCAAACGAGTAAAGAGTGGGATGATTTATGACGCCGACACTTTTCTCAGACGGCCTAAGTTCCCGGTGGAAAACTTAAAAGCACTCCCAACTAACACAGAACCCAAACCGATGAGATCTCCAGCACACCTGCTAGAGTCTGTGCATTTGGGAAGACTTCAAGATTCTTTGGACTTGATCTAAATCGTGGATTGTTTTTTTTTGGAGGTTGATTAGCTTCTGGGAGGCTGAATCTACACATATTCTAATCTCCTCTCCCTTCTTTAGATTTTTGAGAGGGGAAAATTACTCTGTAATCACTTTATTTCGTCAATACAAACCTTATTTACCATTCAAAAAAAGCCCAAACCGACGAGCCCCCCTACAAGGGGCCTACTAAACTATGTTCCACACCAAAATGGTTTTAGATTAAAGCGGACCAAGGTGGGTTGGAACTTGGGGGGTCCTAATTGCCTCGCATGAGCCCTTAGCGAGGAAAAGGAAAGCGAGGGCAGACAGAGCTATAGCAACTGCATTGATTCGTGACTCGGGAAAGGCAAGGCATAGAGGGAGATACATCAGAAGAGGTGGCCCCTTGCGAGATAAAGCAAGAGAGATGATAGGTGCTCGTAGTGTGTACACGTAGGACGAATATATTTATAATGTATGGTAGAGGTGTCAGTGTTGCGAGTTCGAACCTGAGAGGTCAGGCTTTTGACGGCGTCTTTGGTACTTGGTGTTCCACGCGCGGTGGTATCCTCATCCCCGTCCTCCAGCTGCTTCGAGCACGCTATACATGTCAGCATCTCTTCCCCCCACCCTTCTTCTGTGTATCTCTATCTCTCTATATATGAGGGAGAAGTGAAGTGACCCTTCTTGTCTGGTCTCTCGTGCAACTGTGTTGCTTCTGCGCAAAGGAGAGAATGGGAATAAGCTAAAGCGAAAGCCGGGATCAGAGCAAAGTTAAAGCTGTGAAAGTGATAAGATAAAAATAAAGACTCAGAAGTTAGGATATAAGAAAAGAAAGGGCGATTGCTGCTGCTATGCTTTGGAATGATCAGCACGAGACTTGTGGAAGGAGCAACCCAATCTCTCCATTTTTCTTTGTGGGGTTAGATTTGAATTAAAGATGATGGCGATGTACTATACCCACTGAAAGCGAATTTTGTTTTTCAGAAAAAAATCTAAAAGAACGTCTCTAGGACATGATGACATTCTTGCTTTGATCAGTAACCTGAAAATATGGGGAAAATGTAGGGACATCTTGCAATCAAAGGACACATGCTCAGATTCTATATCTGGACGATATGTCTCTTTATCCATGGAGAATATTTTATCAAAGTAATAAAACAAAACTATGGGAAGAGACAAACATGGTAAAAGGGATGCTTGTCCTATCTTATCACGGAATGAGGAAACTGCGGAAGAATCAAATAGGAGGAAATTCATTAAATAACCAAGAAAAAAAATCTATACCGATTTCTTCCCAACATCTAATTATGGCCCATCTTATGTAAATCGATTAACTAATTAATGCCCTTGCATTGCAACTTGTTAGATTCTTTTTTGCTCATGCAAAAAGCAAAGGACAACTAACCGATAAATTACTGTCATTACAGAGAGTGGGAAGCTTAAGTGCTTAACCCACAATTCTAAAACACATATAAATGCTTAAATATACAGATTTAGAAAAATCAAAAGCGCAAACACACAGACTACGAAGCATAACTCACACTCTTGATATAACCGGGGAAACTATACATCCATCAAAATAAAGAAATAATCCCAACCAGAGAAACACGCTTACCATTACCATCATAAAAAAGCTAAAATGACAGAATTCCAAAAACCAGAAGAAACTATCATCGCCGGTCCGAAGATCACGAAGCACAAATCACACGCACTCAAAATCTGTTAGACCATAAATTTGCAGAAATCGCTTCTCGAAGTACACCGTTAGAAGTTGAGAAACTGATCTCATTGCAGGAACACTGAACCGTATAAAACAGCAACTCTTTTCTGCAATAGAAAAGATTGCATTGCAAGCAGGAAGATCGCGAAGCACAACCTACTCTCATAAAGACCTCTTAGATTATATATTTGCAGAAGACGATTCTTCAAGCAACCATCAGAAGCCGACGACAATCAACCCCCAAAACACACCTAATCACGTAAAGAAGAACTCACAGTAATAAAAACCAAGCACAAATTCGCGATACCGAAATCACGAACCATGATTCACACTCTTAAAAACCATTTGTAGCGATTATCCCAAGCAATCCCAAACCATCTACAGAAATGCACCTAAACGCATTAAAAACAAAAAATTCGGTAAGCAAACCGAGGGAGTCCAACGTTCACAACACTCCTAAAGAGCTATTAATCTCCACATCTGGAGATGACGATCCTTCGAATAAACAATCAGAAATTCAGAATCCGCACAAAAACTAGCACACTCCTCACAGAAATCCAAAACACGGATGTACGATACAGTGCATATTTTAACAATGTAGTACTCATCGATCACAGATATCGAACACGCGATCGCATCCATCAAACTCCAAACTGAAAAAAACGCACATCGGATCCAAATCCGCGAGCGATGAGAACAATTCACGATAATGAGAGAAAACAATCAATCGCATTGGGGGATATCGCCAAATCCTTACCTCCCGATCGACCCTTCAAATGGGAGACGGAGAATGGGCGCGATCGGGAACCCTAGAGGGAGGCGTTGAAGCCGGCGTTCGTGTTCTCCATCTGGACGAGAGAGGAGAGGCGAGTGGGGGAGGGAGACAGAGGTGGGAGAGTTCGAGCGTTTTGCGAGAGGTGTGTGTGGGTGTGCTGTTGGGCGTTGGGAGGAGAGAAGCAGAGGGCAGAGGGGGATAGTGTATAAATATTTCGATCGGGATTGGTGAGATTCTCTCGCTCGCTCGCGGTAACGGCGCGTGCGTGAAGCGCGGGACCACGCCGCTGGTTGGGTTCGACCGGTCGCATCAAGGTGCGGAATCCGGGTCCGGTGTGGGGATCGAATAGGTCCGATAGCATTGACCCGTGGAGACCGACATTTTGAGCATAGGTCATGGTCATGGATGGCCCTCACCAGTAGATGTAAATATTATTTGTCTTTTTCAGATTTTTATTTTTATTATTTTTAAAGAGGATGTTGATGTTCAAATTTCGAATTTCACTAACACAAATATCTCGGGTTTTAAGTACACACGATCTCGTTAGAGACGTTTTATTCAGTGTCCTCAAACATGCGGGTATTGTTGTTAAGAAAGAGGCCTCAGTGAACTTTTTAACATATCCACAAGAGGGAAGATCCACACTTAGACCTGCTGATATTTTGATTTTCGGGTGGATAGGAGGAAAACATGCTTGTGTAGATTTGACAGGAATTTCCCCAATGGTGGGGTTGAAGAGCTGGACCTTCACAGCAGACATGCTGCCCTTAAAGCTTCTTTAACAAAAGTGGTGAAACACGAGAAAGCCTGCATGGAGAATCAACATGCCTTCATCCCCTTTGGTTTCGACACCTTTGGCTTCCTAGCACCGGAAGCTATTGAGCTTTTAAAGAGGATCCAAAAAGTGATGAACAGTAATGTGATGAACCCAAGATATGTGGATGTAGTGTTTAAGAGGATTGGCTTTGCAATACAAAAAGGGCTAGCGGCGCAGCGTGTTGCCCGCTTGCCTTTTGTTTCGATGTAAACCTTTCTTATTTATATCTCAAATCAAATATCACATGCTCTTGTAAACTTCCATACTCACATATCTGTATTTGGATTCGAATACGTAATTTTCAAACTTAATTTTACATCTGCAATTAACAAAAGGTTAAAGTGTGAAAGTGCAAAAGGTTAAAGTGTGAAAGTGAGAGATTACTATTTGACAATTTTGATTGGATTGAGTTCGAATCAAATAAGTTGTTAAAACTAATTTCTACGATAACAGTCTTGGGATTTAAGTTCGGAACGTTACCAATGATAGCAGAATTGGTTCTCTCTGATAGGAAATACCCAGATGGTAGAGCAACTTCTACTAGGATGTACGTGGACGCTCAACCTTTTGTCTTTAAAATCAATTACCTTAGTATAAATGTGAGTGGAGTTGGGGGATGAGTATCGGGCTGGGCTCACCTCAGTCCAATCCGAGCGTGATCAAGTTTGTAGGTCTACGGACGTGGCCTAAGGTCGGTTTGCTTTGAGAAAAAAAAATCAACCCAAGCCCGTGTTCGACCCGTGAGTACTTGGGTCGGACCTGCTCACTTTGCCTTTGCCAACTTCCGGATATTATTTTTGCGTGAATGGGAGTTTGTTTTGTTTTGCAATTAAGTCCTTCCATAGGGATTGGAATAACGTTAAGATATCTCAACAAGTTCACCTTTGCACATCGATCAACTAAGTCCAAAATTATTGTAAAAGTCTCTAACAAGTAGCAAGAGTGTAGACCACCATCGCAATATTGTTCATCTAATAAAAATATTACATCTCCCAGTTAGTAACCTATGGTAATACCAAAATGACATAACAAAGAAATGGTACTTGTAACGTCTCAGGCTTATGTCTCCGGTCCGTTATCAAAGAAAACTAACCTTGACAACTTGTTGGATTCGGGCTCAAATGGGCCCGTTGACAACCACCCAAAATGCTTAAGCCCATGTTAAATAGTAATCTCCACCACTTATAAACCACACCCACACTTCGACTATGTTTGGGAGGTGTGGGTGTTAACAATGGTGCCACATCGAAACTCATGAAGTGTGGGTGTAGTTTATAAGTAGTTTGGATTACTTCTTGACAACCTGTGCTTAAGAATTTTGGGTGGTTGTCAACGAGCCCATTTAGGCCCGAATCCAACAAGTTGTCAGGTCCAGTTTTCCTCGTTAACGGACTAGAGACCTAAGCCCGAGATATTACAAATTAATGGTATCAGTACCAATTTTCCTCTGATAGTTGAAAGGACTATCCGAGAGGTGGAGTCCTCCCTACAAAGAGATGAGAGGAAATGGCTACCCAGAACGCGCAGCTGTCACTGTCACTGGGAATAAGTGATGGACCATGTTGCAACGAGGATGTTACGAATATAAGTGGGGGAGGTTGTAACATCCATACCCCCCAAAACATAGTGCAACATCTAAAACTCACGAAATGTGGGTGAGGTTTATAAGTGATGGGGATTACTACTTGACAACTTGAGCTTAAGTATTTTGGGTGATTGTCAACGGGTCCATTTGAACCCGAACCCAACAAGTTGTAATGGCCAGTTTTCCTCGTTAACGGACCAGGAACCTAAACCCAAGACGTTACAATACTAGAGTCTAAAGGATTCCTCAAAATGACGTAAAAACGATATTTTACCCAAAACGACGCTACAACCACCTGCAAAAAATATTAAAATCAAAATCAAGAAGGTCCCTTTGTAATATCTAAATGTAGAGCATTTCCATATTTCTTACTTAGCCAAACCAAATATCCAACTCCAAGCATATCTCTAGACAACCAACATTCACCATCACTCAAAGATCGCTTCCAAACCTACATATAAAATAAGTATCAAATATTTGTATTTAAAAATTTGAATATGTATAATGAAGGGATACTAATCAGGTGGGTTGTTATTGGCAGAATTGATATCATCGTCCTCTTCTTCATCACCATCCGCTCACTCGTCACCTTCAGTATCCAGTTCTCTATGCTAATCAAAGCTTTAATTGCCATTGGATCGAGATGGCTTTTGTAAGCATCGAGGTCCCTCCCCCCAATACTGAATGTGCTCTCTGAAGCAACAGTTGATACTATAATTGCAAGAATATCTCGAGCCATATGTGATAAGATTCGATATTCGTTCGCATTTACCTGCTTCATTGTAAGAAATCAAATGTTGCATCATCCACATTGTCCGTAGAATTGTCTTCTAACTAATAATTGAATGTCAAATTTTCCAGAATCCCAAGAAAACATGACTTTCTTTTGTTTTAGGAATTTCATTACAGTGTCCTCCTTTCTTCTCGGTGCATAAGGATCACTTTTGGTGGCACTTTATGTCATATTTTTAGTGTATTCATTTCCTTTAAAAATAAATGCATATTCATCGCATAATGCTTGGAAGACCCACATATTCAGTCGCTTCCTCCAGAGAGTAAAGTTCTGAATAAGAGAAACACATAAATTGTGTACAACGGATCTAGAACTATTGCATTGGCAAGAGGCAACATTGCATCCTTGTCCATCCAATACTTGTCAAATTTAGTGTACATTTTAGTGGCCATGCTTCGAATCGAAATATCCTCATTGTTTTTCAACCAAATCATATCATTCTCTATTTCAAAAATCAACTAAAAAATAGAATATAACAAAGAAGAACTTCCTTGCAGCATATGAGTTTTCTAAAATTCACTGGATGAGCTCCACCTTTTTCCACTCAGCGGGCGAATGGACATCCATCAAATGAAAATCACAAGTCTTCATTCGATTGAATACTTTACAATACAATGATGCATATTCAAACATTAGAATGTGGAGTTCCATCTGATACTGATGTCCAACCCTAACAGCGCAACGTGCTCCAGGTGGGCATATTCAAGAAATTCTTGATGCCAACGGGAAGAATATTTAATGCACTTCCCTCATTGCAGATTTTACTTATAATTTCCCCCATCTGAAACAACCCATCCTGCACGATCAGGTTGAGAATGCGTACCCAACACCATATACGAAAAAATCTACCATAAAGCAAAAGTGAATTCCTTGACGAATATCGGTCAACCGAATTCCTCATCATGACTTCATTTGTGGACGCATGGTCAGTAGTCAGCATGTGCAAGTTCCCAACATTCCACGCACTCAACCAGCTCATCAACAAATCTGCAATGTTCTCTCTCGTAACTCAATTTTTTTGGCAACTTACGTTGGTCATCAATGAAATGTGCTGCTATTTTAATGTATCCCAAATTTTGTACAGATGGCCACATGCCACTAGTTATGCAAATTCTCCCTTTATTGAGAATGCTCAACAATTTCAACTTCTTAGCCTTATACATTTTCAAGCATTCTCTCTTCAATGTAAATGAGACAAGACCTTGTATTTAGGTCGTAGACACTCCATGAAATTAGAAAATTTGGGATTTTCTACAATTTTGAATGGCATTTCTACAGAGATAACCCATTTCATAAATTCCAGTCGGATCTATTCTTGATCAAATTTCCACATCGAAACATGGCTTCAGATTTTCCGCCCTTTCCATAGTATAGATATTTATTCTCTTGATGTCGTATGAGATGACTTGTGCCGCTTTTAGTTTGGCATGATAACAGTTTCCTACAATGATTACAACGATATGTCTCCTCGCCATCCACAATACCTATCTTGGTCAAATGGTTCCAAAACCAAGATTGAGACTGGCAAACACATTTGTTAGACCCTTTGGGTTCGGCCTAGTCCTCTTTCCCTGTTCGTTCCTAACCACAACCTCCTCCTCCAGTGTATGAGTGATAACTTTTTTCATTTTATGTATTTGACATCTATTAAAGGGTAATGACTAAATTACAAAAGTCATTAACATTCAACTACTACACTCAACATAGTCAAAAAGCCACAAGATGTATGCATATGTGACATATCCGATGCTATAACAATGACAACAATACTGGGCATTCACTAATTAGTTCTAGATGTAAATCAGAAAAAATCATAACACTAATTTTAGTTCAAAACACATGAATAAAATAAACAACTACTATATTGAAAAATAATAGATAATATTACCGACCGAGATAGAAATGTATACCTTCCTCGAATGATTTGTTCGTGCTACGGTTGCTGTATACGAACTGGATGAAGGGAGGGATAGAGACGACGATGCATCGCAGTTGGTCTCCCGAGCTGCTTAGTTGCTTGGGGAGGTTAGAGGAAGAGAGGTAGGTGGGAGGACAAAGGAGAGGATAGAGATCCAGAGGAAGGAGGGAGGTAGGTGGGCCATGGGGGCGATGTAAAGGACGAAGTTATGGAGAGTCGGAAGTGGGGCATCACGCTGCGCAGAGAGTGCTGGCTAAGAGGACGGAGGGCGATGCTGGCGCCTAGCGAGCCGCGAAGGGAGGGAAGGTGCAACAACAGTGAGGGCTCGTTTGGTTGCTGAGTTGGAGTGGGTTGGGGTAACCTGATTTGAATAGTAGCTGTTTGGGATGATTACGAGGGTTGGAGAGGGTGGAATAAAGAACGTGATGTGATATCACTATGATCTGTGATGCATTTCCTACTCTAGAAAAGAGAGGGGTGAACCAGGTTACTTCGAAACGAGCCCTGAGGGTGTCGCACAATCACCGAAAGGGAAGAGGGAAGGGGATTGCTAAGGCCCGAATTTGGAAATGTGGCAAATTTAAGGCCCAAGCATGCTCGTCTAATGCTCGGGGTTGGTGCTTTAGCGGGTCGAGCACCGAGCTGGGCCGGACCGGACAGACACTAAGTTGCACATGCTCATCATCAAGTAGTTATCTCCTTTCATCTCTCCCTCCATCGAGCTTTTAAGTTAAAAAAGTTGAAAGTCACGGTGTCCATATTCATCTATAAACATGAGTGTACAAGATGTTGGTATCTCTATCTATTTTAAGATCAGAATATTAATAAAGATTTTAAAAATTGATTGGGATTCCATAGAGTGGAATTAGTGAAAGCTTTAGGTAGGCGACTGTAATTTACCCTCTCCTGCATCCCATCGTGCCCTCCACTTCCTCCCAATCTCCTGCTCCCCTGTTCGATTCTCCACCACCGCTCGCTCTCCCTTCTGGTCGGCTTCCATCTCCCACCCCCTCCCCTCCCCCCTCCCCTCTCGATCTCGTTCTCGATCTCTTCTCCGAATAATTCGCGTTCTTATCGATCTTCAGGTCTCCCAGTCGATCGCTATCTGCAGCTGCAGTCCCCAAATCAGCACTTGGGATCGGTCTGAAGCCCCATGTCTTCTTCTACAGATCGTGCTGAGCTCACCTCCGAGCAGGTTGAACCCCTTTTCTCTGATCCGTCCTCTTATTTGGAATCTACCTGCCGATCGATAGTGCAAAATCTAGAATTCTCATTCTGAAATTTAGTTCGTTTTTTTTTACAATTGCAAGCGGTTCGTGCCTTGGAATTGAAACGTAATCGTGTTATTCATATAGCATATTCTGTACTTCTGAAGAGTGGATGTCGCGGGATTTCATTAATCGCGTTTTTGAGAGCTGAGGAAATTTGGGGTGCTTGTGATGGGATTAATACGTGGAAATAGGTTGGAGTTAAACGATGGGTCGTTGACCAAGCAATTGTTTAGATGGAAAATACAAAACAGTGACAGTAATGTAAGCTGATGTCGTTGAATTGTGTTTTAGTGTGATAAATCGTAACAAATTGCAAACTTTGAATAATATAACCACTGTAATACAAGTCTTAGAAAGTGTTCCGAATGTTAAGTGTGATCTAATTACAAACTTTGCAAGATAATCTCAAGCTAGCAGTTAGATTATAACACAGTGATTTACATTCTATGCCAAGTACCAGAGTCCAATTCCATGAAAAATGTTACATGGGATCATTTCACATAGCAGGAATCGAAATGGGGCTGCGGGAAAAAAACAGATGAGAAGCGAATTGTATTCATGGTGTACTGGTGTGTCAATTGCGCAGTCCAAAAAGAGAATCTGCTAATTCTGAGGCTTTTGGTTTGTTGCTTATATTTTGGTGAAGAAGTTAGCCAAAGCTGTATTTGGCCAATGAGAGCGTATTAGTTTTCAAATGTCTTTGTGAACAACCTTGAACTATCGGATGTGTGCTTCATCTTGACTTTGCTTTGGGTTGATAGATCTGTCCCCATCTATCCCTGTCAGTTGTCGGTAATATGCATCTTTTGTCTTCTTGGTGAGTCCAGAGATTGTGAATGCCATTTGAGTTCATTTATTAGTTAGAGTTATACCATAAATGGACAGTAATTCTTCTCTTTTTACTGCGTCTGAGAGAACTACTACTCAGTCTTGTTGACTTTGTATTGATGGTATTTTCGTGGATCGTTATTGTCGGTGCTAAATGTACAGTAAATGCGTACTCAATATAAAATGATGATATTTGATGCTAATAAACTAACACAGCTAAATACATCAATTTTCAGGTATAACCGTGTACATCCATATGTGGATCAATGTGTATGCTAAAAAAACATGTTACATTAAGGGACGATTTAGAAACAAAAATCCATGAGATTTCATGTTATTTATCTGATTGATAATTGTGATAGAACCGGCAGGTCATTAAACTGTTGGTGGTGTATACTTTAGGGACTGAAGCTGTTGTGGTTCATATTTGTAATCTAGGTAATTAGAATGAACTAAAGCATAAATTGATGACAAATAAGTTATGTTATTGAATTCCTCATCTAATATAAACTTAAATATATTACTTTTCTTGGAAATAATAAATTATTGTATTGAATTAGTCGATGCTCATGGTTAATGTTTGTTAGAGGAGGCTACTACTTGCTAGTTGGATAATTATCCAACTTGCATGTGAATAAAATGCTTGGATTTCCACTACGTGAGTGGTGGAGACTATTTGGATATATTTTAGTCTAGCATTTCCGTGAAAATATGTGAACTGATACCGATGTCTCGGCATGTGCAAGTTTTCCATATGTTGGTTGTTTTTTAGGACTTGAATTGTTTCAAAATGAACAATCGTCTTATGTAATAATTGTTTGCATGAGCTGCTGCTTTTAGTATGCCCGGATATGATTTCACTGATGGACTTTACATAATTGATTTTTTTGAGACAATGAACTATGTTTGGGTGCATTAGAGCCTACGAACTCTATCAAATGCCAATGCAAAGTTTATCACTGTATATCCTTTGTAATTTTGCCATAGCTCATCAGCTAGCACATTGCTGCTATGGACTAATTGATCTTTTTACTGAAGCATTAGTTTGATATGAAATGTTGATTTCATTTTTTTCAAAAAAAAAATCCTTGTCTTCAAAATCCTGACTTCATTTTCTTTGATTGCTGCAACTTCTCATTGTTTAGATTCTTAAAAGAGATACACCATGGGAGACCTACATGACAACAAAGCTCATCAATGGAACTTCTCTTCAGCTGCTAAGACGATATGATCACAAGCCAGAAAGTACCAGAACTCAGTTGCTCGATGAAGTATGTTTCGAATTGGTTATATTGTATTCTGTCTTATTTTTCCGAACTGATTTCTTTTCCAAAGCAGAAAATTCTATTAATGCAGTTAGTTTTTGTTTTTCTATTCTACTGTTCTTTAATTAATCCTATGTTCTTTCCTTTAATGAGAGTTGGGTGGTCATAAATTTATTTTGAAGCCATCGGGTGGTCATAATTGTGCAGTTGCATGCATGTGTTTGCCCATGTCTGTAGATTAATCGCTCCAATTTTCACCATCCACAAAGTTTCACTGGCAGAATAAATTGGTTTAGGCAGCTACCTGTGCTCATTTAACACTATTAAAGCATGACAAGGATTGCAAATAACATTATACTTGCTGCTCCATTATGTTCTAGTGTATTTTGGTCGTTTTTATTTATAATCTGTATGTTTTATCTCAACATAATTGTTATTTGCTTCACATGCTTGAAACTGAATAGTTTCAGATGATTATGTGTGACAGGATGGCGCTGCTTATGTCAGGGTATTTGTGAGCATTTTGCGTGACATCAGCAAGGAAGAAACTGTTGAATATGTTCTTGCTCTCATCGATGAGATGCTGTCAGGTAGTCTAAAATACTCCACGCTCCATGTAGACTTTTTCCATCCAAGTCGCAATTTTTCTAGTGTTGAAAGTATCGGATCTTTTGAACAATTTTCTGTACATTCAAGACGGGACTTGTAGCAGTCAACTCAGCCTCAGGTATCTGAAACATGCTTGCAGCCACTTTAGATAATAAGTTCTTCCTGAAGCTGGATGTTACATAGTTTTAACATCCTTTTATTTAAAAAACTGCTCCGATGTGCATAGGGCTTAGTCAGATAACGATGAAGTCAAACTAATCCAACTGCAATTTGTTTAATCTGAGGGAAAACTGCTGAATTTTGCATTTTAATTTTAGTTTTTTTCACTGTCAGCGAACCCAAGACGAGCTATGCTTTTTCATGATCTATCTCTTGCCAATGAGGACATTTATGGGCCCTTTCTAAGTTAAGTATACCATCCATTTTGCCTTCTCTTTCACTCTTATCTTGTGATAGTTTGAGTATCCACATTCTCTATTCACTTGTCCAGGTTTTTGTGGAACAACAATTGGTTCATACAAGAGAAAAGCTGTAAAATATTGTCTCTTGTAGTAAGGTATGGAAGCTATTCACTTTCTTAATGACGCAATATGAAATTTCATATTAATATGTTTTCTGATATCGTCTGCAACCTGCAGTGCAAGGCCCAAATCTCAAGGAGCCAGTGCAGTAAATGGTGAAGCATCATATTCCAAGAACAAGTTTACATGTATTGATGATGTGTTGAGAGGTTTGGTTGACCGGCTATGTGCACAGGTTGAGATACAACAAAGAATTTTCCCATGTTATTGAATTGACTGATTTTCAGTTATCCAACATTATTTTACTGCTACTCGAGGAAAGTTTGATGATGTATTATATAGTTAAGAGAAATCAAAATTCTTTCTTGGTTAGTGTCACTTAGAAGTCGTGATAGAAGTGTAACATCAAAGTTCAGATATCATTTACTCATCTTGAAGCTTATTATTATTATCAATATCATCATTATTATTTTAAACATTATTTCCAAGGAAAAAGAAATGTTCTGTGCACTGTTCCTCTTATGCCTTGCCGTTATCGTAGTTTGTAGCTATCATTAAGATCTATGGATTTTTTAAAGTAATGATTCTGGAAACAGCTTGCCTCGGTATTAGTTAATGCTTACTCTATAACTCATGGTTAATCATGACCTCATTTACATGGTTGTTATATTTATTTATAATTCTGATTTAACTCAATGGAATGAGCACATCTCCAGTTAAAGACGCCATCTCATCCTACTCAAAGTATCCCAACAGCTATCCATTCACTTGCAACTCTGCTCAAGGAAAAATCTGTCAGAATTTCCTTTGTTCAGGCAGATGGCATTAAGCTCATAATTCCTTTGATTTCTCCCGCATCGACTCAACAGTCTATCCAGGTATTATTCCGCTGCTTTTGATGCAGATTTTGCATACTTTATTGCATTATAATAATCACTATTTGAACTGTATTATTAAGTGTTGTTTCCTGGTGTAATTGCTTCTCGATTGCAGAGATTATAGAATGCCCTAAAGGAGCAGTACTATCTATTGGGACATCTCATTTGTCAAGTCAATGTCTTTCCTTTACAAACTCTATCCTTTACTGAATGCATACTATAAACCATTGTTATCAGGAAGGGCTTTACTGAATGCATACTATAAACCATTGTTATCAGGAAGGGCTATATTGTAGATATTTGTCTAACAAATACTTTTAATGGAGGAATGGAACCCATGGAACCCTCTTTTTTATTCATGACTGGAGCGGTTTCATGGAAGGCCGTATCGATATCGATATCGTTTCAGTCCGCCCGAAAATGGATATATCGGGATATATCGACGATATCGGTGGAAATGTCGAAAATTACGCAAAAAGCCATTTTTTGGCATTTTTTTCAGAAAGTAAGGTCATCCAAGATATTAAAACCACAAATAACATACAAATACACACTTATATCACACATATCGGTCCATTTATAGACCATATATCGCACATATCGGTATCGCACATATCGGTCATATCGAACATATCGATATTAGTATTGATTCTTGACTTATAAATATTGGAAATGGATTTCATTCAAGTTCTTATAACATGAAATAATACAAATATACACCTAGAAAATACATATAGATCATTTATGAGGACTAGTAATTTACAAATGTACTCTTACTCTCTTAGATAACACATATCGATCATCTATGAACCTTATATCGCATATATCGATATGGTAGTACTGTTAGTTGACCTATATATATATATATATTGAAAATGGAGTTTATCCAAGTTCTTATATCACTAAATAACTTATAAATATACTCTTAGATCATACATATCGATCATCTATAAAGCTTATATTGCATATATCAATAATTTCAAACATATCGATATTAATGTTGATTCGTGACTTATAGATTTTGTTAAAGAATTGACTTATAGATATTGGAAATGGATTTCATTCAAGTTTTACAATATGAAATAACTTGTAAAAATACACCAAGTTGAAGAACCATTGTATGCACCCTCCTATCGCACCATACCCTACCAGTACCGGAACAAAATATATAAATCATAGATTATTTTAATACTAGGTGTAGCTAGATAGGTAGTGGAATCAAGCTTGCATGAATAATAACTTTCATATATAGGGATATCGACAAAATATCGGCGATATCGGTCGATATCTTGTATTTTTTGTACTGAATCCATTCATTTTTGACCGATATCGGCCGATACGGTGATATATCGCCGATATATAGGCGATATATCGTCGATATCCCTGTAAAAGGATATACACTCCAATTTCGATACCCCCAACCTCTCGATACCGATATATCGGCGATATATCGCCAATATATCGCCGATACGGCCTTCCATGAGCGGTTTTCATAGAAATATTTGTCCTTTTTCGCTGAATCAACTTACTGTGTTTTTCATTGCCAATATTGGTATTGGGCCACATTCATTACTAGTCTGACCGATGTCAGGAACTTTATGATATTTGTGACCTTCATTTAGAATCTGGGTTGTAGCAGGACATTAAAACAAAACATATAGGTTTTTCATTTCCAATGGGTTATCATTTTATCAACAGAGAAAACAATGGAAAAAGCGGGTTCTTGCTTGTGGTCTTACCCTCACCTTTTAGTCACTATCACAAAGCTTGTATGCCTTACGGTTTTGAATAGAGTTTTCTTGCAGTGAAATTTTGTGTCAAATGGTGCATTTTTCATTCTCCTGAAAATGAATTTTTATGCATTTGTATTTCTAGGTAGCGTGTACAACTTATGGTTATAGTCGAAACCAGAGTAAGAATTGCATGATTAGAATGAGAGCCCTAAGACTCCTTGTATAGATGGAGACTTAAGGTTAGGGTTACAATAGAGGTGACTCTTATATAATGAGTCGACTAGAATATCCTTAGGATTAGTGTTGCGAATCACGAAAGCATGCACAAACACGATCAATCAAGAAATCACGAAGACACACATATTTACAAGGTTCACTCGTAATTGGGCTATGTCTTTTGGTAGCGGCAATGGGTTTTCACTATATAGAGAAGAAGAAAATACACGGGATATAGAGAGACCCAACCCTAGGGAGTTTATATACTACTCTCGTACAAAACGGATCCCAACGTCAGACGGATCTCAATACCCATATAAAAAAATCGGGTAGGACATGGTCGTACGGGTGGGGCATCGAACGGTTCTTCAACTTGGATCAGGTGGTTAGGATTCAAGGCATATCAACAATTAGTATTTACAAAATAGTACTCAACACTCTCCTTCAAGGTAGAGCATATATATCAATCGTGCTCAGCTTGTTGCACATCTCTCGAACTGTACGTGGGCAAGTGGCTTGGTGAACATATCTTTTGTCTGATCTATAGATAATATGATGAAAGTACGAAGCATCCCTCTCTCTCATATCTTTAGTGTAGTGACAATCAACTTCTACATGTTGGTGCATTCATGACACATGGGGTAGTTGGTTATATGCATGGTTGCACGGTTGTCGCATTTGAGCTCCATGGTATCGATGGGAGTGATATGAAGATCCGTGATTACTGAGCGAATCTATACTAGTTTTGTTGTTGCATGAGCCATAGCTATGTATTCACTCTTAGCACTTGAGCGGGAGACCACTGCTTGTTTTCTTGCTTCTCTAAATGATCATAATTCTTGCCAAGTACATACAGAGGTAGTGGATTTTATATCTATCATGTATCCTCCATAATTTACATCTAAATAGGCTATAAGGGTCGAAAGTATTACCTTTGGTGAACAGTAGATCCCTGGGAGGATTTGACGTACATTAGGATCTTCATGTATGGGTTGAAGAGAGACGAAGTAGGAGAAACCATGAATTGACTTAGTTTTCTTATAGCAAGAGATATATATGGTCGAGTAATAGTAGGTACGGTAATTGGCCTATTAGCCGCCTGTATTGACTAGTATATTCGACAACTCCTCACTCATAGATGCATCCCTTAGAATCCGTGTGTATCTCTGTTGACTTGGATCCTTGCATCCTTATTTCTTGAAACAGATCAATAGTATACTTCTGTTTGTGCATAACTAGTCCTCGCTTTGTTTAGCTATTTCAATCCATAGCAAGGTTGTAGAAATCGATTATCGGTACTCAGTTGGTTGGGTCACTGACTAAGGTTTAATAGGCGGTCAGACGATTAATCGGATTTAGTTGATTATTAGTTGGGTTTGAATTTTTTGAATTATTTTATAACTATAAATCATTTTATATACATATATTCTTATATATTTACATGGATTTTTACATTTTTATATACTATATATTGGAAGAAGATAAGTAATTGAATTTAAATAAAATATTAAACATATTAGAATAAATTTGCTTTTATAACTTAAAAAAATTAAAAGAAATGGTTTCTCTATGCAAAAATCAATCGACTAATCAACCTGGTCGACTTACTAATCGGGTCGAGTAGTTGGCTAATCGACTATTGACCGATTAGTCAATAGTCAGTCGACCACCCCACTGACTCAACTAGTCGGGATAGTCGGCCGACTTTTACAACACCGATCCCTAGAAAATATTTTAGTGGCCTCAAGTCTTTAATTACAAATTGTTCTGCTAGTTGCTTCTTCACTTCTGTAATATTTTCAAAGTCATGTCCTATGAGGATGATGCCATCCACATAAACAAGCATTGTCACGGTTCTTTTTCCATTCTTTTGTATGAAAAAAGAATGGCATGTGGATGATCTGTTGGGGCTCAGATTCTCTAGTACTTTTGATAATTTCTTACATAAGGTGTAAGGGCTCTGCTTGAAACATATATAGCTTTGTGTAACAAGCAAACCATCTGCCACTACCCTTGAGCCTTAAAGCTGCAATTTCCTAAAGGGCGTAATATAGAAAGACATTATTTACATCAAGTTTATGCAATAGCCAATCAAGTTGTACTACAATGACCATGAGAATCTGCACTGGAGAGAGACGAGCGACTGGAGAGAATATATCGAAGAATTCAAGACCATAGTTTTGTGCGAACCTCTTGGTCTCTAAGCGAGCCTTATAGCAAGCAATCAGTCCGTCGGGTTTGTACTTCACTGTGAACTCCCATCTAGATCCAGCCACCATGTTGTTGTCAGGTGGATCAAGATGCCATGTATTGCGGGAAATTAGTGCAGACATCTCTTCTTCCAAAGCCAGTCGCTATCTGAAATCACGAAGAATCTCAATATGATTACAACGAATGACTGTGTCAGATAGTGCTCCAATGAACTGTCTGTAGGAGGAGCAAAGTCAAGGGAAGGACACATTAACAAAAATAGGATGCTTGGTACAATCTGATGGAATCGAGACCCTTATGGATTCTTAAGGGTCAGATTGAACTCCAGAAGTATATGGCATTTAATGATGAACAATAAAGAAAATGGCAAGAGTGCTAGAAGGCATCCTGCAAAATCTATCTTATTGAAAAGGTGTAATTAGAAACCTGGAAATAGGAGAGGATTTGACAGTTCACTAGTCCGATGACCCAGATTTTAGCAAAAAAAGCACAATTCAGATTTTACCCTAAATTCTCAAAGTTCGAACACCTACACGAAAGCATAACTAGTCAGGAGACAAATTCTTCTACCAGAAGAGAATTAGGGCAATCCAAATCTTGAACCGTACAAATTTCTCAAAATTTATTAGCATTCAAGGGAACATCTACCACTTAATGGTCTAGTGGTAGCAAAGTGTGTCTAGTTACCACGCAAAAAACCAGGGTCCAAATCCCACTCCTACAGGGGTTGCGTTAGGTAGTCGACGGCCATCGTAAAAAATAGTCAAATCTTTCAACATGGATCTGAGCAGGAATTCATGTAGCCGACCCTACTTATAGTGGGAGAAGTCTTAGTACATTTTTATTCAAGTGAACATCTAATTTTCTTTGGTTTAGTTTTTAATTTACCATGAGGTCGTCAGGATAATTTGTTGGATTCTGTTTAGTTTCTTTTAATCTACATTTATTGTTACTTGGGATAATTGTCTAAATGTCTATTTATAGGTCATTTGATTAATGAGAAAGGAATATTATATTAGAAATATGAGTGTGGTAATTTATCTCAATTATCTTTCCTCTTTATCCCTGCTCCTGCACATCTTCGTTTCTCCTCCAAAACACAGCATGGCTTGATAGGGTCCCTTCTCAAGTCGTGTGTCTCCGTGCTTCCCCATTAAAATCCCGTTCTACAAGCACACTTCTGTTAATCCCTTTGTTTCCTCATACCATGTTTCTTCCTTCTCATCTTGTTCTTCCTTTGCATCAGCCTATCACTTTGTGAGTTATGCCACATTCTTAGTGTTGGATTATAAGTTGTATGCGCCTATTGTGTTGTAGCAGGGTAAATGGATCCTGGAGAAGATCCATTTACCCCCATCCAGTGTTTACTCCCACATGGACCAGTGGTGGGACTTGGAGGCTCTGGGAAGGCTATATAAGGAGCCCCAGACCTCCTGTACTCATTGAGAAAGTGCAATGCATAACACGCCCGTTAGAGGGCTTCTCCCGTGGTTTCATCCCGCTCCTCACGGAGTAGGGTTCCACGTAAAATCATGGTGTTCCCATGTTTGATCTTTTTGTCATTATGCTCTGTTTATCATTCCGCTTCCGCATTCTTCATATTTTATAACTTGGTATCAGAGCGGGTCGATTCTCGAGGATTTTATATTTGTTGATTTTATTCGAGATTCCATTATGAAATTGAGATACAGTTATGGGTTCAAGTCGAATCCCTATTTTTTTTACAGCATCGGCGGCACCATTCTCTCAGCAATCCTACGATTCCTTCAGCAATCCTACGATTGTTGGGGCCTACGTTTTCTGCAACCCTACGATTGTGGCTGTGATCATGGTAATGATATCGATTCTCTCAACAGCAGTGAGCGGTGCGGAGGAACGCAACCCTCCTTCCGCCACGTACCGCGCAGGCTTCACGCTCCGAGAGCCCAGGCGTGCACCACCCCTCCGACAACTTCTCCGGATCTGCGGCAACCCTCGTGGGAATAGGTTCCCACGCGGGGAACCTAGAGGCGGCGCCAACCTCCCTTTCGACGCTGCACAGGCGCACCCTCCTCGCCCAAGCGACACATCCAAGGTGCGCAGCTACAGGCACGCGATGCTCTCCGCAGACGATCGGCGTGTGACTCCTCCTCGGGCGATCGCAACCTCCTGGCGTACTCCGCAGCCGACCTGGCTTACTCCCCTTCGAGCCTCCACGCGGAGGCGCATCCCCAGGCGATGGCATCGCGCAACTCCCGCCGGCCTCTCCTCCTCCGCACGTATGGCGGCGCAGAAGCCCTCGCGCGCAGTCCCATCATGCTCCAGGCGGCTGGGCGGCACCATGCATCTCTCTCCAGGCCGAAGATTGATGCGGATTGGTTTTCGGCGACGGCGGAAAATAAAATATTTGACGGTGGATTTTGGTGGAGAAGAAAATGGAGGGATTGAGAAGAGAATAGAGGGGTTGAGAGAAGAAGCTCGTCAGGTTCACGAGGGGATGGAGAAAAGAAACGTGAAGACCACGTGAGGGGAGAGAGAGGGGGGGGAGAGAGAGAGAAGAAAATGGAGGGGTTGAGAGGAGAAGCTCGTCAGGAACACGAGGGGATAGAGAAAAGAAACGTGAAGACCATGTGAGAGAGAGAGGAGAGAGAGATAGAGAATAAAATCTCAATTTTTCATATCAACTGAACTTATCTTTACAATAGGCTATCAACCTCTTTATATAGTAGAGGTGGAATTACAAAAATAGAAAGCAAATCAAATTTAAAATCCCACTTGATCCTAATTGACTCTAATTGATTTGAATTAAAATTCAAATCGACTCTATCCTAATTTGACTCTAATTCAAAATTCGAAAATCAAATTTAAACTGACTAATTAATTTCGAGATCACATACGATCTCTTTATTTAAATAAAAATGCGACGATTCGAATAAACGTAAATAAAAACATCAAGCCCTATATTTTAATTTTGTGCTGCATCAAAGATCCTCATGCGCGAGCCACTCCATCGCGCCCTCCTCCTTGAGCGGCCCCTTCCCGCCTCCTCCAGAGCCTCTTCTGCCTCGTGCGGCGCTGAGGGAAAAGCCCCGATGGGGGCGGTACCTTTTTGTGAAGGGTTTCCCATTGGGAACCCTAATTGAAAAAAGAGAAGAGAGAGTTGGGCTCAAATGGGCCGGTGAAATGTTAAAAAAATGCATGAGTTTTGAAAAAGGCGCGTACAAAAAAAACCGTACGCAGAGTTTATCAAAAAAAAGTTGAAAAGCCGTAAAAAAAGGAGGTTGAATGGCTTATGAAAAAAAATCATCATGGCGGCTATTAAAAAAAATGACAAAGCCGCAAGTTTCATGTTCTTGTTGTTTACCCCCTATTTATGTTGTCTTCTCCCAACTTTGTCGATTTGTCTGTTTTCCGACAAGTATGGGAGAAAGGGGGAGTATATGTAGAGTCACAGGTCTGTTCTATTCTTCCAGATCCAGATGCCAGTCTCCAGACCAGCCATATTTTTCAGACTCTACAAGTTGTTCAGATGAAGAGATTTCATGCGCAGTTCCAGACTCGACGTTCAGATTCCGAGTCCCAGTTTGATGCGTAATTGTTCAGACTCGACGATCATTATTTTCGAGTCTCCAGTTTCAGACACGCACAAGTGTGCGGTCATTGTCAGATGTGCATATGTTGCCATCTTTTGTTTCGTGGTCCCCATCATCCTTGTTGTTCGGCCAGAGTTTTCATGTGAGCCATAGGGACTCCAGAGCAGAGGACCATTTCCTTGAGGGCAAGGATTTTTATGTGGTGTCATAGGTACACCAGAGTAGTGCACCATTCTCTGAGCCAGATGGGAGAGACCCAGTTCTCCGACGAGGAGACTTCAGGCGCAAGTTCAGACTCGATGGTCAGGTTACGAGTCTTCAGTTGACTCACACTCCAGCCCGTTCGTCCTCCTCACCTGCACGGCATGAGAAGCAACGTCCTCGACTGCAGCAATGTGCGCGTTGGGTTGATATTGTCCGTAGTGTCCTGTAGCGTTGAGTTGAGTCTCTTTATGTTTGTCCAAACTGAGCATTGCATGCTCCAGCTTGAGGGGGAGTGTTGGAGTATAAGTTGTATGCGCCTATTGTGTTGTAGAAGGGTAAATGGATCCTGGAGAAGATCCATTTACCCCCATCCAGTGTTTAGTCCCACATGGACCAGTGGTGGGACTTGGAGGCTCTGGGAAGGCTATATAAGGAGCCCCAGACCTCCTGTACTCATTGAGAAAGTGCAATGCATAACACGCCCCTTAGAGGGCTTCTCCCGTGGTTTCATCCCGCTCCTCACGGAGTAGGGTTCCACGTAAAATCATGGTGTTCCCATGTTTGATCTTTTTGTCATTATGCTCTATTTATCATTCCGCTTCCGCATTCTTCATATTTTATAACACTTAGTTCATTGTTCGAAGATGCAGAACACCCAGCCCTCCATCTGGAACAGGTTTGCACATGTCATTCCACGTACCACATAACAAACCACGATCATCCGTACATGGTTTTTAAGATTCTCATAACAGCTTTTAGCATCCTCATCATCTTTTCTGGCATAAAAAAACAGGCATGCAGATTGGAATGGCAGAAGGAACTCACAAAGAGCAGGGTTTTCTCCCCTTTGACCATGAACGGAACCTTCTCTATTTAAGTAATCTGCCAAAGTTTACCCTTTTGAAAAGCTGTCCATGTGACTACTTTTGACTTCTAAAGTCTTAAGAAAGAATTGGCCATTGAGTGAAATAATTGGATATAGGTCCTTAGTGTGGCTTGACGCTCATCTTCCTGGGTTGAAGTCAGTGTCACTACTGCTGCTTGATAACTGTTAGGTAGAAGTGATTTCTCAGAAAAAGGAAAAATATTTTTTTATTATTGCATTTATATTTCTACATTCTTAATTTGGCAAAGTCAAATTGAGTCCGGATTTTACTTCCATAACAAATCATCCTGATTTTACTATTATAACAACTTGTGGCAGTTTGTTTTAAGCACTTGACTTCATTGAAGTGTGAACCTTTAATATTTTTTGATACCTTTGTTTCCGCATTATCGTATTCCTGTTGACATGATAACATAATGAAGGTAAAGTCAGTCTTTCATTGGAGATTTCATTTGTCCATCTCATTGAGAGAGAGAATTATGGGTTAGCCACGACTTGTTTTATGTTCAAAATGAAATGCAATGCAATTATTGGACCTTGTTGATAAATGCACGACTCATAAAAACATTGATTTATAAATGCATGACTCGAAGTCTGCAGTTGCACTTTCTTGGAGGGAAGCAATGCAATTATTGGACCTTGTTGATAAATCACAGAATACACAATATCATCAGAAAAACCTAGTTGGAAATGTAGGAAAAACATTAATAATTTTGAGAATTGAGGATTTTGTGAAAAAGGGTAAAAGCTGGTTGATTGCATCAGATGGATGTTGTAATTATTTAATTAGCTTTTGAATCTAGTAATTTGATGCTATCTTAACCATTGTTGAGCAGGGAAGATATATAGCCCTATTCATTTCATATTTATGTTATTTATTAACTGGATATTGCAGTCATACATTTGTCATTGCAATTTAACATCATTTAACCTTTTCCTTGTACCAGCTCCTATATGAAACATGCCTCTGTGTCTGGCTGTTATCGTATTATGATGCGGCAATAGACTACCTGGCCACTACTAAAATCATACCGCGAATGGTAGATGTAGTCAAAGGCTCCACAAAGGAAAAAGTACTTTTTCACTCCCGGCCTTTGTCCCATTAATTTTAACTTTACCTAGCAGATACTACTATTTGTGTTCAGGGTGTAAATGTGATTTTCTTTCCGTTGTCTAGGTTGTAAGAGTTGTAATTTTGACCTTGAAGAATTTGCTGTTCAAAGGGTCCTTTGGGGCCCAGATGATTGATAACGGCTTGCCCCAAATCGTTCAAAACTTGAAAGGCCAAGCTTGGAGTGACGAGGTCAGTAATCATTAATTTTGTGATTTAACATTTCTTGAAGAGTGATTTTATTTACCGGAAAAAAGAAAAAGGCATTTAAATCTGAAATTGAAAGCCAAAGCCTGTTAGCATTTGATGCATTGATTGAATATACCTTGTATTCTGAAATTGCCCAGTGGACCTATACTGCAACAGTTAGATTTTCACCTCAAAGAAGTACAGCTGAACTGGAAATAAACAGTCACTTCGCCATTTAGACGCTTTTATAGAATAATCATATTTTAAATGACCATTCACTTTGGATAGGCATCCTTTGATTTTTTTGAAAAAAAAAAATAATCCTATTTTTAGATAGAGTAAGATCCCTTTAGTGGCGTGGATCAAAGCTGACAATCTAACATATGTAAGTTTAACTAACTTGTAGAACCCAAGGAGTCATCTGGTGGTAGTGCAGTGTGCCTATGCATTAATGGATCCGGGTTTGAATCCCAAGGGGGACGCTCCAGACCCCCGAAATTACCGCGCCTACTATTAAAAATGTTAAACGAACTTGCACCAAATTTGGTATATCATGGCATAAGTACAAAATTTGTAGGAGGAAGTGGCCTTATTTTTGTTCTATGGCGGTACGTCACATTACGAATTTGAGGTTCTTAAATAAGTCCTGGTATAGACTTTGTTTTTTCTAGATCAGAAAGATGGGTTTTATCTTTTCGTTCATTGATCTTTTTGACATAAATACATCATTCCATGTGAATCCATGCGGTGCCTGTCTCTCAACTAATCATGTGAACCTGTTAAATGAGGACCAGAATTTTATCACAGCATGATAATTTGGGGTGATGCAGGATTTGTTGGAGGCACTCGACATTCTCGAAGAAGGACTGAAGGATAACATAAAGAGATTGAGTTCCTTTGATAAATATAAACAAGAGGTGCTTCTCGGCCAACTAGATTGGACTCCTATGCACAAGGATCCTGGGTTTTGGCGTGAAAATATTATGAAATTTGAAGAGAACGATTTCCAGGTACATAAGCTTATGATGCATCTATTTCCTCTGCAATGTGATATTTGGAATTATTTTCCATTTTCTTCTGATTTTAGAACTCGCATCACTATAGCCACTTCAATGATCTGGTGATAGAGCAGTGTGCCTACCACCCAAAAGATCAGGGTTCAAATCCCCCGTTGAGGATGGTTGCATTAGGTTGCCAACCGCCAGCATAAAAAATAGTTGGATATTTCAGCGTGGATTTTGATAAGAATCCATGTTGCCAACCCTTCTTAAAGTGGGAGAAGCCTTTGCCATTTATTAGAACCCGCATCACTAAATGAAATTGGTTATTATCATCTGTGATTAACATATTATTCGCATTTTTTTTGAAAATTTATGGTGGGTGTAATTCAAATCGATCGTTTGTAGTCCCAGCATTGGGACTGTAGTGTTTGTATAAAAACATTTTCTGAGCTTGCACCTGCATGTGTTACGATGACTCAGTAACGTCCCTATCGTGAAAGCTGCAAGGGTCGAAGCAACCGATTATGCACATCATCGCTTCAGTGCTGGTTCGTCAAGAGGATTACTTCTCAAAATTATTATTTTTCCTCTGTTTCAGATTGTACGTGTACTCATCACCATCCTGGACACGTCCAATGATCCGACGACGTTGGCCATCGCTTGCCATGACCTCTCGCAGTTCATTCAGCACCATCCAGCAGGACGGGTGGCCATCGCTGACATGAAGGCAAAGGAGCGGGTGATGAAGCTCATGAATCACGAGCGTGCAGAGGTAACAAAGAACGCCCTCCTGTGTGTGCAGAGGCTTTTCCTTGGTGCAAAATATGCCAGCTTTCTGCAAGCTTGACGAGCACTAGTCGTTTGAGACTCGTGCGACAGAAAAACCTGGTAGCGTAGAAGGCTCTTTCAATTCAATTTTCAGTCTAAATGGCTGCCGCCGGTCGGCAGCTGCGAAAAGACGCGAAATGTAGCGTTACTTCGAGTTGTACAATTTTGTGCAGACTAAGAATGATGCTCTTTTCCAGACGCAGCAGGCTTATCTATTCTGTAATTGTTCCTGCTACTTCCAGTAGCAGTGGTAATTTTTATTTTGCGAAATATTTGCAAATGTTGGCCCAACTTTTTGATGCTTCTCTAGCTTCATGGGGGTAATTATGCATTTTTACCATATGTTTTTGGTTGTTTTGCTCACCATCTTGTTCTTGTATGCTATATAAGCTCGTCAGTCTATACATTTCTTGCTTCGCCACTATCTAATTAAAGGTGTCCGTTTTCACATAACAGTTAGCATGTAGGTCTTATTGCCACAAGTTGTGGATACTTACATGCGCATGAATATTTTATAATCTTTTATTACATCTCTGTTAATATTTTGTAGTTAATAGTGTTTGTTGCAGAAATAAATACCAAGATCAGTAAGGACTAAGGAGTGTGATATCTATATAGTAATATGCTTCTTGTTGCATCAAATGATCAAATTTCTAGCAAATCTAAGAAACTTCAAGGTATATTTTCTCCAAGAAAGAATCATACACTTGCAATTCCTAGCAAATCTTAATGAGGAAATACTAGAGCTAATCGAGTTCTTTCATAACAACCAAATACCATAACTTAAAAAGAAATAGGGTAAATTACCATTTGAGTCCTATTTATGGATCCAATCTCAGAATGCGTCCTCATCTTTAAATTGTAATGATTCGATTCCCAGGGCTGTTAACGTAACGAGCTTTTTGGGGCTGATGACAAATGTCCTTGTTTAAAAATTGAAACCCAACCCCCATTCCCTTCCTGATAATGGCATATTCGTCATGAACCTCAAAAGTTTTGGTTTCTAAATGGTCTCGGGGCCCGAATTGTTACAATTTAAAGATGAGGACCCATTCTGGGATTGGACCCATAGATGGGGACGCAAATTGTGATTTACCTAAAGAAATAAGATGAGGCACATGAGAGTCTCAAAATAGTACATCCCATATGCAAACGGACGGATACGTATATAGGTATACCATATCCTTATCTATTTTTTAATACGAATATAGATGTGGATACAAATATTGATGGATATTAAAACTATCTTACCGTATCCTTAAAAAAATGGATATGGATGTAAAACCGATACTGATCGCATACGAGTAATGTAAGGAATACTCTATATAATTGACTTAAATATATACGAGCTGGATGGAAAATACATGATATAAATTTACCAAATGTGTATGTATCATAAAAATTATACAAATATGTTAAAAGAAGGTATAGAATTATGTTGTATTAAGTTAAAAATAAATCTATGACTATATTTATATACGAAAACGGATATACTCCTGACAATCTTTCAAACATTCGATCGAACCATCACGATGATATTTTATAATGTTCCTAGTAGGACAAGAACCAAGGTCTCATGTTCCTACAGGCACAAAAGCTCGCATATCCATCATGGCATGATTCCACCTTAAAATATGCAAAATTCCCGATAATATTTCGCATGATAGTTTTCGTCTTCAATCAACTAGAAATTGCATATGTTACGTCTTGGACCATCAACAGAAGTATACTGCTGCTGCACCAAACTCTGCAGTAGGGGCATGAGCCGCTCGATCAAGCACGCATTCACACTTTTTTGTGGGTTCATACTATGCAAGTTCCTATGAATTGCTCGATCAAGATCGAGCAACTCAAGCCCCTACTGCAGAGTCTGCTGTCGATAAGAGTGGATCGTCTGCTCAAGCCCCTACTGTAGAGTCTGCTGCAGCAGCGGTTGCAGCAGACGATCAACTCCCATCGATGCGCTAGAACCAAAGTGGAAAGAGCTCCGTAAAAAAGATCACATCCCGACACACACGATATCTCCTAGTTACCGATACAAAGGACATGTATCATTTTTGGGTTCAAGAGTAGCCAACAACATTTATCCTCCCTTGTGGAGAGCTTTTATGCCACCAAAAAAGATGAACAAACATAATAAAAGCAATAGTAGTTTTCGAGTCATTCGTATTATTGACAAACACATAAAAAAAAGATCGATCACAGATATTTAGCGTTCTACCAATAGGGCTCTACAATTTCGAAAAAGATAAAAGCTATTTTTGTGAAATTAGAAAGAAATATTTCCACCATATCCCTGAAATTATCTTAAACAAGTCCTCTGTTCAATCAGCATACCTGCAAGAGCTCCCACATAATGCAGAGCAAACAGTTCATTTAATGATCCTTTATAAAGGAAAAAAAGGCCAGCAACAGCATAATAATTCTCATCAGAAGAAGAAAAAGAACAAACAAGCAAAAACATTCAAGAAGTTTATAGATCTTCAGAATTTCGAGGAAAGGATGGGTCTCCGTACAAAATTTACCAACCATCGACAACGTCGATGAGCACTCGTCTCGTGTTCCTCATTCATCTGCAGCAGGTAGATGAACCGAGATGGTAAGCAAAGGTAGCGAAACAGTTACCGTAGACCAACAATAAAAACCGCTTTTTAAAAGTTTGAACATGTTTACCGTTGGCGGAGCGCGAACTGGAGGTGGAGAAGTCGGAGGAAGCCATGGGGATGGATATCGAGAGATGGGTCGTCGAGTACGAAGACTGATTGGATCTATCTTTGTCGAAGTCGTACCAAGAGTCCCTCGTTCTGGGCCACTGATCGAGGAACGGACGGATCGACTGGCTCTCCTCTTTAGGCGGGGAGCTGGAACCGAACTGGCTGTCGTAGTAATGCTGCTGACCAGTCAGAGTAGCCACAGATTCCTGCTTGAGGTCGTGTGGCGAATGGATTTGCGCATAGTTGCTCGTGAGATCAAGGCTGTTTCCGTACTTGGAAAGCGAATAGGAGGGACCGGAGGGCATCAGGTTCCATGTGGTGTCCAGAGATGAGTCGACACCGAGTTCTTTGTCATTTCTGGAAGCTCCTGAGAAGTAGCCGGGTTCGTCCATGCCGGTTCTGAAACCTTGTAGATGCCTACAGATCAAATTAGAGGAGGATTATAGCGTGCACAAGCCTACCAAATCACGCTATTTCTAGTTGTAACTAAGATAAATTCAAGTAAAAAAAAGGTAAGAATATTAAAAAAGACAGCAGAGAACACAAACAACGTTATGGAAGAGCTAAACAGTGAAGACAGGAAGCAAATAAGATGATCCTATAGAGGGTCCATTGGTTTCAAATAATCTTTCCCTGTACTTGGTACTGGTTGACAGCATCATCGGTTCTTTGGGTCTGGGTAGTTTGAGTTCCTGATCCGTGTCGATGTGAACGGAACGGAAATTGATGCAGAGAAGTGATTGCATGGGATCTAGAATCTCACTTGCTGCCGTGGATCAATCGATATTGCTCGTTGTTGATTCTGCAGCTCAGCATTGAGATTGATCACTCCCTTCTAAGTGATCAATCTAAGACACTTGTAAGATAGACAAAAGCTTCGGATCGATTAATCATCCTTTTTTGCACTTGTCCATAGTCACGAACATTTTGCGGTCGATCAAGGCCTCCGATTGACCGATCATACTTTGCTTTAGCAACTTGTTCTTTTCCAAGAGCCTTCTGCGACTGATCGAAGTTCTTGATTGATCGATTAAGTTCAAGTTGTTGCCATGGCTGATGACAATATGAAAATTGAGAAAACAAGGGCATTTCCTCCTCATGCACGAAGTTACCCCGATTACACGAGTGTTCGGATCACCATGAGTGTGTCAGTTATATCCGAGCTACAAAGAAAGCTCCAAAGGGAGATAATTCAACATGCGAGTAATAGTCCCATGAAGATGGCCAAGCGTAGGGATGGATTATCGATTCTGTATATGAGGAGTTGCAACCTCGCATCATCAGAAAGGCGAAGACGTACATCTCATACCCACGAGATACATGATATTTGTCAAAAGGAGATGTCTATGGCAAGTTTATATGAGCTCTTATTGTCGATATGCCTTGAATCATAACTATCTGACTCAGGTTGAAGAACCATTGTATACAACCCCTCTTGTCATACCATACCCCAACAAGATGGGGGTCTCGATGTATATGAATGCGTTCGTAGCAAGGATTCGTTTGTACAGGAGTAGTACATAAACCCTCCAGGGTCCGGGCTCTTTGTATCCATTGTACTTTCTTCTTTCTCCACACAGTTAAAACCAATCGTTATTGTCCAAGGACGTAGCCCAATTACGGGTGAACCTTGTAAATCAATGTACCTCCGTGCTCTTATATTGAAATCGGAGAATTTATATATATATATATATAATTGGTCATAAAATGGGAATCCGATAGGAGGTATGCCCATTGAGATGAGCGTGGACATCTCCTCGACAGTTATTGGGACCTACATCCTAAGAAATAGCTTTAAATGGGGAAAAAAGTGGGGCCAAAATCGTCGGTCAAGTGGAGAGGGTAGTCTAAAGGATCTTGTCGACCACACCAGAGATCTCCAACTCGTTCTCTCCAAAACCTTGGCCAAACAGGTAAAGATTCGAACTCTTTTACAATCGACAAAGCTCTAGTTGTCCAAGGCAAGTAATATACCTAAGTTACTCCTCATATGTCTTTCAATGAACTGATCATGAATAGTGGTACGGCTGATCATATGAACTAGTGTACAAAATTTTGACAAATAGAAATGTGAGTCAAGCCATAACTGCAATGCACTAGCATATAGGTCGAAAGCTACTATTGTTGGGAAAGGCAGTATTACAAAGTGTTATCGCTTTACAGTACCCAATGCCCTCCATACTCTTGACCTTCCTCTTGAATTTGATTTCTACTAGTAAGATTGTTGAAGATGCAAGCTGATTTTTTACAACGACCATCGTATTTTATAAGATTCGATGACAGAGTCTGAAGGGCTCTACAAAGTGCCCTCGAAAAGTCATTGTTTGTCTTTGTTTCGGTTCTCTCTAGGCAAGAAAAAGGCCTCAAGTTGATCTTGTCAAGACAGTTCGGTCGTCTTCACTTTCGCATTTCGAATTAATCGTTTCCTACCTTTTTCGACATGCATTGGTGCGAACTCTATCTAGGGTGAGGTCTGTCAACTCAACCAAGTATGCTAGCAGAACCTTTCCATCATCAGAATAAATTGTTTTGTACTTTATTTGGTGGCATTGATGCAAACTCTATCTCCCTAAGGGGCGGGATGAAACAACCGGAGAACGTCTCAAAGGGATGATGTATGCATTGCACTTTCTCATATGATACAGGAGGTCTGGGGCTTCTTATATATAGCCTCCACAGAGCCTCCAAGTCCCACCATTGGTAGATGTGGGAGTGGGACTAAACTCCTGGATGGGGTAAATAGATCTTGGAAGGATCCATTTACCCATCTACATGATAACGATGCAATGCATATTCTAACCGTGTAGAATCATTCATTGCATATAACGACCTTGAACCTCACCAAGGATAATTTCTGCAAGTCTTCATCTGATTTGTTGCCACTGAGATGGCTGTTACCAGGAGAGATAAAGTTGTACCTCAAGGGGATCGAGAGCAATCTTGATGAGAAGGATTCTTTATGAGAAGAGTGATATTTTGATGACAATCAAATGAATACTTGAATTGCCAATGTTATTCCCTGTGAAATACAACTCTCATTTTAAGAAGGCTACCAATGACATGAATTCCTTAGGAAAATGTATAGTTAGGGGAAGAAAGAGATGCATAGATTTACGGTCTTTATCAAGGGGGGTTCTTTGTTGCAACCTACAAGTACTTTCATGTCTAAGTGGGAAGAACTTGATTATCAGTTTGAGGAGTCTTGGATGTGAAGGAATAACCAGAAGTTATACTAAACAAAGAATGGAAGGACATGTCATTCATCTTTCTCAGAGACCTTACTTTTGAATCTGGGAATGTCAGGAGCATGATTCTCAATTCCTGAGGTCATCTCAACCATTGCTAAAGTTCATTGACTGACTGACGCTGGAGAACAACGAAGGATTGTGATAATTGAAACACCCATAACCCCAAACATAGTCCCATATCTAAAACTCACAAAGTGTGAGAGTGGGTTACAAGTGATGGGGATTACTACTTGACAACTTGAGCTTAAGCATTTTGGGTGGTTGTCAACGGGTCCAATTGAGCTTGAATTCAACAAGTTGTCAGGACCAGTTTTCCTCGATAACGGACCGGAGACCTAAGCCCGAGATGTTACAAACGGTATCAGAGCAAATTTTCCTATGACAGTGGAAAGAGCTACCCGAGAGGTGAAATCATACTTGAAAGAAACTGCAAATTTCCTAAGCATATGATGGATAAACTGTTGATGGCTTAAAATTAATCATCAATTCATCCATGAAATCTAAAAAACATAGGGCATTCAAAATATAAAGCTTCATTCGGAACTACTCCAAGGCCCTCCAAGTAAAGCAACACAAATTCTTTTTTTCCATCTAAATTATCACACCGCAAAATTGTCCAAATAGACGAGACGAAAGAGGCCCAGAAATTTCTTTCTGGTTACAGTGAATCCTGCAGTGATCCTGCTCTCATCTCTTTCAGAAAAGGTTTGGAAAAGAGTAAATCAGCATTTAAATCCACACAGTAGCTTGTCAGTGTTACTATACTTCCTCGGACTTTCCTCAAAGCAAACACTCCCACCACCTTTAAAGCAACAACCTCTGCATCTAACTATTAAAAAGATATGACAATGACAACCTCTGCATCTAACTATTCCCATTACCAAAGAACCTAATTCTAGCAGAGGGTGGGTGACAACAGTTAATTAACAGCCTCTGCCCACATGCAGGTGGCAGGAAAGGAACACAACAAACACCAAGCATGGAAGGTTGATTCAAGAGGAAATAGTACAAACTACTTGAAAGGTTTGGCGGTAGAACGGTGTGCCTGACATCTTCAAAAGTGGGTAAGCCTTACATGCTAAACTCGAAATCCGATAAGAACAGGAAAATGTTCTCCTACACCTAGCATGAACATGGCATATTTGGGATCTGAAACACATTTCAAGTGGATTCCCACTGACCCATTTAACGCATTTTCAGATACGATTATGGCTTCGTGGAAATCATCTTGCATTTATATTCTGGAGGAAAATAGTCTCATTTGGTTTTATGTGCTTTCTCTGTGGTTTTCATGTTCTACTCTGAAAGGATTTCCCATGTAAAATCGAAGTGCATCGAGAGATTGTTCTGCGGTCCGCTTCGCATGTGCATGACGATGATATTTAATAAAAAAAACTCAAGTGAGGAAGGGAGGTGTTACCTGTAATCTTTGGGACCAATTCCAGAATAAGAGACAGAATCCAAATGCAGCAGCTGCGAATTGGCTCCGGAGCTAGAGCCCTGGTTGTGTGCATCAGCAATGGAATGCAGGGGGGTGATGTTGCAGTTGCTGCCAACCGTGTTTCTGCTGCTGCCATACCCGGTACTGCTGTCAGTAAGGGTGAGGGAGGTCACCGATGAGGCAGGCGAAGGCGAGGACGATGAATGCGGTGTCTGCGAGAGGGTGTGTGTTTCCACAGGCTTTCTTGAACGGTTGCGGCCACGGTGCATGTGGCGCTCGCAATACTTGGAGCCTGGATACGCCTCCTTCGAGCACCGCCACTTCTTCCCGTCAGTCCTCCGGCAGCGCCCTGGCTCTGGATCAAGCTTCTTTCCATAGAAGGAGCAGTAACCCACTGAACCAATCAACCCAAATCCTCAAACTACATGAAAAGATCTTATTGGACAAACTGATCACAGATTAGAAACCCCCAAAAAACTATATTGTTCTGAGATCTTAACAGTACATAAAATTGAGAAGTAAGAGAAAGAAAACATTATTTCAAAATCATCATGAAATGGAGCTTCTCTTCAGATATATTTAATACAAATCAACTCCCAAAATACTCGATTCTTTTTTTCAAATTGGCGGTAAAACTCGAATCAAATCCATCACTATTGCAAACGTGGTCAAACAAATCACCAAATATTGCTAAAAAAGATCGCATGTCGCATTTTTTTCCAAGCATGGAACATATACGAATATAGATAGCAACCGAACAGTGACTACCCAGTCATTACAATACATTCTAAACCAGAAAATATAAGAAAACATCGCTATCCACTGCTTCAAAATTTTAAAAAAACGGAGAGAAAGAGAAAAGGAACGATCTTTTCGAGTGCTTCGCATCGAAAGAGGAGAAAGCAAGACATGCCACACGCAGCAAATCACCATCATCGAACAACCAGCTGTCCACGCGAACCCAAAAACCCAAAAAAGGACCCGCGAACGTTCCACCCAAAAACCTCCAATCTTTGCGCGCTTTTCGCAATCTAGAGACCACCAGTGTGCTCCTTAGCAAGAAACTCGAGGTGGGTATCGAAGTTCTTACTGGTTGGGTGGCTCTGGTAGAACCTGGCAGCCATGGCCTCGAAGCTCCTGCGGATGGGAAGGAGGAGCTCGGGGGGCACGGGAACGCCGGCCATGAGGTACTTGAAGATGAGCGCCTGGTGCTCAAGCTCCTGCCACTGCGAGATCGTGAACGGCGGCCGGATACCGCCGGGCGCCGCGGTGTTCATCTGCTTCTTCTTCTTCTTCTTCTTCTTCTTCTCGTAGTTGCTCTATATATGTAACAAAGCAAAGGAAGAGAGCGGAGACAGAAGGAGAGGGTGCTGAACACTTGCAGAGTAGCAGCTGGAGTGCTCAGACGTGGCCACTGCGAGTGCAGGAGAGAGGAGTGGGAGTGGACGACCAGAGAAGATGACCCATTGTTGGAGGAGAGGAGAGCAAAGCTGGCGAGGGTTTGGGAGGAGGTGAGGGGGACGGAGATGAGAGAGGGGGAGAGGTGTACGACCAGCTCTTGTCTGGGAGAGAGGTGTTTGGATTTTTCTCCTCTGAGCGTGTGTTGGGAAAGGGAACAGGAACAGCTTTTGCTAACCAACGTATTAACGTTGGGGAAGTTTGTTTAATTAATAAATCGTGAATTTAGTCTCAACACGATCATTACTCTGAGGTGATTTCACTCATATAAGGTTGTATGGGCTGCTTCCGTCTTATTTTTATAAAAAAAATTAATTTTTTTCGAAAATATTGTCATGTATTTCCATTCATATATATCTTCTACATTTCATTTGAATTTCATCAGAAACAGAGACTCTCATTCCCTCCATATAGAACATGTACGATTACATCAGTTCTAAGATCGTTAAAATTACATGTTCTATATGGAGGACATAAAAGTCTCTATTTCCGACGAAATTCGAATGAAATGTAGGAGGGATATAGGGATGAAAATACATGGTAATATTTTTCAAAAAAATACGAAAATATGGTGGGGGCAGCCATGTTGGCTACCCCCAAGGGGCAATCCCATTTTTCCCATAATACAATGCAACTAAATAGTTGAAAACAAATCAGAATGATTTGACTCATTTGGATTTTAGGTCGGGTTGAACCCAAACCATATTACTTAAATAGGTATTGGGTTGGTTGATGGATCTAATATCTTACACCTAACCCACTCAAATAACCCAAAGTATTTTTTTAGATGACAATAGGTTTAATCCCACCCGACTAACCGATATGTACTTAATATATAATATCAATAATTCTAAACTCATATCTATTTCTAATGTGGCTCAGATTCTCCAAATTAGGTTATCAACTTGTTAACAATCTTGTCTCACTAAACATTATTCCAATTGTTATTATGTGTTGTACTCGATATATTTTTTCTCTATGATCTTTAGTATTATCATTGCGTACTATAAACAGCTGAGAACTTGCCTTATTACCATACAACTACGATCCAATCCCTATTCACTTCAGGTGATATAAATTATTCTTCAAAATCCCATAATCTTGACTGAACAATTCCATATCAACTTGAACATATCCTAATATTCTTCATCCATGTTGAACATATTCCTCCAACCTTCCTTTTCTCTATTGAGCTTAATATGCATGTTTACTTTTGCATATTTTTCATGCATCAATGGCCCATCAGTACTTAACCTTCAAGTAACAAGATTTTCCATATGGGTAATTTGGTTTTCACCCGACTCAATCATCCCAAACTGATCACCCAAACATCTCAACCAAATCTAATTTGGGTGGGTGATGGGTGTCATTTTTGCAATCCAAATCGACTTCAACCCAAATCGTATAATCCAAATCCACCCAAACTAGTCAAATACCTACCCCTAAATGTAGGCTGATATCGTTGTGGTCGAAGACTCGAAGTCTCAACACGAACATTCGTTCCGAGAATAAGAATGAATAAAGGATGGAAAATAAAGATCCATTCTATATTCCGAAAAGATAGGAACAAGAGGAAAAAATAATTTACAAATAATTATAAGATTTGTGATGTAAAAATCTCCAAATAAATAAATAAATAAATCAAACTCCCATCACATCCCATGCACCAAAACCAAGGCCTCCTCTCTCCAGTCCCCCCCCCCCATCCCATATCTTCTCTTCCCACTCTCCTCTCCGGTTTCCACCACCATCGCAGTTAACCTCTCCGGACACCTCCGAAATTCCAATCCCTATATATGGGTCAGACGCTCACCGCCCTCTCGGACAAGCTCAAAGGTACACTCCATCTCCTCCTCCGATGCCTTCCTCTCCGCTCCTCTCCTCTCGTCGATTTGATCCCACATCTCCTCTCGTTCGTGCGATCACGAGAGCACAGGAAAGAGCTCGAGAGATGATCGGATCCACCACATAGCGAACAAGGTGTTCGATCGGATCAAGAGCGACGCCGACAAGGACAACCTCTCCTTCGATGATCTCCACATCGCCGTTCTCTATGTCTACAAGTAATCATCCCTTCTCTCCGAAATCTAGGGTTTGCTTGTTTGTGTTGTTGATGTTCTGTTCTGTTTTTTATTGTTGTTTTTAGCGATATCAACAAGTACTTACCCGGATCGCACAATGACCCCCCTTCTAAGGATCAGCTGAGGGCTTTTATGCAGGTATAGATTATTGCAATTATCATAATCGTTGTCGATGTTGTCATTGTCGTCGGCGGTGTTGCTATTGTTAATACCATTGTAGATGACAAGGATAGATGAACATCTATTGCTGTTGTTAACACCGTTGTAGATGATAAGGATAGATCCACATCAAATGGGCCTGATAAGTGATAACACGAACTACGACAGCGGTAATGACGTTAACCTTGATAATCATAGTTTGATATTGAATATCAAACTTCTTGACATTGATAATGATAATTTGATATCCAAATGCTTGAAGCACTGCTGTTGTACGCATCATACTACTACTAGTTTTTCTTTTGAAAAGCACACTACTTCTAGTTGGGAAAGTCATAGTTATATAAATGTTAATATTCATATGTGGTTTTCAAGATTAAGTTAATGCAACATCAATTGAAGTGAAATAAGGGATACATGTTTAATGGATTCGGCTTCTAAAATGAAGATTGGATGATGGGATTTAGAGGGCACAGAGATAATCACAGAAGTAAAAACTGTCAAGATATTTAGCTTATTTAAATTTAAGCGTTGGTACGATGTTGGATGGTATCTGTTGGTAGTGACGTATCCATGTAATTGACTGTCCATAATGTTAGAAATGGATGGATTTTTGGTTGTGCTCTTTTGAAATGTTACTGTTTAAATCTATTTGGAGGCTATATGTTCATGTAGCTGACCACCCACTTAACACATTTTTTGGTTTTTGTTTTGGTTGGTTACTATTGCGTGTTCTATCGCCGAGATGAATACTTAACACAATAAGTTGCGTTTTTTCACGGTGTGCACTTTCAGATTACAGACTCGTCCATCTTTTAGTAGCATTTTAAATCCCATTTGTAGGTAACCAACCATCTTATCAGATGTCTCCGAAGGGGCATGTAACACTCAATTATTAGTATCTTAACCACAGAATGCACAACCAGTTATCATAAGTTGTAAGCAATGACCGCCATTGGCTGTCAAAGGGGAGTTAAATGAACGCATGAACACAATCGTCTATCGTGTAAAAGGTCTTCTTGGTCACATTCAGAACCTGTTTTAAGACTGTAATATTTCTTTGCTGAAACAGCCTGGAGGAGATGTAAAAGTCGTACCGGTTTCTTTGTATACTTTCCTTATACATTTTTTCTTTTAAAATCGAAAAATTTGGCTTATTTTTAATTTACTTAAGAATAATTTTTTCTTGGGTTTGCAAAATTGTTTATCTAATGCCCTCAATGTGGTAAAATATCGATTTTGTTGGTAGTACACAGCTAGGGATTTTGCTGCTAATTCCATTGATGAGAGGTCTAAAATGTTGCATCCCTCTGTAGTCTTGTACTTCTGAAGTATGAGTAATAGGCAAAGGAATGCATGCAGTAATTGGCATGGCTTGTTACAATTTACTTCGTGGTTTGTTTCCTTTTGGTTCAGTGAGACTACGGATTAGTTCAGATATAGGCTGCGTAATTATATTAGACTCTGATATAATCGTTATTCGGACTTTTCTAGTAATTTTACGTTCAATTTTCTCATGACGTAAAGCTAGTTGAATTGATTTTCTTAGTACCATCTACAGATCATCCTACATGATTGGCTTTAAGAGTCTTAATTTTATCTCTTGCTTAACTGTGTCACGTCAATAGAATGTTCATCATCTCTTTACATGCAGGAGTTCGACATGAATCTTGATGGCCGCCTTGACCGCGAGGAATTCGTGGTGTTCATCAAGAAGCTGACATCGAACATTGTAACATCAGTGGGCAGAAACCTGATCATAACCTTAATAGCGGCCCCCACTGTGGCGCTTCTCACAAAGAGAGCCACAGAGGGTGTCCCTGGTGTTGGAAAGGCTGTTCAGAAGGTCCCGAACTCCGTCTATGCCTCTCTGGTCACCGTCACCATCGTCTTGGTTCAGAATGCAGTCAACCAGTAAACATCAGTACCTGCAACACACTATCAGGCATTTCTGGGAGTTGCATATGCTCGTCAAGACGATATTTGCTTGCAACAGGAGATATTTTTCGACAGAATATAATAAAGTCGGACAACTGATTTCCCTTTGGGATCTCGCGACGTTTTTGTTTTCCTACCGCAAGAAAAACCCGCAGGAATGAAGAAAATGCAATGTCATGTAATTAGTACGCGCGCCTCTTTTACATTCATTCATCTCACCTCCATACTCTTACTATTCTTGGTGTCAGGTAACGCTGTGATAAGGCGATTATGTTTGTGGATCGCCGATCCAAATTAATGAAAGGTTGGAAATTTTGTGTTGCATTAGATGGAATACATCGGTGAAGAACACTCCGCCTTTCTTTCCTTCGTAAATTTATACAATATGTTCGAGTTATTTTTGTTTGGTGAGCCCAATCAACTGTGAGATTGCGTAAACCTTTGAACTTACCAATTGTACTCGCGGTTGTAAGGAATGGATGAATCTTGTGATGCAATTGGAATTTGTTTTTTCCCTCACTCTACTAGAGAGAATCGACACGACTGGGTTGGATGTGCTAGATGATCAACTCTACTTCTTCGAATTTATCGGGCTATTACACAAATGATGACCTTCAATGGTCATGAATATTGAGATAATGGCCATAAAGCAGAGAGTTGAATATTGTAACATCTGTCTTCATTGTAGAGACATTACATAATCAATGTCAGATGTTTTTGGGTGCGTACATGTCATTGGAAAGCCCTATATATGGGCGTTCTTCCCATTCTGACATCTCTTCGCACCCAATCCCTTGACTGTTCTGCCACCGTGCCAGCATCTCCGTGCCTTCTTTCAGCAGCATTGGTTCGTAGGTCCCCATGATGAAAGACACAACAACGAGAAATTGAGTGAGTCCCGGAAGCCTTCGAAAATCTTATAAGGAATTCTTTTGCAGAAGTACCTCATTTAATGTTAAAACATAGTAACTCCATCTTAAAACATAGTTTAAAAAAACAATAGTTGAATTTTTTTTATCAAAAAATGGTTGAAGAAACGAGGACACGTAGACACGATAGAACAATGCTACGTAGGATTAAAACAAGTGGAGCATGATATGAATATAGACATAATCACATCTTTATCTACTTAAATTATGAATATGAATGTTGATAGGAATATTGATCGATACGATAGATGTGTTACGATATCTCATAAAAATGAAATGAATAATAAAACAAATTAGAATCATGCACATATCATAACAAAAATACTTTATAGATTGACTTAAATATACATGTATATGATGGGTTATGCATTAAATAATGATACCAAATATATTTTTATAGCATAATAATCATCCTAAGCAATGACGAATCAAGTCATTAAGCTTTGTTACACACAATTATAAATAAATCTACCAATATATTTATATATTACATATCATAAAAAATACGAGTAATTGTGAATATCAAAGTAATATCCATATCCATATATGTTTTAAAATGAATACGGATATAAATATTAAAATCTCTATAAAATAAATAGAATAATAAATCATACATAAATATATTTAAAAAAAAGGAAAAAAACAGATGAGAGAGAGAGAGAGAGAAGACAAAGGAAATCCCACTCCACAGCTAGTTGCAAAAACCCATCACGAGTTTGCGGTCCGTATGCTTTCCTCTATCCGTTGCCTTCCCGCTCTCTTAATTTCCCACTTAGTTTGGCTCCGCTCCACTCCCCTCCAAAGCAGCAAAGGCGATGGGACAGATAGTCTCCGCGATCCTCGACAAGTTCCACGGTACTTCCATTCCAATCCGCCTTTCTCCATCTCAGATCTCGTCGTGATGTGGTGTGGTTTGAATGAACAGTGGGGGACTGGAGAGATAAGCAGATCGACTCCATAGCCAACAAGGTATTCGACCGGATCAAGAAAGAAGCCGGCAAGGACAGCCTATCCTTCGACGATATCCACTTTGGCGTTCTCTATATCTACAAGTGATGCTATTCTTTTCGATTTTCCCTTTTTTGGGGTCTTTTGGATTTTGTCAGGGTTTTGATTTGGGTTTTGTGTTCTTGATGCAGTGACATCAACAAGTACATACCTGGTGCGCACAAGGAGCCCCCTTCCAGTGATGAGCTCAAGGCTTTCATTCAGGTCTTTGTTGTTCTTTCACTTTGATGGTCTTTTTTCCCCTAGTAAATTACCTATAAGGTACAAACATGTTACAAATATTTTGTCGTAATTCTTTTTTGACATATCTTTAGTTTTGGGCCATTTTGTGCAATTTATTTATTTTTTCAATTTTAAAAATGTGCCTTCTTGGGGGCAATTATATATAAACATGTGCAAGAGAATGTATGCAACTGAGATGTAGATGTTCTAGTGAACATGTGGTTACACAAAGAAGGACCAGATTTGCAGTGAGAGTGATAAACAAATATAATGGTGTGGCACTGAAATGTTGGAAGTATAAGGAGGCCATTAAGATTGACAATTTTCAATCTAAGTTCATACGACCTAAATTAAATCTATTTGACGCAAAGAATCTAGGTGTCTAACATCAATCAAAGTGGAAAAAAGCTTAGTTGCTTTTATAGAGTTACGATGGGGGTGAAGATAGGGATAAAAGCGGTCCCTAGATTCCTTCGATCCCCTATGACCACTATCTTTTTGCCTCAATGACCTCACATGAATCGTAGCTGCGCATGTCCTCTGTAGGCTACAGTTCGTACTTGATAATGATTCGATTCATTGCTCTTTATTTGTTCATATTCATAATCTTTATTCGATCCATATTTGTATTCAATCCGAATTCGTATCCCATTATTTTAATATATTGTTTCATACATACATATTTGGTTATCTGATTATGTGTTTGTGTTCGATATAGATGAAGCGAATATAGATATGAATATAGCCATATCCATCCCAACCAGACTTGTTTTCGTCCCTAGATGAAGGGGAGTCCCCACTAATTGGTAATAGTTGCCATCATGTGATCGATGGGTTCCATGTTTGAGGATCAGAAACAAATATATGTAACAAGAAAACACAAAATGCATATAAGATAAGGCTGTGTACAGCATTTCCAGAAGTGGTTTCAGTTTGCAATATCATGGAGTGGTTAAAAAAAGGAATGGTTGCAGAGGGATGTAGGGATGATAGAACAATTGTTCACTCCATCTATCCTCACAAGCCACTGCCTATGGCATTGCAATATCATGCGGCTACCTCTAAAATAAGGCACCCACAACAAATCACATGAGGATTGTTATTAAGAAAAATATTAATTTATTTCTTTTATATTATCAACTTTGTCCAACGAAACTTGCCCCCCCCCCTCCCCCCCCAAGTACATAGATATGATATAATACGGCAAATAGATTGGCTACCTCGACAAGGTCAGAGACGAAGATGATCCGACATGCTTAGGGTTGAGTCATCAAATTGAGTTATTAAGGGAAAAACATCGAGGGGTATCGGTTCTATCGTTCAGAATCCTCGATTAAATTTTTAAATCCAGATTTATGTTCAATTTGAATTATTCTACCTGCATTTACCTATGCTTGATGTCCAGTAAGAAATCTCATGCAAAATTTCTTTAGGTATTTTTTCTCCGTATTAGTCAATGTTTAAGCTCTTCTCTAAAAATCTTAGGAAAACAAATCTCAGGCTCATTGCATCTGTTACCAAGTTTGTGGTATGAGGGATTGAAACCACATTAGGTTATTTATGATGCACACATGTGGTTTCTTTGGTCTTATTTGTTGAGTGTTTTGATTAATGAACAAAAGATAAACTGAAACATGAACTAATTAGTTTATGTCAGACTCACATCTTGCTGCAGATATCTGTATTACATCTTAAAGTGCCAAGGAAGAAAAGTATCACATACACTACTTGATTCGTGTTTTGATTCAAGTGTTTGATGAGTTAAAGTTGTTGATGATGATGACCGAGATAAAAACGACTACAACAATCTTGCTTATTTTAAGTTAATGAGTCGGTTTGTTACAATATAGCTTATAGTTTTAATTTATACGAAGTCTTTATTACATAGAGTCACGACACACTCATGTTGAGTATTGTTATACTAGTACAATAACACTCTGCATACTTATATGACACATATTTTAAGTGCTATTACACCGGCACATAACCCATGTGCACTGGCAGAAATTCTGTAACATGAACCAATCAGTGCCTTGATACATTGATACATATCTTAACAACTTCAAATTCAAGTTAATACCTTATTGTTGCGTTGGTCAATATCCATGTGTACCAGTGCACTTCTCATTGTTGGTCATTTAAACCTAATCAACATGCCTTGAATCAAATTCAAAGTTACACCGATACATGATTATGTATATCCGGACAAGTTAACCATTGAGCTATTTTTAGAGTGTGTTTTGTACCTGGTACATACCAAGGATATTTGCTATTCTTAGTGTCTACATATATTATTCTCTTTGCTCATGAAGGTTATTTTGGGGTGCTAAAAAGATCTTATCATTATAAAATGCTTTGAGTTGTTGGCTTTCTTCCTGCCCTCAAGCTTTGTTTTCTCTGCAAAGGCTTTTGCTGTGATTGCAATTGCATTTATATTCTTGCATGCTTTAAAGGATTTATTATATAATTGTATTTTACTTTATTCTTGATTGAAAGGCGTTCTATGTGAATGCCTATCTTCTTAAAAAGAAGCTTAACCTTGTGAGGTTTCGTACCTTGAAGCATTCTCCATGAAGCCTCTCATCTTGTGTAGAAGATAAAATACTAGTAGGTTGTATGTTTCTAAACAGTTTGGACTACAACTGTAGAGACTTATATATATGTTACGTTTTACTGTTTCCTAATTTCTATTTATATTTTGTAAGACTCTGTAATTTACCCAAGGGTTTTCTCCCTATATAAGAGACCCGAGGGCTCTATGGAATAAACATATTGAAGTATTCTAACATGGTATCAGAGCCATAACCCTAACCTAGGGTTCTCCACCGCCCCCCTCTTCTTTCCCGCCGCCGCCGCCGACTCTAGGGTTTCGACCCCTCCCTCCCCGGGCTCGCCGCCTCCCAGCCGGCCTTCCCAGCTCCCAGCGCCCCTCCCCACCGGGCTCCCAAGCCCCCAGCGGGCTTCCCAGCCCCTCACGCCCCTCCGATAACCGCCGCCCAGCCCCATCCACCGCCGCCCAACCCCCCGGTCTCCAGCCCCCGGCCTCCTGCACGCCGCCAACAGCCCTCCAGCCGCCATCCTCCTGTAGTAGGGGCTCCCAAAGCCTCTACTCGTGGCCGGGGTACCGCTTCCTCGCTAGGACTCGGCGTGATGTTTGATTCAAGTGCGTAATCGTCTACCTATGCACTTGAATCTTACAAGGTCTCGGTAGACGATACTTTCTTGGTCTATCAGTACTTGTTCTTCTCCGGCATTATGTCAGAACAGAAGCTCGATATGCCCGCCATAGGTGCCTTCAAAGGTTCGGCACCAATCGTCAAAATGGACGGGACTAACTACGAGCTGTGGGCGATGCAGTTCCTCAGTCTCATGAAGTTGTGTGGTAAGAAGCATATTCTTACCGAGGATGAACCGCCGGAGAAGACAGGGATCTATGCCTCATGGGAGGCTGACGATGCGTACGCCAAGGTGTGGCTCTCAGGTACGCTTACGATGGAGATAGCGAATGATGTCCTTCACCAGCCCACCGCTAAGGCGATGTGGGATATTTTGGCTGTGACGTACTCTCAAGTACGCAACGAGACGAAGATGCTCCAGTTGCAGCATGATATATTTACCACGAAGCAGAATGGGAGGCCTCTCCATTCACTGTACACGTCGCTTCGTGGCATGTTCGAGAAGCTCTATAGCACCATTCCGCTTACAGCCACACCGGAACAGCAGAAGACGTTCCGCAACGCCACTATGGTTGGCGTATTACTCGCTGCCCTAGACCCAGAGTATGAGGCCGCACGGTCTCAGATCCTAGCAGATGCCACTATCCCGCCGATGGAAGAGGTATACAGGAGGCTCAGTCGTGTACCTGTTCCGTCCAATACAGCGTCTGCGACTCCGTCAGCAATGGCAGTCTCCAGGGGACGTGGTGGTTCGTCCTCATTTCGTGGAAGAGGAAGTGGTGGACGTGGTCGCGGAGGTCGCATACGTTCCACGTGTTCATTCTGCCGCCGTACTGGTCACTCAGAGGATACATGCTATTCCAAGCACGGCTTCCCTCCTTCTGCACGTGTCGCGGATCATGTTCAGGGTCCTTCAACTCCTGCTACAGACCACAGGTTCGAGGAGCTAGTGGCACGACTTCGTGATATCATGCCACAGTCATCGTCAGAGGGTGCTGACACCTCTGAGATTGCCGCTTCGGCATCTGCCAGTACTTCTGCCTCTGCTACTGCCTCAGGTAGTCCTCCGGTCTCATATCATAACCATGATCTCACAGGTTGGATTGTTGATTCTGGAGCCACCCATCATCTATGTCATGATAGAGATATCCTGCAGTCCTATAGAGCTGTTCAGCCTGGTCGTTCTGTACTCATTGCTGATGGTACTCATTCCCCGATCGTCGGTCAGGAGGAGACGGATTTGCTGCCCTCTATGCACTTACAGAATGTTTTGCATGCACCAGAATTCTCTATGAATCTATTATCCATTAGTCAGATTACTAGAGATTTGCATTGTCGTGCTATATTTGATCCATCTTCTGTCATTTTTCAGGACATACTAACGGGCAGGGTGATTGGCTGTGGTTCTGAGCACAATGGCCTCTATCGTCTTGTACGGACCTCGTATGCTGGAGTCTCACTACATTCTCAGGGCTCCGTCTCTCCATATACCTGGCATCTTCGATTTGGTCACCTGCCACTACAGAAAATGCGCCACCTCCTGCCTCAGATATCTCCGGTTCGTCTTTTCGTTGTGAAGCATGTCAGTTAGGGAAGCACCATCGGTCCAGCTTCCCCAGTCGTCAGGGTCGGAGCAGTTGCTCCCCATTTGAGTTATTTCGCATAGATATTTGGGGTCCCAGTCGTGTCCCAGATCATCAGGGGCACATGTTTTATTTAGTTGTTGTTGATGATTTTTCTAGAGTGTCCTGGACTTTTCTTCTCAAAAATAAATCAGAAGCAGGAAGTGTTATTCAAAATCTTATCAATGAGGTTCAAAATGTTTTTTCGTCTACTGTTAAGTATGTGCGTACTGACAATGCCTTGGAATTTTGCACTCGTTCTCTTGCTCGCTTTCTTTCTTCTAAATGCATTATTCACCAAACCACATGTGCATACACGTCTCAACAAAATGGTATTGCAGAACGAAAGCATAGACACTTTCTTGACATTGCTCGCACATTACTTATTCAAAGTTCCGCACTCTTATCTTTTTGGGGGGATGCTATCCTTACAGCATGCTATCTGGTCAACCGCATGCCTACAACTGTACTTGGCGAAAAGTCTCCTTTCTCTCTTCTATTCTGACAAAGATTTGTTTACACTTACACCTCGGGTCTTTGGTACTGTTGCGTTTGTCCACCGGTTATCTCCAGGACTTGATAAGCTCTCTCCTAGAGCTATCAAGTGTGTTTTTGTGGGTTACTCCAGGACACAGAAAGGATATCGTTGTTATGATCCCATTCATAACAAATACTATGTGAGTGCTGACGTTACCTTTTTCGAACCAGTCATGTACTTCTCCCTTGCAGGTGACAGACTGATCTCCTCCACATCCACAGACTCTCATGTCTATGTGCCTCCACCTCCAAGTCTGAGTCAATCATCTAATCCACCTCCACCACCACCGCCACCTCTAATTATACCATTTCCTAAGTTCTATACAAGGCGAACAGGGCCAGCTCAAGCTACATGCCAACCATCCAGCACGCCTCAGATATGTTCTGATGTTACCACTAATGATGATTAGCCGATGCACCGGTGCAGGAGTCTTTACAACAGGAGGAAGATCCGCCAGTCATAGACGATCTTGATCGGCCTATAGCTCAAAGGAATCCAAGGCGACAATGTGCTTCGTACCCGCTTGCTTCTCATGTCTCATTTCATCGTCTCAATGGGGACTTCCAGAAGTTTGTAGCTGCTGTCTCGTCCGTTGAGATTCCACGGACCTATCAAGATGCCATGAAGATTGATTGCTGGCGTCTAGCCATGGAAGAGGAGATGCGTGCTCTGCAGA